>JAQFVV010013185.1:65516-217984 GCA_028023455.1 Epiperipatus broadwayi
GTGAACCCTTGGATCGGTAATATGACTTTTATATCTATTTTCTTTATGAAATCAGAGTATTAATAAAAATTTAGTAATAAAGTGACATACTTTATTTAAAAAACTTTTAAAGAAAATTCAGATCTATGGAAACCAAGAATGTCTTAATAATAATAGCTTTGAACTACATAAATGATTTTGAATGTATCAAAATTTATTTGTTTATTAATTTTACAGTTATAAAATATTGATGTGTAAAATAATGTTTTTTATGGTATTATGATTTTAGTTTTAACTAATATATTATTATTATTATTATTATTATTATTATTATTATTTTGGGATAAAACACGCACATACATAGTAATATTTTATATGTGTATAATTGCGAGTGAATGTGAAATAATAGATGGTGTTAAAATATTAAATTATTTTGTCTTGAGAAAGTATAGATTTCAGCGCTTAGAAGGGAGGGGGAGGTAATGATTTAAAACTCTTTTCTAAGAACTTGATTTTTCTAATTTCTATTAACATTTTTTTTTAACATTCTACTTACATGTTAGATTTATAAAGTATGTGTGCTAATGAGCGGATAATATTTTTTTCTTGAAATACTTTTCTCATGGAATGAAAATCATGGTCAATGTGACATCCAACTTAATACAATATAAATTTGAAGGGAAATGGGGAAGAACTTGAAATTAATCTGAGGATTGTTATATAATCAATTATTATCGTTATTATTATTCATGTCAATTTTCATGTTTCTCTAGAAATTTTTATGTATATGTTAGATATGCAGTAATAAATAATAGTTTGTTTTATTAAACGAGGCATATATATTTCATTAAGTGTAGTCTTTGTTAAGTGTGATCATTCATCATCATCAGTGGTTGAATATCAGTTATTTAAGATATAAGTAAATATGCTAAAATTAAGCAATAATTATGAATTTCTGTATAAAAATTAGTTTTATGTTTAGGCTTAGTCCTAGAGCTGTAGTTGAAACCCTTGTCATTATCTTTATTATCATCATCATCATCATCATCATCATCAACGTTTTAATTAATGAGCTGTTTAACTGTTTAAAGGCCATAAATAAATATTGATTTTATAATATTTAGTGATTTCTTAGTATTATTACAACCACATCCCATCATCTCTTTCATGCAAGGAAGAGTGAATTGCCATCCTAAATTAGTTATATATAATCTGAGCTAGAAAACTTATAAAAATATTGAAACACGTTGGTAAGTTAAGATCTGAGAAATGATTTATGTCTAATAAACTCCACTTTGGTTTATAGATGTTTTACTTTTACTTAAATATTAGTGCGTATAGTGATATGGCTCAAAAAGGAAAATCTCCCATTTTCATTAGAAATAAAGTACCAAGAAGGGATTCAAACCCAGTACATGTGAAAAGGTTATTAGATATAACTGTGTCTAGATTTAAATAATTTAGTGGTGCCCTGCTAGACAATATTCACTTACTATTTGTTTAAACATGCACTTAACATCAAACCAAGAAATGAAAGTGAATAAGATCTACTGTCTGTATACCTGAGTTATATTTTATTGAATTACTAGTGTACTCACCTCACGTGATTTCATATACCTGAGTTATAATTCTTGTTATTAATAATTTGCTTATAATTATTGATAGTGTGATATCTTGAGAAATCTAATGATAGAAATATGTTTCATTTCATCCAATGACCCATAATATGATAGATAACTCAGTCTGATCTTTGGTTTAATAGCCACCACTCAGGTTAAATAATTCCTTTTTTTATATATAAAAATCTACAATGTATTTTTCGTTTATTAAGCTAAATATTTATATTGGAAGCTTTTTGAAATAAAATAAAGATTTATATTTGAATCGTTTCATAATTATTAAATACATTTGGATCGTTTGATCATCTTTATTAAGTTACAATTGAATCTATAATATTATTTATCTTTAATTTTGTTACAATGGACGTGCAACTGGGGCTTGCTATTTTACCATATACCTGAAAAAAGGAGTCTATAGAATGATAGGAGATGTGTGGTTAAAAATAAAGAAATTTTTTTTTAGTAAAATTTTTTTTTCAGAAATTTTTTTTTTTTTGTCTTACAAAATTTTCTTGGCCAAACAGTCTTATTTTAGATTTGTATATGATGATGTTTAATATGATTCAATTTTTCATTGATGATGATAAAATGGGTACAGCCATAAAACAGCTTAATTTTGTTTTATCAATTTTGAATAGAGATGAACATCACAACTTAAGACAAAGGTAAAATAAATAATAGAATTTTTTTTTGTGAAACATTAAAATGATTTATTTCCAGATAGGATAGGCATAGTAATAGTGATGAATTATGAGATAGTAGTCTCATGTGTGTTTGGGGAGTTCATTTTGTACAAAAGTCTATGATTTTGGAAGTTGGATTGGATATCTGATCGGTGGAGTTTGGTTGGTAAGATTGCAGTTTTGATGATGAGTGGAGAGTTTTGTCATTGCCTTGAGAATGCTGTGTATTTCATGTAACTTATGAATGATCAAACACATTCACTGCTCCAACCCAATTTATAATTATTTTTATGTTATCATGAAGCAGTTAACAGCAGACCTGCCATGATACCAGCCTATAAGTCTCCAAGAGAGAGAGAGCACTGCATAGTTTTCCAATCAAGTTTATATGTTAGTCTTATTTTATCATGAAGCAGTTAACAGTAGTTCTGCCATGATGTCAGACTATAAGTCTCCAAGACAGAGAGCAAGGCTTAGTTTTCAGTAATCTATAATAAGCAGGGCATTCCTTGATACTTGCCACATAAGACTCCAAGAGAGAGAGAGCAAGGCATAGTTTATCTATTTTAGCCTCTAAGACTTAATACTTCTTTTATTGCAACAGAGTTTGCATCATTCAATCAAGGGTTGTGGTAGTTTATAGTGATCGAATTGGGATGATCTTCTGAGTGCTCGAGATGCATTGTGTGATTACAGTGTTGTGAATGAATTCTTTCATTTATCTCAAGATTGTGAACTGCTAGTCATTCTGTGGACTGTCAATATCTGTCAGATTTCTGGGAGAATGGATGGATGTATAATTTGGGCTATTACAAACAGGCATGCATTATATAGATTATTGTTGCGTAGTTCATCAATTAAGGACATTAATTTTTTTTTGTATTTGTAATGCATGATAAGGTGAAAAGCAAATCAGTCAGTTAGTCAAAGAGATAGGTGTCAGACAGGGAGAAGATGTGTGGATTTTTGATGGTCAGGGAAGCACAGATGATATATATATATATATATATATATATATATATATATATATATATATATATATATATATATATATATATATATATATATATAACATGAGTGAACTAAATTATAGTATGGAAGAGGTTATGGAAGAGGAGGGTGTCCCAATCCCAGGGATCAGTGATCATTTTTATCCTGAAGAAGAGGATAGGGAAATTGCCTTTAAAAAAGCTCAAGAAAAAGAGGACATAGAGGGAAATGCCTCTAAAGTTAGTAGCAATAATAAGGCCTCAAGTATAGAAATGGTAAATGAGGAGCCAGAAGTGGGCCAGACTGCAATAGCAAAGCAAGCACCATTAGACATGGAATTAATGATGATACAGATGTTCCAAAGTATAGCAAGTCTAAGAGAAGGTCTAGAACAAAGTGTAAAATATCTAAAAGAAGATAATAAAAATCTAAGAGAAGATAGTAAGCAATAAATGGGAAATCAAGAACAAAAGATAGAGAAAAATAATAAAAGTATGGTAAATCTCGAACAAAAGATGGAGAAAAGTATAGAGAGTCTAAGAGAAAATAGTAAGCAAGGGATAGAAAGTTTGAGAGAAGATCTCAAAGCCCAGATAGATAACTCTAGTGAAAATAACAGCCGGATGATCATGGCTTTGGAAACTAGGATTGAAAAATCCAACATAGAATTTAAAAATAGATTTGCATCCTTAGAGGAGAGGATAGAAGGAGTGTGTAGATCTAAGGAAGTCACCAAACACATAGGGCTGTCAGGGACTACAGTCATTAAAGGCTCAAGTGGAGCAGTCTATTGAAGAAAATAAAGAGATATAGTTAGTTAGGAATGAGGTCCCTGGGTTTGTCTCCCAATCCATATCAGAATGCATAGAAAAGAATGCCAAAATAACTTCTGCAGGAATTAGTATCAGATTAGAGGAGGTGATAGCCATAGTGGACTCATATAAGGATGCCACTTTGGGCTGTGTAGATAAGGTCCTCACTATGAAAAATAAGTTTAGTGGCTTAGAAAAAGAAATACGAGAAGTTAAGGGAAGCATGGCCAATGAGTGTGTACAGATGGACCAAAATCTTAGGAAAGAATTGGGAAAACCCATGGATAGCTTTAGGGAGGAGATAGTGAAAAGGGACAAGTCGAGATCTTTAGAAGAAGGATCCAGAATGAATCAACATGAATTGGGTGTTATGTTGGAAAAAGGTTGAGGAGAACCAGAAGGCTTATGTTGTGGAATACATGAACCCCAAGATGGATGATCTCTACCAGAAAATAGGGGAATTAAAAGATCATATTAATGTAGGGCTGCAGGATCAGTCAAACCTTAATTCAAAGAAAAACAATGGTAGCAATAGTCCAGATGACTGTAGGAATAGCTCAGAACATAGTCAATCTGAGAAAAGGATGCCTACTTTAGTTAAAAATCCACAAGGTAAAAAATTAATAGATAAGGCAGAAGGTAGCAGTAGAGAGGAATATAGAGTGAGAGTGTCAATGACCTCAAATTTAATTAAAATTAAGGCCTTTAGTGGGGAAAGCAGGGAGAACCACTTAGAGTATCTGTATACCTTGGAAGAACTCTTTTCTGTGTGTAGGCTGAGTGAACAGGAAAAGTTGGCCATTGCCTGTAACCATCTTTATGCTTATGCTAAGGAATGGTGGAAGTCCATATTTGATAAGCCCACCACCTTTGGGGATTTTCGTTGTGTTATCTTAGCCTGTTTTTGGAGTGAAGATAGGCAGGACCAGGTGCGCTACCAGATTACACAGGAAAAGTATGGTGGTACCAAGGGTAGCTATACACAATTTTTCAGAGGGCAGGTGGTTAAAAGTCTGACTGCATTTCCCCTCTCAGAGCACCAAATCCTGAGAATACTCCAACACAATCTTCCCCGAAACATTGAGCAAATGCTTATTGCTGCTGATTGCCACAGTATAGAGGAAGCATCAGAAATCCTGGATGCTCTAGAGATTTCAGAGCTGGATTCAGAGACTAGGCCCAAGAGCACCAAAGATAGGTATAGTTATAATGTCTTTAGTCTGAATCTAGGTGATCAGACACATGATCAGAATTTTGGTAGTTATGGATATAGGAATAATTATAGGGCTAGGCCTCCTAATCAATCCTGGGGAGATTTTGGGGATAGTGTTGTGAAGAAAGTAATTCCTAGAGAAAAGCAACCCTCTACCAGTGGAATTACCACAGTGCTGAAAAAGCCAAAATGAAAAAAATAAAGATCTCAAAAGGGACTGAATGTATGTTTGCAATTTTATGCAGACCACAATATGCTTTATACAAAGGAAAAGATCTCCAAATAAATCAGGATGCTAGATTTTCTAATGAAAAGTATGATGTTTGCCAGTAGTTAATTTTTTTTTATATTATTATTAGTGTGTTTATTATTATTAGTGTATTTTATTAGTTAGGATTTTTTTTAGATGTAGTTAAAACAAAGTTGCTGATGATTTTATCCAAGGGGGGGGAGTTGTGCCATTACAATTTAGTCATTAGCTAAATTTATCATAATGTGCATCTAAGAAAACGTAAAGCAAAATCATCATCACATTTTTATATAACCATAAAAGCAGCTGTAGGGCATCCAAGTTCAAACCCTACCAGATCAAAATTTTAAATGCTTTAGACAGAAAGAGAGTGGGACAGCAATTATATGCTTTACTTGTTTCTGTTAATAAATCTCAAAAAGAGCAGTACACACATTTATTTTTTTAATTTTTCTTTAAAAAGCAAAGTTATAATGCATACGTATAAGCAGTGTATGTGTAAGTTATTTAATTGTTTTATATTTCAAATATTAAACACTTTGACTTTCTTTAAAACTAACCTATGCTTGATCAATTTTAATATCTTATTCTACACTTCTATTTTGCTTTTATATAATTGTAATTGGGATTTAAAAGCTAAGAATTTAATTTTAAATGTTAGGGTTATAATTTCTGAACTAGCATTTATATTATTAGTCAACCAGATTTATAAATGATTGGAATAATGGCAGTGTGTATGCTTGGATATATTACATACATAAACTACATTTTTTATTTATTAAATATTGAAAGAAAATTGAGAAAATCTGTTAAACTTTTTTTTATTCAACAGTTTCTACTAGAAGGGTTAAATCTGTCAAATTATTTTTTTGTACAATTTTATGTTAAAAGAGGAAATCTGTTGAATCAGATATCTATTTTTGTAGCAATTTTGTTTTTGTAAATGATTGTTTGTCATTTGGGAGCTTAATTTGGGTGGGAACTCTAATTTTGAAATTGTCTTATCTTAAGATCTAAAGAAGGAAGCTCAAAAATTTGAAATGTTACCTAGGTGTTTGAAAAAAAGGATTAAGTCTATTTTTTTAAAACAAAAGTGTCTGGAAAAAAGATTAAACTTTTCAGTTGAAAAATAATTTAGTTGAAAATAAATTAGAAATGTAATTAAAACAAATTTGTCCAAAAATAGCAAGTGATGCTATCTCTGATTGGTTAAGTTAGCTAAAAAATTGGATATAAAATGCTGTCTGGAAAAATCAGTTGAATTTATTATTGTGATTGTGATTCAGATTATTAGACTATTAAATTGAATGTTGAAAATATAAGAAATGACTCGCTAGAAAAATTATATGTATGTCCCATTTTTGTCTGACCATCTGGGAAGCTGCACATCATATAGGAAAGAAAAAAATGTTTTGTCTGAAATAATATTCTACACCTTTCAACTGACCAGAGAAATAAGATGTTCTTAATAAAAGGAAGAAAGCATTCACCATCATTCGATGAAAGATGAATTAATCTACTGATAAATATTAATCATCAAGTCCAATTAATTGTTCCAACAACTGAGTTTAAATCTGGGAAATGTATAACATGAAAACACCTGCTGTATTTCATTCACTAAAAGAATAATGCTTGACAGGAAGAGAAGAAAAATTGATATAATGATTTCCAAATTATCCACTAAAGCAAATAACCTCAATAGGATCCTCATCATCAAATAATTATATACTTCCAAAGAATACGGAAATTGTTGCTGCCACGTATAGACAGTATACAAGACAAGTGAACCCTTGGATAGGTAATATGACTTTTATATCTATTTTCTTTATGAAATCAGAGTATTAATAAAAATGTAGTAATAAAGTGACATATTTTATTTAAAGAACTTTTAAAGACAATTCAGACTGATGGAAACCAATAATGTCTTAATAATAATAGCTTTGAACTACATAAATGATTTTGAATATATCAAAATTTATTTGTTTATTAATTTTACAGTTATGAAATATTGATGTGTAAAATAATTTTTTTATGGTATTATGATTTTAGTTTTAACTAATATATTATTATTATTATTTTGGGATAAAACATGCACATACACAGCAATATTTTATATGTGTATAATTGCGAGTGAATGTGAAATAATAGGTGGTGTTAAAATTTTAAATTATTTTGTCTTGAGAAAGTATTGATTTCTGCACTTAGAAGGGAGGGGGAGATAATGATTTAAAACTCTTTTCTAAGAACTTGATTTTTCTAATTTCTATTAACATTTTTTTTTTAACATTCTACTTACATGTTAGATTTATAAAGTATGTGTGCTACTGAGCGGTTAATATTTTTTTCTTGAAATACTTTTCTCATGGAGTGAAAATCATGGTCAATGTGACATCCAACTTAATACAATATACATTTGAAGGTAAAAAGGAAAGAACTTGAAATTAACCTGAGGATTGTTATATAATCAATTATTATCGTTATTATTATTCATGTCAATTTTCATGTTTCTCTAGAAATTTTTATGTATATGTTAGAAATGCAGTAATAAATATTAGTTTGTTTTATTAAATGAGGCATATATATTTCATTAAGTGTAGTCTTTGTTAAGTGTGATGATTCATCATCATCAGTGATTGAATATCAGTTATTTAAGATATAAGTAAATATGCTAAAATTAAGCAATAATTATGAATTTCTGTATAAAAATTAGTTTTATATTTAGGCTTAGTCCTAGAGTTGTAGTTGAAACCCTTGTCATTATTGTTATTATTATTATCATCATCATCATCATCATCAACATTTTAATTAACGAGCTGTTTAACTTTTAAAGGCCATAAATAAATATTGATTTTACAATATTTAGTGATTTCTTAGTATTATTATAACCACATCCCATCATCTCTTTCATGCAAGAATGAGTGAATTGCCATCCTAAATTAGTTATATATAATCTGAGCTAGTAAACTTATAAAAATATTGAAACACGTTTGTTAGGTTAAGATCTGAGAAATGATTTATGTCTAATATACTCCACTTTGGTTTATAGATGTTTTACTTTTACCTAAATATTAGTGCGTATAGTGATATGGCTCAAAAAGCAAAATCTCCCATTTTTATTAGAAATAAAGTACCAATAAGGGATTCAAACCTGGTACATGTTAAAAGGTTATTAGATATAACTGTGTCTAGATTCAAATAATGTAGTGGTGCCCTGCTAGACCATATTCACTTAGTATTTGTTTAAACATGCACTTAACATCAAACCAAGAAATGAAAGTGAATAAGATCTACTGTCTGTATACCTGAGTTATATTTTATTGAATTACTAGTGTACTCACCTCACGTGATTTCATATACCTGAGTTATAATCCTTGTTATTAATAATTTGCTTATAATTATTGATAGTGGGATATCTTGAGAAATCTAATGATAGAAATATGTTTCATTTCATCCAATGACCCGTAATATGATAGATAACTCAGTCTGATCTTTGGTTTAATAGCCACTACTCATGTTAAATAATTCTTCTTTTTTGATATAAAATCTACAATGCATTTTTTGTTTATTGAGCTAGATATTTATATTAGAAGCTTTTTGAAATAAAATAAATATTTATATTTGAATCATTTCTTGATTAAATAATATACTTGATCCAGTTGATCCTCTTCATTGAGTTAAGCTGAATATAATAATATACTGAATATTTTAGATTTATAATTTTGTAATAATATTTGACATTTCATGATCATTTAATCAAAATCTTTTGATCTAAACCTTAATTTTATTACAATGGATCTTTAATGTAGTTTATTTAAGTTACAATGATACTTTTGATCAGTTTAGTAATGTTTGTAATACTTGAATATTTGAGATTTTAATAATGTTTGAATTCTGACATTTTATAATTACTTTAAAAGACCAGATCTCATTTTGTTACACTGGATCTGTGATCGATCTTTAATTTTGTTACAATATATATATATATATATATATATAATATTATGATTCAATGTCTGTATTTTTAAAGCAATGTACATAATTATATAACTGAATATTTGTAAATACAGTAACTAAATAATTAAAAAATATTTTATCCACTTAGGAGCACTTTCGATTCTCCCAGTAATCTGTGTCAACTAAAGCTTTGAAATGCTAATTTTCCTACAATTCCATGATCTTAACGTTTGCTGCTTTCCTGTTAAATAAGTCATGTTTATATTTGCATATTAGCATAGCTTTCTTTATTTTTTTTATTCTTATTTTTTTCAATTTGCAATATTTTTACACTGTTAAAATTGAAGTCAAAACCATAATTACATGATTTATTATGTACGTTGGAAAAAATAACTAAAGAACACCTGCTATTATTAAAACGTGTTCAGAAATTGATACAAAATTGCATAGTAGATAATAATATTTCAGTATCTGTTTTTTACAACCATAATAAGTCATGTATTTATGTATTTGACTTCAATTATAACATTGTAAAAATATTGCAAATTAAAAAAAATAACAATAAAAGAAAAATAAAGGAAGCTATGCTAATATACAAATATAAACATGACTTAATTAACAGGCAAGCAGCAAACATTAAATCACGGAATTGTGGAAAGTTAGCATTTCAAAGCTTTAGTTGACACAGATTACTGGGATAAATTAAAGTGCTCTCCTAAGTGGATAAAATATTTTTTAACTTTTTAGTTACTGTATTTACAAATATTCAGTTATATATATATATATATATATATATATATATATAACTGAATATATATATATATATATATATATATATATATATATATATATTGTAACCCACTCACACATCACCGCTCATGTACATTCTATGAGCAAATGTCCAAGGTGCCAGTTTTATTACTGAATAGAATGATTTGTCATTTTATCTGATTCATAATTACTGCTGAGACTCCTTTACTTATGTTTATCTTACAGCTTCGCTCAGTGGGAGGTTACAGAAAGTTCATAACTTATAGAGAATATAAATAAATGAAGGAATAAATACTATAAACTATTAAATAAAACATAAACCTTATTTATTAAATAACTAAATGATAAAGGCTAGCAAGGTTTTATTTATTTAATCTATCAAAATATAATTTCAATTTGATCTCTTCCATCATCCAGTTACACTCTATATTAGTCCAATATAACTCTGACAGAATAGAAAAGCATAACACTAAATAACTCTATTGTTCAGTTCATCTTAATCTAAATAACTGAATTAATGTTCCTCTAGGAATAGAAAATCAGATCTCAGGGAATCTATAACACAGTTAGACTAAAGAACGATATTAGCCAGTAATTTATAACTCTAAATTATAACAAAATGTAATGAAATAAACTGAATAATGTATTACAGGGTGAGCAATTGGATAATGAAAGAGATAGAGTATTTTTTAATCTCACATCTTCCTCTAAATAATACTCTAACTAGGCAACCTTTTTATAAGTTTATCAAGCAATAAATATTTCATGTAATGTCTGGATCAAGGAAACAATATTATCATATTTCAGCATATTTATTATCAGGACTATAAAACAATGTTCCTGGTTTTTGTAATAGATGTATAAAATGTGGAGATGTTGAAACTAGAATACAAATGCACATAAGAATAACTCAAACACAGTCTTTTTTAATAAATAAACAAATCATTTATTTAAACTCAATATTTAAATTTAAAGTAATCAATTTACAATAAGTTCATTCGTCCCAATCTTTAACTTTACACCTAAATCCATAAACAGAAGTTTGGGATTATCCCTCTGACATGTTACATCATTTATTAGCCTCACACTTATGGACACAAATTAACAAGCAAATAAGACTTGAATATTCTAGTTTTGAATACCCGAGCTATCCAAACATTTCCATATGCAATACTGAATAAATAATATTTTATACCATGAGCACAATATACACTTTTGAGAGGTTATATTATCAATTGTGAGAAGAAAACAAATTAATACATTTGGCTATCAAGAGAGCAGCTTTCAACAACTTAATTAGATAATCATTTTAAATAACTACTTTTTACACATAGCAATAAAATCATACTCATTCCGATGATTTGATGATTTCTAATACGTGGCAAATTAATATGATATGTTTTAAAACATTTATTTCCTATTTTTAGTTTAACAATCTTATACCTTTATATACACAATATTATTTCCATTATGCATGTGGGTCACATCCTATGCAATAATATAAAAAAACAATCTTTTTTCACATTATCAATTTATTTAGGAATTATTAAATAAACGTTTTATTTCGGACAATGTCATAAACCAACCAACAAAATAGGACACTATATCTACTATAATATTCAATAAATAATTTACATTAACTATTTATCCAATCACTGACTGAATTACACAGAGCTATATTTTTATGATAATACAAACTAGACGTTCAAGAGAAATCCATGCTTATGAGGGGCAAATAAACTCTATAACTAATAATTCAACAACAACTTATTTAAATCTGAAATACACAATTGGTGTGGAACTTGTCTCAACACCAGAACTATAAGAGAACATCACTCAATTTCATAAATATCATTTCATAATATGTACATATACAATCTAGAATAGACTCTACTCATGGCAAAATAATTAAAGATATACAAAAGGGGGAAAATCTCATCCCTACAAACATAGAATGTATCAAGAATATTTTTCTTTTCAACAGCTCCTTTACATATCTAACGTCAAACGTAGGCAGATAAATACACACAGATAAATCACTCATCCCTACAATTCTTTTAGAATATGACAACATCCGAAATCCATATTGAGAAATGGCCATAAAACTGAATGTTTACTAAGTAAATAAACTAATTGCACAAAATAGACACACATATGCATAAATAAAAGTATAAAAAACAATTCTAAGTTATATAATATGTGGAAGTTATGACAGATAAATAACCTATTAAAATATAAATTTTTAGCTTAAATTAGACTTTCAAATTTAAATAATAATACCCATTATGAACAAAGTTTCTTTGCTATCTCAGATATGATATTTCTTTCATAAACCCCCTACTTTGAAAGCCCCCCAAAATTATCACTTTGAAATAGAGAACAATATATGTAATAAACTAAATGTCTCTCTTTAGCAATATACCCCAAAATATCCATATTTCAACTTCATAAAAGAAAACAAATGATATTTAAGCAATAATATTTTACCAGCATATTCCCCAATTTGTGAACATGCTTTGCCGTGATGGTCTAGAGGTTCATAAAATAGTATAAGTATATAAGCAACATATATCTGTCTAACTATCTATGATATATACCATTAACAATAAATAAAAAAATTAAAAGTCACTCTTTTTTTAAACTTGGGAAAAAATATATATATTCACTTGCAAAGTTCCTTTCCAAGCTTATTGAATGGACCGGAGATGAATCTCAATATGAGTGCGTGTTTAATATGAATATGAAGCATAAAATAAATTCTTGTAGGACAAAAAAGTTATAATTCACAATTAATTTATAAAAAAAACAATGATCTTTAGCAAAAGCTAATAGAGTTTACTTATATATCACATACAACAATAAATTTTTGTAGTAATAAAGACATGGAAAGACAGTTTCAGCTATTAATTGGTATACTCTGTTATTTTTTTTAAAGCACTTCTAGGGATATTTAATCCAATGATAACTTAACATATTTTTCTGCAGAAAATATTCACTTTCATAATTTATAGATTGGTATTTTCATTATTAACTTTAATAAGTTGCTGATAATTATCCACGTGAAATTTGTATTTCTTTAAACATTAACATTTTGTTTTTAATATGTCCATGTGTCGAAGAGAACAAAAATATATAATATTAAAGTCCTTCGATTTGAGTTAGACCTATATATTTGGTAAGCAGTAGTAATTAATTATTCTGGGTAAGTCATATATTTATTTTTTTAATAAAACAAATTATTTTATAATCATGAAGGAGATATCAAGCTAGCATTCCATAATAATTATTAAACATCAAATGCATAATAATGTACATGCATCCTTTTAATTTTAACTTCACTTTTGTAGAAGTAGAATATAAGTTAAATTGAGGGCTTAATGTAGATTCTGTTAAAATGTTCTGCATAATTTACACAAATTATTATAGAATTCACATACTTTTGTTAGTAGATTAGAAAGTTTCTGCACTTTAACTTTCTTCTTAACAATAATGAATACAAATAAATAGAATAGCATAAATTTAATAGTAAAAACAAACATTTTTAGAATGAAAATAAATATGATAGTGTTAATTTAAGTGTTTAATTTGAGCAAAGAATGGAATTGATCTACCTTTTTCTTTATATGTTAGCCCATCATTCTAGTTAAAGGCTTCTGGTACTAAAAATTCTCTATGACCTTTTTAGACTTTCTTTGGAGCTTTAAAAATTAGCTTGACTTCTGGAAGATATATTTGTTACAGGCAGAATGAACTAAGGAAAATGGTTACACTAATAATAATGAACAAAATTTACTAGTGACTATTAGTTAAATAGACATCACTTTCTTCCATCAAAAGGTTTTTTTTTCTCCAAAGTTCACCTCCACTCTTTGCAGACAAAAGTTAATTAATATTTAAAAAATCTTTTCTTGAAAAAACAAATCATTTTGATCTTCACAATTAAATCAAGACAAATAAAACAAAAAAAAAACTTTTTACAAACTTAAAACAAATGAATATTAAATATCTATTAAATAAAATGGTTGATAATATTATTTGAATTGCCAATAATTTATTAATCCAAATATCCATTAATTACTTAAGAAAATATATTTTTGCAAAATTATTAAAGATAATTACTGTGATTTAAATGTTTTATTGTAAGTGTAATATTGTTTACTGTAATTAAATATGAAAATGAAATGAAAAATGATACAGACATACTTGCATGCATATGTACTGCCACATAAATATTAAGTTATCCTGACTAGATATATTTGATATAGCTCTAGGTTAAACATATTTCACTGACTACAGTACTTGGTAAATGGATGGGTGTTAAGGAATAATAAATCAGAAAACCATTCAAACAAACACCAACACTGTTTTATAAATGAATAAAACAACTTTGCATCATTTGAACTATCACAACAACACTTTCTGTAATAATCCACCCCTCCTTCCTTGCATTAAACACTTTATCAAATATAATAACAATAAATGATAGAAAAATTTGCTAACCAAATACACAGGTGGCCCACATATGAGTTTTTGGACCATTAATAGAAATTTTTTAAAAATTTTAGTCTATTTCATTTTTTTTCGTACAATGCAGTTATTCACTATTGATGCAACACAATTTAATTACTTGTGCTCATTCAGAAGGTCAGAATAAAAAAATCCAATAGTATAAACCTACAAAATTTTAAAAATGTCTATTTAAAATTGAAAATTAATATTTTTCGCTATAGCCAGTTTATGGTGTATTCCGCCATCTTAAGTAGCAATATGTTAATATTTAAATCTTATTAATCTTTCACACTAGTAATGTTCCCACATGAATCACCTACTTTCCATAAATTGTGAATACTAACACAATTACATTGTTTATTCAATACATTATCTGTACTATTTATAAAATATGACTCATTAAGTTTTTTTTCTTCAAATCATTTTCTATATGTAAAATAAAAACATTATCAAAGCAGAATTCTTCATTACAAATCATTGCATGTTCTTGAAAAAAAAACAGATTTATACCTATCAGCAGAATAACACAACTTATTATATATTAATTCATGCTCCCTAATTCTCTTTTTCAAAGCACAATTAGTCTCCCTGATGTAACTATGTCCACGATAACATACCACTTTGTATATAATATTACATTTGATGACTTTATCAATACAATCTTTACCATTAATAAATAATCTTCCAGTATTTGCACCCACTTTAAATGCCACATTAAAATCAGCAGATACCAATGGTGTAATCTTATTACAAACAATATCATTTACATAGAAACAATTTTATCCACCTCTTCTTTTTCCATATTATCTCTTCTCCATCTATTTCTAAGCCAATATAATGCACAAAAATCTTTTTCTACTATATCCCACACCCAGTAAATCATTAACATATCATTCAATATTAACCATTTTATCACTCAGAAATTTACACAAAACTTAATTTCTAAAAAGAAATGTTATAAAACCAGTGAATTTATAGGTAAGTGGAATGTTTGAATTTGTAAAAAAACAATTCCTGTAATTGATAATGGTTTCAAAACCATTTTAGTATGAATTTTATTATGTTCTATCTATAAAATCAGATCAAGATATTTTATACTCTTATACTCTTCTCACTATCTTCAGAAATCATAGTCCACATTAACCCATCAATATCATTTAATCTAATAAACAGTTTTCACACTGTCATATTTGATCCTACAATAGGCATACCATCCACATACCTAAAATAACTTTTAACACCTATCAAAATATTTTTTAGTCATCCCTTTATAATATGATAACACATAACTACATATAATTGCTGAAACAGGCAAACCCATATGCCAACCTTCATCCATCATATACAACCAATCTTCAAATGTAGCTATCAAGTTCTGATCAGTAAGTAATAACATCCTTCACAAATATTTGACACAACTTGTTTTTTTTTTCCTTTTAGTGTAAAATTTGATCTATAATATTAATAGACTCATTTCTTTTTATTGAACCATATCATTCAGCAACATCGAACATAAATAACTTATTATCATTATCCAAAGCAATATAATTTTTTTTCTCTAAATCAAATGAAGATCCAATTATATAATCACCAAAACCCAATTCAACAAGGTCTGAACTCAGTTCAGCACCCATACATTTTGGTGTCTTTGATTCTTTAATAACCATTGACACCACTATCCTATTAGGCAGGATTTGTTTAAAGCCAATAAACATTACATGACCACCACTTCTTATGCTTATGTATTACTTGTTAAAACAGTCAAAACTCACTATATATATTGCCACACACAGCAATATTGAGTAATCAATGGATGCCAGAAGGCTTGTGCATAAAATTCCCATTAAGTGCCTACTCATCTAGTATCACCAGACTAGTTTCTGGCTTGTGGCCTTCATCAGTAAGGAGCCTTGGATCTGAGAGCACTGAACATATTGTATGCTGAAGATATTAGACAATAGAATACATTTTAATAACATGAAACAAGGAAAGATAATTTAGTAGTATTGAAAATTATTGGATGTACATTTTTATTACTTTAAATTTTTTAAATAGAATGTATTTTTTAAGTTTGATGCACCTTTAATTAGGATTTTTACAGTCATATACTCATAGTTTATATGGAAATGTAGTATACTTTATATATATATCATATCATAGTAACTCATCTTCAGAATATGTTTCCCAGAACTATTGTTCAGGCAGACTCATAAGGAGTCATTTTAATATACTTGCAATAATTTAATTTTTTATTTATCATTACTTTTTATTTATTAATGAAAAATAAAATCAAACTAGTGCGTTTATCAAAATCATTCTTTATGAGTCTTCCTGCAAAATCGTTCTGAGTATTGTATTTGGAACGAGGGTCTTCTATGATATGATTATAATGTTAAACTGTACATATTTAAGCATAAGAAAAATGTTTAGATGCTATTAAATTAATAATGTTTAATTTAAAATAATATATAAAGCAGTTTTCTGGTTTGAATAATTTATGAACTAAAATTGTGAGCAATAATCAGTTTGAGCTTTATTGGATATTGATGTTGATTTATTTACAATATCTATTGCTGGTCTAATAAATGAGGATTTCTCTTGAATTTTCCTTTTATCAGACTGAATGAGTGGGCATTGATGAATGAAAAGGGTACTTAAGTACTATTCCTGCAATGAAGAAAACATAGGAAGCCTTTTGACATACATGATATGGGAGTAATCTTGTGAGTGTCAAATAAGCTCTGTCATTTGAGTGTTATTTTTAATTGCAAAACATGTTTTAAATACAAGCATAAAATAAAACATACTTTTAAATGATTTGCTAATTGTGACTTAAATTTATTGGCATTTATCTGAAGATTTAGAACATCAACTGTTAATTTTTTTTTTTTTTAGCTTTGTACTCTCATATTTTGTATATTATATATATGCAACATCTTACAATCTTGAAAGCCATATTTTATCATAGACAAAATATCCAATTTTAAATCGTTAATGTGAATGTTTCTATGTCCATTTTTACTTGGATTTCTATCTTTAAAAAAAAAAAAATGTGTATAGTTTTTCATTTTTTACAAATTCCATAAATCTATTTTCCCTCTTATTTTTATTTTAGTTATTCAAAGTTACCCATCACACTTATCTCACTTGCTTTTCAATTTTAATAATATACTCTTAATAAAAGGTATCTAAAATGTTATTTTTTTTTCCTTTTTTTTTTTTTTTCAAATGTCATAGCATCGGCCGGGACGTGAAGCCGCAACCCGGGCAACTGACTGCCTGCAAGGGCAAGGCAGTCGCGCTGACCTCTCGACCACCAAAGCAAGACGAAAAGATGTTAAAAATTGTCATCAAACTGCTGCAATTTTGCACTTATTTATTTCATTATTGAATTACTTTGTTGACATTGCTTTCTTTTATTTTTTCCAAAAACATATTGGTATTTGTTTTTAAAAAATGATATAAAACTTTTTTTCCCTGCATGAAAAATTAAAAAGGTGGTGAAAGGAGATATAGATATATAAGTTTAAATAATGAGAGAAAAATACTAGCAAATAATGAGAGCCATCATCAAATAAACCATGCAATGTCATGCTAAACACATCAAAAACATTCCCCACCCCCCCAGTTTAAAAATGTTATCAAACAGTTGCGATTTTACACTTATTTATTTCACTATTGAATTACTTTGCTGACTTTGTTGTTTTCGTTTATTTTTATGTTGGTTTATCAAAAACACATTGCTAATTGTTTTTTTTTCGAAAACAATATAAATATTTTTTTTCTGCCTGCATAAGAATAAGAGAGGGATGAAGGGCGACATACATAGATAAGAATCATATATGAGCGAAAACAACTAAAAACATAATGACTGGTGAATATTTAAAAAATATACTGAAATAATTTATTCTCAGACCTACTGTCCCTGAACGCATTAATCCAATTCCATAGTTATATGCTTAAAGAATTATTTTTACCAAACCATCGTAAATAGCAATCATTTTCTTTTATTTATGTCAATTTATCAGTGAGATAAAAAATGCTAATGTTTGCAAGTTGATTAAAGAGATTTTTTTAAGAATCTGACTTAAGAATCATAGAACTTTGTTGGTCTGTGAATAAATTATATGCTACATATTTACTAATCATTTTCTACAGATTTATTAAAAGTATTAGAAAAAAGAGATAGATTATATTAAAAAATTATCAACTTTATGAAACTTTTAAATTTATTTGAATAGTGTAAAATTTAAATTCACTTATTGAATGAACATAGACAAACCATTGCTTATTAATGAAAAACAAAACCATAAACCTGTTGTATGCAATAATATGGCTTTGAGAATCAAAACTTTTCATACATCAACAACATGCCCAGAAATTCTGTTATCCACATTAAAGATTTGTCACATTTGACCAATCAGAAAAACTATGTTGAGGATTTTGTTACCACTATCCAGCTGATATTCACTGATTATTCTAGCATACGAAGTTGACTAGATTGGAGATAGATTAGGAATGTTACTGTTAATGCATATTATTGAATGTAAGCTAAGAGTATCATATGATGATGAAGATGTATGTATGTTAAATTTTGATTCAGAAATCATATATAATAATTGTGAAACATGATAACATCTCAACATTAGTAATAGTTCACTTCTGTAAACCCAATTTATTCAGCCTATGGTCAAGTTCTTTTAGTAATTAGAACCATATATAATACTTGTCATTTATTCTTGGAATTACCTTTGGTTAGTTAAGAGCAATGCAAGCCACCAAATGTTGTAACATGTAGCAATTCTTTTGACAGATACCATTTAAAACTTAAAAATTTAAAGATTCAAATTATCTATAATTTACTTCTATTTAATGTCCAATTGTTTGCAGGAAAAGAGGGGAGATAGATGTGAAAAGACATTGTTCTGAATGTTAACAGTAATTGAAGTCTTATAATTTATACTTCTTTATTGTACTGAATTTGTTTTTCTTTTAAAAATAAGACATTTCTGAGTATTTTTCTCAACACTCTTTGCAATCATGTGTTCATTTTGTGAGGGAATGTTTCAGTTCAGTTGTCCATTTACTGGGTTAAAATAGTTGTTTGAACACCATTAATTCATATTATTCATTACAGTGTAAATAGTGTATGTGTATATTTTATGTGCTATTGTGGTAAATATTATTTAATAGAATTATTTTTCAGTGATTGTTTTATGTGTCTCTTGTAATTTAATGATTATTTATGCATATGGAAGTTCATTTGGTAGTTTTTATTCAATATATTTTTTTGGGGGGTGGAGGGGTGAGAAAATGTAGTATTTGAGATTTTTTTTTTTTTTGCTTTACAATGGTGGATGTTTTTATTACACATTTATTACTGCACACCATATATCTAATTACTTGTAATGTTTTGGTATATGTTTTAAGAACTATTTCTACACATTTTTGTAAATAAATTAAGTATCAAAGGATCATCTGCGGACATGCATATTTTGTATAAGTATGTGTATATTTCTATATAATATATATATATATATATATATATATATATATATATATATATATATATATATATATATATATTAATGGTCATTGCAAGGGCCTTTAACGTATCCGCACTACAAAGGCATAATATAGGCATTTAAATGTAGAAAAAATTATATAGTAGGCAGATACATAAGTTAAGATTATATATATATATATATATATTATTCTGACCGTTTGCCCAATGTCACCAGCTCATAGAGTAGCAGAGATTTAAACATTTTTATAAGTTTTAACAGGTTTAGATTCTTAAAATATATTAATATTTAAAACAATAAAATAAAAGAAGCCACTGCCAGTAATTAACACACAAACACATTTTATTAACGCACATTTAAAATTGAGGAATACATTTATTTTTAGATTTTAACATTAATTTTTTAAAATTTAAATTACTATTTTAAATAGACTGCACAGATGGATATTTAAATTATATTTTACTTTAGCATGTTGAGTATAGGTAGGCTAGATAGGTTTCTTTTCACTAAAAACTTATCCAGACATTCATTCAATCTCAGATTAAAAGTTCGTAGTCAACCCAATGTCAGCTTCCAGATATATAGTCGCAATCAATAAAATATGAAGAAGCTAGCATATAACCACACTGACAAGAATGTGCATCTGGCAGTGTGGTATTATTTGAAGGAAATGATCCATGTCCAGAACAGGAATATGCATCTGTCTGACTAAGGAATCATGTATATATTTTTTTAAAGAGTGCTATGTATGGGGGAGAGTGGTCTTTCTGCCATCTTATAAATCACTGTCCATAGAGCTAGAAGTGGTTAATGGCACAGAAAACACATCTGCAACCATTTTAATGATATGACTGCCTTTTTGGGGTCATGCATTCAGTTGGACACGTTGCCCTATATGCTAAACACACTTCACATTACATTAATATAAACACCCATATATCCCTACACAAGCATTGTCCTAACTACAAAACAAATAGCCTGAAATTAACCCCTTAAAATAAACACAAATGAATTTAGGCATAGTTATTAATTTTTATCCATGCAGCTATCCACACTCAACTTTAAATTTAATACATTTTAGTTAAAACATAACACACACACACACACACAAAGAAATGGAAATGATTGCTTAAACATCTGAATAAAAATATTAATAATTGAATTTGCATTCTTTAAGTCAGATAAGAGTTCTTATTTTCAGCTATTTTTTGCAATTTTAGAAATGTTCCTATTAGATAGACACAAGAGTTCATACTTTACAGATTGAGTAGATTTAAGAGTTCATCTTCATGATCACTTTCGTAGATTTTTTTCCTTCTTTGAAATGAAACCACTACTTGCAATGCATTTGGTCAGGAATTGTCATCAATAGGCCTCAGCTGGTTGTCTGGAAAGTTAGATTTAATGCAGACTTCCACATCGTGAAAATCCGCAATATGGCTAGTTATAATGATATATTCATAGTCAGCTCTCAGATAAAAATTATAATAATCATTTGGCTTTTATATTTTTCTTAGCCTCTTATCATCAAATTTTGAGATTCATCCAGCAGGACATCTCTAATCCTTTCATGTTTCAGTTATGGTCCATGCTGTCATTTTCATGCTTGCATTGGTCATTTAATTTCTTTGTATTATCTTACCATTTAATTTATTTAAAGTGCCTCAAGGGCTAGTTTGCTTTCAAACAATCATTTAATTAATAAAACAATCATTTCCAAGGTTATAGAAATCAACATTATTTCTATTTTTAAAGTATCAATCTTTATATTTTTACTTTTTTACAAAAAAAAAAATACTTTCAAACACTTTTTCTTAAAATAGTTTAAGTTTACCATCTGCATAACAATATATATATATATATATATATATATATATATATATATATATATATATATATATATATATATATATATATATATATATATATTAAACAACTTTTAATTTTCAGTTTTTAAGTTTTTTTGTTTTTAATAAATCAATTTTTATTTACAATCTTTTTATTTTCATTTTAAAATAATGTACCGGAATATTATATTCCGTTACTATATATATATATATATATATATATTGGGTATTATTAGTGCAACACAGACCACATATTGTTGTAACTTTTCACATTTATATTGAAACTGCAGATAACTTTGTAAATGGTTCCTAAAATAATAACATTACAAAGTTACCAGTATATTGCTACAAATGTGAAAAAGTGCAATACTTATGTCTTAAGTCTTCCATTCTGGCATTCATTAAACTATCCACATCAATCTATAAACTTATATAAAATAAATCAAAGTCTCTATTCATATGTGTATTTATATATTTTAATATAATAAAACTCATATTGCAGAAGAATTTAATATATTTTTATCTTCTTTTAATATAAATATATTTATGCTGAAAAATAAAAAAAAAGTGTTAATAAAATATATAGCAATTATTCAGTAAAAACAATAATAGTTTTAAAATTGTCAGCATTTGCTTTTACAAATTTAATCATCTTTAAATTTTATATTTGTTTGAATTTAATAAAATATTTTTTTTATAATATATATATACCGTCTTAAAATAAAACGT
Organism: Epiperipatus broadwayi; assembly: GCA_028023455.1. NCBI lineage: Eukaryota > Metazoa > Onychophora > Udeonychophora > Euonychophora > Peripatidae > Epiperipatus > Epiperipatus broadwayi. The sequence continues at coordinate 88,398 of JAQFVV010013185.1, forward strand.
CAACACTGTAAGCACTAAACAAATATTTAGCTGTAATTTACTCAACAACACACTATTCACTTTTAAGTTTTTATTTTCAATGAAAACAAAATTTAACTCGCAGTTAAAATATAATTTACTGTTTTAGATAATACCGTTTACTTAAGAATCTATCTATCTATCTATCTATCTATCTATCTATCTATCTATCTATCTATCTATCTATCTATCTATCTATCTATCTATCTATCTATCTATCTATCTATCTATCTATCTATCTATCTATCTATCTATCTATCTATCTATCTATCTATCTATCTATCTATCTATCTATCTATCTATCTATCTGTCTGTCTGTCTGTCTGTCTGTCTGTCTGTCTGTCTGTCTGTCTTTCTATCTATCTATCTATCTATCTATCTATCTATCTATCTATCTATCTATCTATCTATCTATCTATCTATCTATCTATCTATCTATCTATCTATCTATCTATCTATCTATTTATCTATCTCTCTATATTTCTATCTATCTATCTATCTATCTATCTATCTATCTATCTATCTATCTATCTATCTATCTATCTATCTATCTATCTATCTATCTATCTATCTATCTATCTATCTATCTATCTATCTATCTATCTATATACCTACCTACCTACCTACCTACCTACCTATCTATCTATCTATCTATCTATCTATCTATCTATCTATCTATCTATCTATCTATCTATCTATCTATCTATCTATCTATCTATCTATCTATCTATCTATCTATCTATCTATCTATCTATCTATCTATCTATCTATCTATCTATCTATCTATCTATCTATTTATCTATCTATCTATAATATGAACTTATTAAAACATTAACTATTGCATGTATTCTAATGGAATTTGAAAAACTGGTCATATAACATCTTTAGTGTACACAGTTGCAACCTTATCTACAGCTGGTGAAAGCAGTATTGCAGACACATCTATAATTTGCCACCACTTATCCGTGATAATGGGATTTTCAATAACGTTTTCACATACAAACAAAAGCCAGAACTCGCTTAAATGCAAGTAATGATTTATTGATGACCCTTTAAAAAAGGAGCTTCACTTCAAATTGAAATTGAAATATTAATTTGTATTCATGTGTAAATGTATGTATGTGGGTATTTTTCAACAAATAATTTTCTTGCAATAAATGTAATTTTTTCAGGCAGTAGGAGGAAATGATTTTAGATTCAATGGATATCAATCACCAAAAAAAAAAAAAAATCTTTAAGAAACACTGCTCTCTAAGTTGTTTATTTCCTATCTTCATCTGAATTATTATTTAAAAAAATAAAAAAAAAAAGCATTTTAATATTTATATTTGAGACTTGGTTTACAAATCATTTATTTGCATATTTTGCTTTAAAATAAGTGGAATTCCATCCTGTATTTACAAAGTTTATTTTTTTTTATTTTTTTGTATATTTAAGTTACATATTCAGTTTAAAGCAATGTACAAATTTGTACCATTCACATCAAACATTTAATAATGTTTTAATATCATTCCTTTAAAATATTTAATATTTCTTTCCATTTGGCATTAACGTAACTTGTATTTTAGAACACTATTGAATATATGATATGTAAGCAATGAGATAAAAAAAATGCCAAGTTAGAAACTATATCATCTTTCATCTTTGATTTTTTTTCAATAAAGAATAGATTTAAATAAAATGATATTTTAATACTTCTGAATATTAACAATATACAAAAAACAAAACAAAACAGATAAAAGCTTTTATTGTCTTTACATTTTTCCTTATACTATTAAAGTAAAATAAATTTTAAAAATACATTTTATTGTCTTGCCTACTTAGTTTAAATATGTTATTTAGAACAAGTTATTTCAAAACAAACATTTTAATCACTAGTGTTATGTGTAAATTTATATATATACAAAAGTAGTGTATATACCGTAGAAAATATAATGCAATTATGTTCCATAGAGATTTTTTATGCAATGATTTTCCCTAGTGGCCCAATATTGATTTATATACAATATTTAATATTATTCCATTAAAAATAGAAGTATTACTGTAATGAAATTAAGATTATAGAATTTCTCTATTATGACAATAATGTCAATCTTTTAATATAAATTTGTGGAATGTATTCCAAAAAAAAATTAAGTGAATAATTAGCATTCAGTAAAAATTAAAATCAGACATTGATAATATTTATAGTAAGTAATATACTAGCAAAATTTAAAGTGACATTGTAATTGTATTTAGAAATGTTTATTTAATATTTTTATAAAACAATCTGAAGTAAAAATATTAACCTTTTCAAAGAAAAAGAATCTTCATAAGTCTATAATTCTGGTCAATATATATATATGAGATTTTTTTTGGTAAAACCGTGTATTATTTTCTATTATATACTGATATTTCAATGAACTAGCATCCGCCATTGTCAATGTAAACTCTTGAAAAAAAATTCTTTCGAGAGTTTATCTTGACAATGTCATGTATATTATTTTCTATTATACACCAATATTTAAACAAAATAGCACCCACCATTGTCCAGGTAAACTCTTGAAAGAAACTTCTTTCAGAAGTTTTCCTTAACAATGGTGGATGCTAGTTTGTCAAAATATCGATATATAATAGAAAATAATACATGGTCATTTTAACTAAATAAATAAATAAATTATGGGAAATTACTTTTTTTATATCAAATAGATATTTCCAACAAGAATAATCCCCTTTCCTCTTTTCACATATATAAAATACCTTTGTGGATTGTGAAGAAACAACTCATAGTCACACACTTGTTCTATTTGTAGCTAATTAAAAATAAATAAATAAATATGCCATCAAGATTGGGAAAAATAAAAGCAAACACATTTCTTTTTTATTGAGTTTTACCTATGTGTATATGTTTTATCTGGGCATCACTAGGCTGTCTAAACCTGCATAAAGTTACATCATATACTCATTTATAGGTGTACCTGGTTGGAATCCAACTGGTACATTATTTATAACACATGTACTTGTATGAAGAAGAAAGAAACATCCTTATTCTTAGTTGTGCAAATATTTCTCAGGTAAATTATGAGATTTTAATATTATAAATTCATGTTTTACATTGTCATAAGTGCTACCAGCTCAGATTAAGTACTATAGATTTATCAGATGCTTCGATAGTAGTCATGTCGCTTGTGGGTGGCTCACAAACAAACATAACTAGTGAGAGCCATCATTTATCTATGGCCATTACACATTTATTTATTCTATTCATTAATAATAATAATAATAATAATAATAATAATAATAATAATAATAATAATAATAATAATAATAATAATAATAATAATAATAATAATAATAATAATAATAATAATAATAATAATAATAATAATAATAATAATAATAATAATAATAATAATAATAATAATAATAATAATAATAATATAACAATGATGATGATGCTGATGTTTCTAGTCACAGCTTTACAATTAACCCACAAAACAAATTAAATCTATTATCAATTTACTATTACCTAACATATATTTTATCAATTGAGGCCCATCATTGAAAATGATGATAATCATAACCAATCTCCCAAGCCAATGCTTCACTTTTAAGAAAGATACACACCTTTTTTTAAATAAAACTAAATTAATATTTATTAATATCAATCATTAATAATACAGATAGAAAATGTATATAATTAACATTGATAACTAACATTCAAATAATAATCATGCCAAAGGCTCCCCCCCCTTCCCTTAATGAAAAGTAAACTCAATGATCATATCATATAGTGTGATGTGTTTTTATAGTGGGTGATTAAATATCTCATATCCTAGTAATATTTTAATTTTAAAAATAAAATAAACACTCGATCCATGCACATACTTGCCTATTGTATATAACATACTTTTTTTATATTCATAAATTTAAACATTAATAATATTAATTTATAAATGAGTACAGAAAGGCTAATTAGATCATAGAGATAAGTGATCATAGATAAGCACATTTAGAGAAATCAGCATCAATTACCTATCCTCATTTTCATCAATCCAGGTCATTAACTACTTTAAAAATTTATCTCTCCTAAAGTTAAAATTTCTGCCATTTTTGAACATTCATGCTTAACGAATATACATGTAAGCATAATTATATTACTAGATGTGTGTGTATATGTGCCAATTCCCATTATGAATAAAAAAGCTATTAAACCCTTTCCAACATACTGAATCAATACACAATAACCATATTGTATAAAAATAAAATACACACGTAAACGGTTACATGTAATAATCTAAAAAAATATATAATATCCATAGAGCAATGTTTATTATTATTATTAAAAATCCTTAATAATTCAATATTGTTTTAGGATTTAAAGATTTAAAAAGAGAGATAAACGGATCTATTACTAAAATATTTGTTAATAGTCACTGATAAAAAATGTAATTAAAATGGATATTATCAGTTCTTTTACTCTGATGTACAGACAGTTTCAAAGAGTACAACAATTTTAATGTCAGCTTACTGAAGGTGTAGACTTTGAAATCAGCCACACACCAATATGCAACATGGGTAGATTTACCAATTGACATGGTTTACTGGAATACTGGTATTTTTGGCTTGGGCTGGAAATTCTTCATTTTTTTACTGTGATGATGATGAAATAAATTGCTTCTTTATGAACCATTTTATCATTAGGATGGTTTTTTACTTTTCTTATGGGTATAATTACTTTAATAGACAATTAGATATTTTTGCTTTTTATATATTTTAGCATTTTCTTTTATGCTTTGATTCAAATTCAGCAAATGGCATAGACTGAAGTAGCAGGGTTTCACATATTTCAGCATTTTAATTTGTAGCAGCACAGTTGAAGTAATAGCATTAGTAAAAGTTGGTTTCTTTTTTCATCTTTGTAAATCAGTTGTAGCATGTTTTAAATATTTTATATTAAAAGTCTTCTGATTCATACATTGTTTCCTGTGGCCAAAGGAATACCACCAAAATATTTTTCCCCAGCATGTTGATGTAGAAACCTTTAAAAAATGTAAAATCAAGAAAGTATATTCTCTTTTCTCTATTTTTGTCTCTATATAAATGCTCTTTGTCTGACAACATCTCATATATTTTTATTACTGATGCACCTGGAAATATATAAATCAAAGCATTTGGTCAAAATCTTCTCAACAATTGGCATTTTTTTTAAAAAAAAATATTATTTAGTAAGAAATCCAAAATGACCTGGATTTTATCAATAGCCCCTTTTCTTTAGTCTGAAATTTGACCTTTATTTTTTCTTACACCTGAGACTGTTAGCTGACCATTTTTGTGAAACACTTTCACATAAAACAACAATAACTGTTCTCAAATAATATATATTTTTTATAAAGAAACCATAAAATTATTTAAACACAAACTAATTCTCTGAAATGCATGTGCTTTGTTTTCTTTGTACAAACAAGCACACACACATCCATTCACATATATAAAACCTGCTTCTCAAACAATCTAAATGATTTGAATCTATAAATTAAAATTTAAAAAATAAATCAGTAAGACAAGTAATAGCATCAAAGTATGATAAAAGAAAATTATAATCTAGTAAATATAAATAAGCTTTCAAAAAGTTTACAAAGCAAAATTAGAAAAAAAAAATTATTAAGTTTGAATCTACAGACAACTGTGTATATATCCTCGCTATGAATGTATCTCATCATTCCCAGTTCAAATAAATATATAACTTATAATAATGTTAAAATAACACAATATTAACTTAAATTATTAATGTTTAAAAAATATTAAAATAATATTTAATATTACAAAATATAAGAGTAAAGTTGTATATTATAAGAGCATGAACAACCTGATGAGATCACTCTGAAAGATCAGCCCCATTAACTCCTTAGATTAAATAAAATCATAATAAAAAATTCACTAGCATTAAACAATAAGTAAAAGTATGTAATACACAAAATAACTATTCATTATCATGAATGATCAATCAAAATACATCAATATAATAAACCAAAAGTCATCTTGTGACTGGATTTGAAATGTATCTACTGTGGACAAGAAAACATATTCAGCTTTGCCAGTTTGGGGAATTATTTTAACATTAATTTGGAGGCATCAACTTAAATGCTAATTCATCTGAATATGGAACCGTAAACAATAACACTGGAATTTTTACATATGTTGATCATTTTCAATTTTCTAACCACTTAGTACCATAAATGTACTGGTCAACTATAAACTTAAATTCTGATTAAAAAAAACTAAACTAAATTAAAACTTAATGCATGAGTTTTGAAAAATATACTCCTCATGACAAACCAGGTCAGCCTCCTACTGGAATGTCCCTGAACTAAAATAAATGTTTAATATATAAAACCATTATGCATGAATCTAGTTCAGATAATATAAGATCTATACCTGTTACTGTGATCAAGAAATGATGCAAATATAATATTATAAAAAGGTACAATACAGTTCAATAGAATACTTTTGACAATGACCTACAATATTATTAATAACAATAACAATAAACAGAATAAGGTCTTAAGAATATGGCTATACATGTATCAATTAAGTCTTCTGATTTTGAGTTATATACATTGTGATTTATACAATTGATGTAAAATTCAAGTTATTACATTGATTTTCAGTTCTACTTAAATACCTCTATAAATTAGTACACACACAGACACCCACCCACACACACACACATATATATATATATATATATATATATATATATATATATATATATATATATATATATATATATATATATATATATATATATATATATTGTACCAGTTGGATTTGTATGTTCATGTAGCAAGATCTAGCATCTAGGTAAAAGTATCTCGAATCCAATCATGCACAAGATACACAGAAGTCAGGAACACTCATGAACTCTGCCCTATTTGTCTATTTCCCAGATCTATAACATTATGAACAACAATCCCGATGACATCAATTTAATTTACTTCTCAACACCCGCATCGCTCATCAGAGACACAAAAATACTCTAGGCTAAATTTTAATGCTAGACTAACATAACAACTAACTATATTTTATGAGCAATGAAGGCTTGTGACCTAGCATATTAATTATGAATTTAGTGGAGATCATCTAGTCATATGGAGCATAAATGATATTAAATTAACTAAAAGAAAGCAATGGTTCGAGGGTTGATATATATAGTTTCCGATTTATTAATAACAAAAATTATGTTGGGTTATTTATTCGACATTAGCCTCATAAGTATTATATATATATATATATATATATATGTAAAATAAATAAAAATATCCGTTAATTAAAAATAATATTGTAATTATAATTGAAATAATATTTTTAAACGGTTTATAAACAATTCAAACAATCTTTAAATCCGCAGAAGTACTTTCGGTTACTTTCAAACCTGCCTCAACTGCTATTAAATTCAAAAACCAAAAGCAGAAGCAAACGTCATCAATTCAAATTCCAAGCTTCTAACATTAAAATACGAGATTCGTGGAATTTGAATTGATGACGTTTGCTTCCGCTTTTAGTTTTTGAATTTAATAGCAGTTGAGGCAGGTTTGAAAGTAACCGAAAGTAATTCTGTGGATTTAAAGATTGTTTGAATTGTTTATAAACCGTTTAAAAATATTATTTCAATTATAATTACAATATATATATATATATATATATATTTAATTCATATTTAACAATAACATGATATTTGCAGCTATGCCTATAATATATTTATATGTGTGACTTAATGAATTAGCACTATTGGAATGCATTACTAAAATACGATTACACCCCCAGAGAGACGAAAAGAGCATTTACTTAATTTAAAAAGACAATAATTTTACAAGTATATATTACATTTTGTTATATTCAATATTATTTATTTGAGTTATAAATAATTAATGCGTGAGACAGATAATGAATAATTGTATAAACAATACTAAATCTATCGCATCGATACGTATAGTCAACTAATGGAAATATGTCTGTTTAAACAAATCATCTCATTACGGCATATGGCTATTTCTGGGCAACTAATAATATACTGAAAGACAATGTGTGCATGGCGGCAAATTGGGGTGGTCCAATTATGGATCATGGGTGTGCTTCATGAATTTTAATAATGAAGTTTACCAATTTCTTCTGCAAATGTTGGCAGGGTCGGTATTGAGACAAAGAACGGTCAGCTATGTCTTTATCAGGCTGGATTTTCCAGAGCGATTTCCATATAAAGCATGCACATACAACCAAGTGGGTCCACAGGATGGTTTTACAGCCTGTTTTCTAGGACATGAACAATGATGATGATGGGCTCAATTTAGCGAATACCTCCATTTGAGAGAGAAGCACGGATATATATAAGACAAAGTGGCCTATATGCACACAACGCTTAATAATACAATATAACTATAACTTTAAAGATTATGTAAACATATTTATTGCCCATAAATTATGGTATACTTGGGGTAATGGTATGGTTTCTTCATTAAACAAACATGGATAATAATGCTAATTAAATATAAATTAAGATCTTAAGATTCCCTCCCCCTTTATATTATGTTACTTAATATTATTCATTACTTCCCACACATTTAATAAAGCTCAATCTTGGTTAATAAATACCCTTATGAAAATATATAAATTATTTCAAAATAATTGGGTTGTGGTAATAGCTAAGATGGACTTTACATATATAATATAAAATAATAAAAGATAGCGCATTATTTAGAAAGGAAAATATAAAAAACAGACGCCAATCTGTTTTTCTATAATAAACATAAAAATATAATTAGTTTGTTTATCTAAAATCGCGAGCTACTGGGCAAGTCAAATAAGACTTGTTTTGATTAAATTACAAGTTAATTACCCGATAAATGATGGGTGGGGAAAACAAAAATAAATTATATGCTTGCGATTTTATAATATCATTGGCATTTCTTTTTAACATATAAATACATAAATCTAACTGAAAGTTATTTGCCACTTGGAAATAAAGAAAAGAAAACAATTTATAAGAGGCTTAGTATTGATTTGTTATATATAGTTATAATAATTACATATTTTGAAGATATTTAATATTTAGCAATTATAATAAATATTACAGAGAAGACAGGATTTGAGAATTACGAGCGGTCAAAGTTCTTATTACCTTGCTATTTGGAAGAGTGATTTTACTACAAGTCAGTCCATCGGTATTGTTTCACTAGATCTAGGGTAGCATTATTATATGGTAGTTAGCATTTCACTTTTACTGGAAAAATATATAAAGTTCATCAGTATGGGATGCAGAGCTTCACTTATGGGAAAAGCATATCAGAACGGAGGAAAAAGGTGAAATTTTCCCTATTCATGGCACATTGAGTGAGAATCAAAACTGGCATGGAATATGCATACCAACATCATAATGTTTTGGTCTCCTCCTCTTTTGTGGATTCAAATCCAGCAGTATATGTACTTTTATTTTGAAGATGGAATAGTTTAACCAGATACTCTTATCTAGTAAGACATTTGAAACAATGCAATTTTGTTATCGGTTTCATGAACGATTGTTTTAAAATAAATCTTAAGATTTTAAAACAAGCTAGCATGGACAAAATTTCCACTAATGGGTTTATTTTATTCTTACTAAATCATAATATTTTACTTTTATCCAAGGAATCTTCCAGGTAATTGTTTTTCAAGAGACTTTTTAACATGATTGCATCATTTCTGGCTACAAAATTACATATGAAAAATAATAAGTTTCATATATGATACCTTATATATAATAGCTTTACTAATTTATTCAGAATATCCTACACTGAAATATATATATAGATTTATTACTTAGGCCCGTATACACATGAGAATATTATTAAATAAAATATTTTTAAATTAAAATACATAAGTGTTTACATGATTTATGTTAAAATACTAGGCAAGAGAAATATAGGTATTATTAGCTATGTATATACGTGCGTGAAGGTGGGTTTGAATATAGTTAGATGGTAGGAGATTGGATGTGGGCTGTGAAGCAAGGATCTGAGCATCAGATCTGCTTCAATATATATATATATATATATATATATATATATATATATATATATATATATTTATATATATATTTATATATATATATATATATATAAAACCATAAGAAACTAACCAGTAACCACCTAAATATTCACAATATAGATACTAATCAATATTTCTCACTGTTGTCAAGGCAACCTTTCACCTTGTAATAGCAAAAATGGAAAGTTAAAGATTACAACTTGACCACAGAGAATGCAATATTGATACAATCAAGTTTAAATAAATCTCTTTAAACATGAAATAAGCATGTCCATGTAATGGAGACTAATAAATAGTCAATTATAACATTACAAACTGCAATACCTTTAAATTGCTCATGTATTATTTAAATAATAAGTAAAATAATGGTTAAAGCTAAATGAGATAAATACATAACCATTAAAAACAACCAGTAACCACCTGAACATTCACAATATAGAAATCAATATTTCTCACTGGTGTCAAGGCAGTTTCTCACTTTTTAATGTCAATAATGGAAGTCCACATTTACTATAGGTCCATTGAATATATATGTACACTTAAAGATTGCAGCTTTATATCAGATGAAATATTAATACACTGAAGTTTAAATAAACTTCTTTAAATTGAAATGACACACACACACACACACACACACACATATATATATATATATATTGTACTGGTCGAAAATGTATGTCCATTAGACAAATTTAGAATCTAAGCTAAAATACCCCAAATCCAATCATGCCCAAGATACACAGGTCAGGAGCAATCATGAATTCTAAACTATTTTTCTATTCCCCAAATCTATAACATTATGAACAACACCTATGGTGACACCACATAAATGCATTATATCTCGGCCCAGTGCTACAATGTTTTACATGAGAACTCAACTGGTGATGATGATGATGACAGATTGAGTGAACCTGAGATATCAAGTTAAAAATTATACATAAATATACATATTAATAAGGAGATCCGAACAACTGGATTAAAGTTTTAAAACATACATATTTATTTTGAACACAATTCAAGATGAGTTATATATATATATATCAAAATATTAATATATAACAAACTAACCAAAGGAAATACATATAATAACAAAAAAATAAAGACTTATAAATCCAATAAATAATATAATATTTCAACCAGAGGACTGGTTTCCATCAGAAAGAAAAAAATACACAGTTATTTTTTTCTTTTTGATAAAACCAGTCCTCTGGTTGAAATATTATATTATTTATTATTTATAAGTCTTTATTTTTTGTTTATATATATATATATATATATATATATATATATATATATATATATATATATATATATATATATATATATATATATATATATATATATATATAATCAACTATACACTTGTACAACTTTATTTTTATTACAACCATTTAAGAAACTTGTTACAATTATTTTTATTTTGACAAATATTAATTTAGTGTGGCGGTTAGAAAAATAATGGTTTGATCTGAATGGTTTGGTGTACATTTTATACATGAAAAAAAATATTTATAAAGATACAATAGTGTTTCACTGATTAGATGAATTTCAATACATACGTTTATTTTTATTTAGATATTTGATTTATAACAATTAAAATGATGATACATTTTGATCAGTAGACTAAAACATTGTTTCTTTAATATTTTCAGCATTTAACGATAGAATATAGCAGAACTCTGTATTATCGGGAACAGCTTTTTTCAATAAAAAGGAGGGCAGCTTCATGAGAAGTTGGATTTAAAGTCCAACAAAAATATTTCTAATAGAACATTTTATTGTCACATACCATTATGATTTACTTTGCTAAACAGGATACAAAACTAACTATAAGAAATGGCAGTACTAGTATAATATCAGTGAGAGAAAATGGCACATTTTACCAGGACAACATCATTCTCCAATTTTCTTTAAAGGTGGTATACACCAGCTTTATGCCAAAGTGGTACAGGAAGAAAGAGTAGGTAGAAATATTCTATGGGTCAGATCATGGCCCATCCATACATTGCCTCATCTACTCTAACCTGCATGTTCTAGAAGTAAACATCGACTTCTACTACAAATGAGAACCCTAACAATGAAGCTTTGAATCCCTGGAGTGAGGTACAGGCATCTCAAAGCAGTATATAGATATATACTTGGGGATAATGACCAACAACAAATATCATGACTCCCTTAAGTGAGGTACAGACAATTCAAGTTGAAGCCTTATGTGACTTATTAGTTATTGGACATTTGCTAGCAACATTATCATAATAATATAAAATCAATTAAATTGAAATATTAAAGAAAAGCCTTAAATGGCTTAACAAATACATAATGATATGCTAAAATAATGACACATGTAAGCTAAAGTCATTTATCATAATTTAAACTATAATTTATGAAGCGTGGATTGCTCCCCCTTCTTGAATCAGTATTTTAACATATTAAACAAACACAAATTCACACACTTAAAAGTGCAAATTACAAAATAGATTTAATTTGCCAACCTTTTGGCAATGATGATCAATAAGAAAATGAATTAAACTAATAGACAGAAATATCCACCCCAGATTGCAAAAGTATTTATACATTTGCTATAAATTTATGATAAAATATTTATTTAAAAAAAAAAAAGCAGGTATTCATTTAAAGTACAAACCCAATCTTACAAGATATTTAGAAATAAATAACAATAACCCATTAATTCCCTTTTTCTTTTTAATAGAAGTTTATAAGACTAGATTTGATTGGCATTTCCCAAAAAAAATGAAAAATAGAAAAAAAATATTATTAAAATTAAATTATAACTGCACTAAATTATAAAAAAATAATAAGAAGCATGAGTTGGATGACAGATTAGTTTATCTAGTAGAGAACATAGACAAAAATTAACAGACTCACCAATCAGTGAAAAAATTAAAATTAAACACAAAGAAAGCATTAATTTACAAATTAAATTACAAATAAGAATCAGCTAATGTGATTATACTATCTTTGGGCTAGTTACCTCAGGATTTTATGAAGAATGGAGGGATATTCTATGGCAGGTGGCATTCTTAAGTGATAGGAGCTTCATCCCAGCATGAGTCAAGATGAAGATGGAGAGAATGGTGGCTTAGGCCCTCAAAATTTCAACAGGTGTGAAGTCATCTAGCAATGATTGATCAAACTTGCACATAATAGATTTTTAGCCCTACTTATCAGTTTTTAGCCCCTCAGAGAATGTTTCTTTTAATTAGATTTCCTGATTCTGATGAATCCTTAATTTACAAGAGACTTTACCCTATTGTTAGTAGAGATGCAGTCATGAGATAACTGTCTAATTTCCTGATTGGAAATGAATTTGACAAAAAAACGTTAATAGCTAATCAAAATCCATTAGCGTTGTTTTAGATTTTACTTTTTTTCAACTTTAATTTACAAATTGTTTTTTTTTTTAAACGTGAAATAAACTTCCCACCCCTTTAATTATTTTTAGACAGTCACCGATGGCAACTTCCATCTAGAATTTAAATGTAGTTTTATGAAAAAATATAATTACAATATTAAAATAAAAGTAAAAAAAAATACAATTTTTAAAAGACACAAAATTATTAAGTATTTTAAATTATATATACAAGCTCCTGTAACATGCGTATATCTGAGTCGCATCTATAAAAGCTAATATTTAAAATAATTAAAGATCTTTATTTCTGATTTGCATTTATAAATCTCATAGACGCTTCTCAGAAATACATGTATAGTTTATATACATTTTACAACAACAAACAAAAAAGGAGCATGATGACACATGGGCTGTGGTAGAACTGTGAAACTCAATCTTGAACTAAGGTTGACTGTTTCAATATATATATATATATGCACACAACTAAGGTTGACTGTTTCAATATATATATATATATGCACACAGACATAGGGTGATAATTTGTAAACATATATGACTTGCTATAAAATAATAAAATAAATAGTTAAAATTTACATGTAAGTGTTTTTTACTGACATGCATTGATATTTGCACATAGACATGCAGTACAATTGATTTAACATATAAATGAAATCCATTTATCATTTTTGAATTTATCAAAATAATAAATTACATTAATTCTTATAAAATGAAACTAATAAAATCAATCTTGACAAGTTACCCTAAAAAAATTGTTTTTCCGATATCTTTCTTTTTTAAAAAAATATGATGTCAATTAATTAATTATTAATTCTTATATTTTTCATCCAAGCAAAATTATTTGATTTTTTTCACTTATAAAGTGTCTCTCTTTTTAATAAATAAAAAATTAAATAATTCTATGTATACATATTACTATTACATGTTAATTGAATTATAACATCTTTTTTTATAATATAGAATTTTCTATTAACCTATTGCTTTTTATTTTTTATATATTTCAACCAAGCAAAATTATTACTTGTTATAATTTTAAATGTCATTTTAAGGAAATAATAGTGTAAAATGATATAATTTTCTCTATATAGTTATCACTATCGCAGATTGCTTTTAATTACAATTTTAAATTCAAAAATATCAGTTTTAAAATGTCATTTTAAGGAATTACTAAAAAACTCATTAATTATGCTTCATGTGTATATGTTTATTTGTGTTTTTTTGCATATATCTGAAATCCCATCAGAATAATCATTTTTTCATTAAGCTGTTGAATTCTCTTAGTGAGCTTACTAGTCTTGATGAGATTGGGGTTTTGTCACATCAGGAAGATATAATCAGATAAATTTTGGCATTCCCTTGGTTTCACTTAGACTTCAGGCCATTTAGATGTCTTGTCCATCTTTGTGCAAGATAATGTATACATAAATCTGGGTTGGGATTTGTGAATCAAAACTCCAGCATAGTAAATGAATAGAAACTGGCGTTTTCTGTCTTAACTTCAGCTACATCTAATCCATGTTAGTTTTCTGGCCTGATCTAGACTGCTTAGTTTCTGTCCATCTATAATTACTTCCAACTGGTTCTCAAAATACTCTATATATTGTCAGCTGAGATGAGAATTACACATTCTTCAAAACTATTTTTTTATCTTCATTAAAAACATTTTTAATCAGAAACTACTTTTCAAACTTTATTATATGCTTGATCAAGGTTTCACTTAATAGAAGATTTTTAATAAATAGAAGTTTTTTTCAATTAATTAAAAAGACTACAAAATAGATAACATTATTTTTTACAATTATCAGTTCTATTTCATCATAAAACATGCTTGTTTTTAATTTAAAAATCTGAATGCAATATTAATATTTATTTAGAGCTTTTTAAACTGTTTAATTTATAATAAAAAATTATTTTGAATCCAAAATTATTAAACACTTAAAAAATATTTTACTCCAAGAAATGTAAAAAATATCTACAAAATATGGTTTGTGTTTATTTCTAATTTTCCTTTAACCTTCATATTTGGACACACATACTATGGTATTTTATGCCATGTAACAGAAGTGTTACAAAATATATACTTATTAATCATTATTGATCTACTACAATACAATGTTTCTAAGTTCAATACTGTTTTTCCAATATTTAGAATCTCTTTTCTATGTTATCCTGGTACATTTCATTATTTTATCCATTCATATAACATGTAAGTCATTCTAGGTCGTTAACAATGTCTTGGAATCCAATTGAAGTTTTCAAGTCTTCAAGCAATGCATTTTGTCCAATTTCATTTGTGTCTAAATTCATTCAGTGATGTTCATAAGACTAGTTTGTTTTATCATGCATGGATTTTATTTTTGAACTCTTCTTGTTATTGCTAACATATATTTCTAATACTTTGTTGTGCATTCTGTAATCTCTGCATTTCTCTTTTATTAAGAGTCCAAGTAAAAATCCATAAGGGAGAATAAATAAAACACATTTTTAAAAACATTTCTTTTAAAAAAACATAGTCACATTTTATTTTAGTATTAAGTTATTTTTGCCAAAGTACTCCAACCACATTTAAATCTATAATTGATTTCATCCATTATATTTTTATAGGTGGTAATAGTATGACCAATGTATTTATAGTTGTTAACTTTTTCAAATTTATCAATCTTTATTGTCTTCTTTTAAGAAATATCATTGAACATTACTTTATCCGTTTGAATATGGATCATTAATCTTATATTCTTACTTTGATGTGATAACACTTGCAACATTTCCTGAAGACTTGGAGAATCCTTTCAAAAGTAATTTTATCAGATGTGAAATCTAGATGTCATGAATAATCTTATTCACATTTTACATCTGTGACTGCCTATTTTTACCTATAAAATATTTATTGAGAAATTTGCAGTCAAAAGTTTTGGAGAAATGAAACCTTGTCATCCACACTTCTCAATATTAATCTTTCAAGTATCATTATATAATATAATCACTGTGATTGAATTTTTATATCTGATCTTTAAAATATAATAATATTCAAAAATTATTCTTTAACAATCTAAGGTCTTACTCACTGAATAAATGCTTAAAACATCAAATGCCTTTTCATAATCTAAAATTCCAAATAACATATTAGACCCTTTCAATAACTTTTTTCAATACATGGGTATAATTCATTTTACTAAAGCCACTTTTAAATCAAGCTTGTTTTATTATTGATAAAATTCTAAATTTACTGTAGACAAGTTATAATTTTGTTAGTAAATATATTGTTCTGAACTGATAAAAGAGTGATATCTTTATTATTTCTAATATCTTCTTTATCATCTTATTTAAAATAATTGTTGGTTTTGTATTCTTCCAATAATATGGCACATCTTTCCTTTTCTTTATAGATTTAATTACAGGTTGCACTTCTTTACTCAAAATCCTGGACAACTCAATAGAAATAGTAGTTATATGAGAAACTTTATCTTCTGCATTATTGATATATACTTCTTGATAGATCTTCTACACATTTCAAAGCAATGTCTTCCTATTTGAAATAGTTCACATCTTTTTTTCTAATTACAGAAATATGTTTCCTATCAATATCAAAATGTTGATTTGCACATTTGAGATTTTATTCTTTTATGCAGCATTGCTTGCCAAATCAGAGATTATTTATTTTATATTGTTATTAACTCTTTTTCACAGCATTTTATGAAATTTTAAATATTCAGTTGTATGCTTTTTATGTATTTTCATATTTTCTTCTTTTCTTTATAAATTGTTTTGTTTCAATATAAATTGTACTGGTGAATTGTTGCATATTTGTACAAGATACATTGTTACAGTTATTAAAAGGGTATGTAAAATTTATTTTGCTATAGATTTCATTCAAATCTAAATCATATTCTAAATCTAGTATTAATTTATAATATAATTTAAATTCATTGAAATGTTTCCAGAGATTAGAAAGATCAACTGTCAATAGTGATTTTCTTAGTAAGATGTATACCATAATTTTGTATCAATTTACAGCTCACTAATCATTGATAATTTCATGTGATGAATTTATTAACAACACTACAATAATGAATTACATGTTTTCTGTAATTCAAAATATAGCTTAATTTTTCATGTACTTTCAATTGGATGTTTCTATGCTAATTTCCATTTGGCATTGTTGTCAAAGAAAGAATTATTAATATACTTTTTTTTTTTTTTTTACAAACTGCACAAGTTTATAAACTCTCTCATTTCTATCACCATAACCAAATTTACCCACAGCAATTTTATCCTTCAATTATTTACCAATGCCATCATTAAAGTCTCCTATCACATTTTAAAATGCTTTCAGGTTTGATCAAAACTTTTTGAATGTCAAGATACAAATATTCAACTTCTTCATAACAATGAGAACATTTTGGAATATAAATCTAAAATTTCTGCATTTGAAATCTACCATTAAGTTGAATAACTAATCTTGCCAGTCTGTCTGATACTCCACCAATCTTCAAAATGTTGTTCATTCACTTTTTATTTATAATAAATACCACTCTACTTGTGGCATCTGTAATTTTGTGCTTGTGCATGCCCACTTTTTAAATCAATTGTCTCTACAATCCTCATCTCACTTTTCAAAACCAACACTTTTCTATTTATTATTATGCAGTTACTTCAGTTCTTTGCAATCTTCATTTATAGTTATATGTAGTTGTAAATACCTAAATAAATGTATGTCATCAAACAGAAGCCTGAGTGCTGCAGTCCCTAGATTCTTCACACTTTGTCTACAGTTGCCAAATTTTGGCTTGATTGGTGACATCACAAACTCTAAAAAAAAAGCCAAGATTTAAATTTGTCTTTCATGATTGTAAATGTCTATTAAGAAAAGATTATTCTCATAATATTATTCTTTCTTCAAAAAACAACTAATCTGATATTAGAGTTAAGAACATTCACACAATGGAAAAGAACCTCTTTAATGTGTCTTGGCATTAAACTTTGAATAAAAGATCCAGTAAACTTATAACACTGCCTGATGCATGTTGGCATGCAGTCCATTCATAATCATACAGTATCTGAATAATAAGATATAAATATCAGCTGCAATGACAAAGGATTATGAAGTGGACATTATGAATTTGCTCTACTTGTTTTCTTTAATGTCTCAAATTATTTCTCAGAAAGTTTAGATACAGCAATGGTTTAATTTTATAAAAGGTATTTATTTCTCGTATTGAATATTGAAATAATGTTCTTTGGTAAGACTAGTTGATATTGCGCTTTGCTTGACAGATATATGTATACTAAAAATGTAGTAAATTCTTATGGCTCTATTGTTTGGACGTTTTTAAGAAATTTGGGTTCCAGAACCGACAATGCCA
Organism: Epiperipatus broadwayi; assembly: GCA_028023455.1. NCBI lineage: Eukaryota > Metazoa > Onychophora > Udeonychophora > Euonychophora > Peripatidae > Epiperipatus > Epiperipatus broadwayi. The sequence continues at coordinate 107,229 of JAQFVV010013185.1, forward strand.
TCTGACAAATAATCCAAACCATATATATATATATATATATATATATATATATATATATATATATATATATATATATATATATATATATATATATATATTGTGTCAGGCATTATCAAATGGCCTTACACAAAGTCTGCTGTAAAGAAAATTACAGCAGATACACATATAAATATGTATATATTACGCACAACAAATATATAAATGTGCTACATTAGTAATGGAGGTTGGGTCTGAGCAGTAGACTACCCCACCCACCCACACCAATATAAATTATTGTACACAAATACACATATAATAAACTGATGTCCTTTTTTTGTATTTTTTATTTTTAATGTTTGTATACATTTAGTATATGTCATTTTATGTATTTTGCTTTTCTATGAAGAATTCAAATAAAGAAAATCAAACCTTATTGAACAAATGAATCACATGTTGGAACATATAATAAATAATTAAAGTAATTGTTCCAACATACTTGTATGTATTTTTTATTTTTTTTGCAAATTGCTTTTCTAAAATGTAGTAAAAAAAATGTTAATTGTTTTGGTAAAACTTAATCTGACCAAAAGAAAAATGTTTGATAATAAATGTTGTAATTAAAATATTTTTTTATAGATAAAGTATAAATTCTTTTGAATAATAATAGCTGTAATCAAGTGGTCTGGGCATTCAAGATGAAAACCATTATATCAAACTTAAAATGTAGAATTTAATCAAAAAAATATAAAGGAATGTTTATAATCTAAATGATAAGCTAAATTAAAAGGAGTGGCTTATACATACTTATCAGAGGGCATACCTGAATTGGTTCTGTATGAGTGGGGTTGATATTTTTTAGTCAGTGCTGTGGGATTCATTCTTTCTTTGGCAGTCATTCTGGGCAAGTCATTCACTACTTTGGCTCCAGAATTCTCCAATCATCCAGCTATTTAGAGATTAATTTATGGACTAGACTATTAGTGATATTCTTAAGAAGAAATCCATTATACAGTTCTTTTATGAACCCTGGTCTTTTTGTGGATTTGAGTAACCATTCGAGACAGCAGATGAAAATTGAATAATAATCCTAATTATTATAATATAAAAAACAACAAAAAAGAAGATATGAAGCAATCTACTAGAGGATTCAGTAAAATGACCATGGGGTAGACAACCAGCTGGTGCACTGCCCTTTCTCTGTCCCAATTGCCAAGATGTGATCATGCCAGTTACAGCCAGCCATGATGATGACAAAAGCTGCTTGCCTATGCCTGAATGAGAGGAAATCCTCACTGCACAGCCAGTTGACTTGAAGCCCATTCAGCGCCCAGAGAAAAAAAAATAAGATGCCTACATAAGTTTATTTTACAAATAATTTATTAATATTGAACTAATTAACTATGATATTTCCGATTAAATATATTATTATTTATTAGTATTATTAATCATTTAAAAAAGGAAGGAAAATTGTGTCTTATACATATATATATATTGAATTTACGGTTATTGCAGGCATAATGATACAGATTTTACTTAAATCTGTTAATTCATGTTTCTATCCAAAATTCTAGTATTTTAAGGAAAGGTTGCAATTATTTTTTTTTTTATTACTATTTTTTTTTCTTTTTGTCAAAAATTGTCATATGTAAATATACATGTATAATAATTTATCATAAAAGGCAAATAGATACAGTACCTCATGTTGAGTACAATATGGTATCTGAGCTAATACAACCAATTTGACATGTTAAAAAATATGATATTAGTGAAATATTTCATAGTGCAAATATACATATGCATAGTTTTTTATTAATATTATTATATTTGCTATCAATAAAAAAAAAGATTTTAAAGTCCTTAGTAGAAGTGTATGCCTGTATTACCAAAAATCTTATATATATATATATATATATATATATATATATATATATATATATATATATATATATATATATATATATATATATATATATATATATATATATATGAGTTTGTGATAATTATTTAGAATTTTTTATTATATCATCATTAGTATGAAACGGTGGTGGGCATTTGGGATTAAGTAAATGTTTAACCATAATATTAAATTGGTTTTGTCATCGTATTATTATTTATTTGATAAAAATGTATTCTTTCCTTATCAACCACATACCTGTAATAACCATTTAACTTACCCATTGAAGACCCTAGATGTAGAGTACTGAGCTAGCCACATGGGATATCGCTCCAACTGGGTGAAAAATCTTATTCTTATGCTGTGCTGAACATATGGAATTGCACATCCTTCTAGGATGGGGGGCATTCATTTTTTTGATCCTTTTCTGTAAGTGGCACACAAAAGTCTACTTTGTAAATAGCCTTTCCTAAGGTGTGTACTTACCATAAAGTTCTAAATATTCAGGTATTCAAATAAGATATCAACTAAAGGGTGTTTTTAACTGGCAGAATCCTGTCAATTCACTCTTTCTCTCAATTTAGCTGAAGTACCAATATATATGAGTACACACAATCGGCTAAATTGGTATCCATTTCTTTTCCTCTTAAATCTTGATCACTTCATACTCAGTGCAAGATTTGGATTAGAAATCCACAGGGGTGTATGGTCCGGTACATTAAAACTGGCACCAATGTGGTTTAAATGTAAAAATTGTATGATTAAGAAAAAAAACAAGTTAAATTATATAAATATGTAAATTACGGTAAAAATAAAACATGTGCTGTATGTCTATATAAACTTAATGTAGGTGTAAGTAAAATCTAAGTTAAATGTTGACTATATAAATAAGAGAAGTTATATAAAGTCCATCATTAGTTTTTTTTTTTTTTAAATACAGTATATAGTATAATTAATAGGCCTTACAAATGAACATGCTTAGTTTGATATATATATATATATATATATATATATATATAATATATATGTTCAATATTATATATATATATATATATATATATTGAAGATATTCTTAATTTAAAATATTTTACTCAGTAATCACAGATCCAAAATCATAGTTTATTTTTTCTGTAGCAAAGAAAATTTAAGATATAATTATCATTCAAATTGTTAGCAATAAATCAAATGCACACACTGTATTCTGTAAGTATACTGTATAAGTAAAATTGGAATAAGGCAGAGTTAGGTGTACGGTGTCTTGCATATTTAAAAATAAGAAATAGTTAAGAAATAATTTTAAAATATCCTCTATTACCATTTCTGTGTTTAACTGATCAGTAACTAAAAACTTATATATATATATATATATATATATATATATATATATATAAGTTTTTATTTATAAATACAGCATTTAATATATATATATATATATATATATTGTGCCCTTTTGTATGGGTCTCCATAAATTGTTATATCAATTTATTAAAAAATTTTAAATTTAAGATATATTATAGCTATATGATGTTGATTTTATTTATAATAATCTTTCAAAAGTTTAACTAAAGTAAACTATGAATATTTGATATGTGAAATTGTGCTAATATTTGAGGGAGACGTTTCAGTGAAAAAATGATAATATTATATGGTTGGGAAAACTGGCCATGATTAATACTGCATTAATAAGTTTTGTAAATAAATGTTTAAAGCTAAAAGTTTAAAAAAAAAGACAAGTTAAAATTAAATGCATATTTATTTATTATTGATAAAGAATAATATTTAGTAAGTGAATATAAATATTATGTTATTAATAGTATATAAGAGAAGATTAATATTTGATTTTATAATATCGAATTATTATTTTAAAGTTGTTATAGTATATTATTTGTTTTAAAAAATATTTATTTTCTAAAATTGAATTGTTGGTTTATTTTTAGATAATTACAAGCGTTTATATCTGTGTTGTAAGTCAGGTGACAGATAGACATATGTACACATATGTTTGTAAGTTTTTTTAGTAAAGTTACAAAACTGTTTTAAAATTCTATTATAAAATTTATAAATATTATATTGGCTATCACGAGATAAAAATAAAAATAATTAGTGTGAAATATTAAAACTGATTTTTAAAATACTGTTTAAAAAATATAATGAATAAAAATAGACTTAGTTTGTTTAGAAAAATAGTCTTATAAAAGTTAAAAGTGAAATAAAGTAAAACATATATTTTTAAAAAATGCTTAATGGATTTAAATAAATGATAAAATTAATTTAAGAATTAAATAATGTAATAAATAATAAATATTAAATAAATCATTATTTATTTTTAATTTTGTATTGTTGGTAAGATATGTAAATAGGCAAGCAAGGTGATTGTTTAATTTACCAATCAAGTGGGTAATTTATTCCGGTATAAAAACGGAGGTTCAATTGTTCAAGGGTGATTGTGATTTCTTTTAAGTGAAGTGTGCTATTAAATATAGCTAAGTAAAAAATTATAGACGCTCTCGTAATAGTTTCTTAATTTATAAGAGAGTAGTTTTAAATAATTTTGTAAAAGTTTACCGTTTAATATGCAGTGCTAATTTATTTATAGTTCCCTATTGATCGTCTCTATCAAGGCTCAATTTTACTATCAAATAATCATGAAAATATCGTATAATGATAAAATGTGTTGGAAACCTTATATTAAAAATATAGTGAACGCTGGATTAACTAAGAGAATTACTAGTTGGATAAAAATAATATATTGGACATTATATGAATTTAAAAGTTGATTATAATTAATTTTTTTATAAACAAATATTTTAAAGAAAGATAAATACTTCTTTATCAAGAAAGTATTTTTAAATTATATATTTTAATATATCTTTTGGTAAAGATATGGAAGTTAATAATAATTGCAGAAATACTTGCCTTATTAAGTCTTTGTTATTTAAAAGACTAGAGGTGGGTAGATTTTTAAAAAAACTGATAATTCGGAAATTTAATTGATAAATAAATACCTATAAAAAACGTTATAATATTTAAATTCTATATGCTGGTTATATAGAAAATTTTAAAAAATGTTTTGCTGAATATTTAAAGAAATGCGCACAGAAGTATACGAGGATTTCCAAGTCAATTTTTATAAAAACTTAAATTAAACATTTAACTTTTGATTAATCCTAGGAAGATAATAACTTTTAAATAAATCCGGATCCTATAAACTGTTTAAATTATTATTTTGTTTCTTTATGGTGGAACTTATTTTATCTTATTTTTTTTTAAAAAAAAACGTTTTCATTTATTTCATAAAAACTGTTTAAACACGTGATGTACCGGAAAAGGATGTGATGTTGGTAAAATGTTGTGCCTAGGAAAAAAGAACAATTGTGGGTGGAAAGAAGACACCGTTGGATTTTATGTAACATATTTTGTTTTCTTAACTAACATAGATATTTAATTATTTATTGATCTATTAGAGATAAGAGAGGTACATTTTAAAAGTAACTACATAATAATATAACACTTAATTTCATAAAGTTTATTTTTTATATAATTTTACAACACGTAATATTTTAAGAATAATTGTTGAGTATAAATGTGATATTATTTTGTAAAACTATAATCCTGGAGGACATCGTTTGGCTGATTATAAATTGGAGTATCATTTATGGTAATAATTATATAATATTAATAATTTAATGTATTTTGCTTTGTTTTCTTTAGATAAACCAAATATTATTTGATTGTTGAGTGAATGTATAAATATTTAAAGAACATACACACATAATATTATCAATAATAGTTTTATTTTAATATGCATACTTTATTTTACAATATAAATTTATTACAACGTAATAAGAGTTATCCAGAAATAATTATATGATTCTTTTATGAATATACTTTAATGTTTTTCTGTTACAATATTAGGAATTTGATTTATTATATTAGTATGAGTCATTTATATTTATTTTCAAGTTAGTAAGAAGTAAAAAAAAATATATCTATATTTTTATTTTTTATTAGACAAGTTAAATTAATTTTATATAGAAATTTATATTTTGTTTGAAGAGTTTATCATATATAGATGATGATATATAAGAGAGTTTGGATAGTCATTTTTTTTTAAAAATTGGTAAGCTGATACTGAAGTTAAATAAGATTAGAATGATACTTGAAGATAAGATTTATTAAGAGGGAATAGGAATAACAAGTAGAGAAGAATAATAGTTTAAATGGAAAAGAATCATAGAATTTTATTTTAATATAATAACTTTATAAATTGGTAATTTATAAATAAAAATTTCGTCTTCACAAAATTGTTGAATAATTTTAAAAATATTTTTTTAAGAAAAGAACATATATGTATTGCATATTTTGGTAAGACATATATTATGAAATTACATCAGAATGAAGTAAATAATTATGTAATCAATAAAAGTCACATAATATTACAAAGTTATATCAATCTATACATTAGTTGATATTTAGTTAATGCTAATAATAAATGTAATACATAATAGTTACATTATAATAGAAATAGCTATAATACTTAAATGGAGTAGCATTTTAATTATTAAAGTTTGTTTATTTTACATGTGCTACATAAATGATATTTTTACATAAAAGCCTTCTATTGTACTAAGTGATTATAAATGATATCTAGTAAAATATAAGTTCATAAACTCAATTAAATGTTACTGATAAAACATTTAAGAAATGTATGGATTATTTATTTTGGATTATAGAAATAACAACAATGTAAGAATCTTGTATTATTATTATTTTTCTTATTTTATTTTTCTTGATTTCCACTTGTAATGTAAATAATGTATATAAGTTGTTTATTAAAGTTGATGTAAATAAATTTGTTTAAGTTGTTTTAAAAGTGTGTCGAATTCATTATTTTGCACCACAGCATTTGACAACAGATAATTTGAATAAAACATAATATTTGCACAATATAAATTAAATTATTATTTTTTTAAAAAAAAAAAGAAATACAGTATTTTCTTAATATAATTTATAAAAATTCATTAACATTAACATATTATGTTATAATGGTCATGAAATAATTATAATACACAATATAAGAGTATAATATTATTTATTGCCACATATTATTAAATTATAAGATTTTATTATATTCTTAATTAAGATACTATATGAAGATAAAAGACATGTAGATGATTTACTTGTTTTCTTAATGATTAGTAGTATAATAAAATAGATGAGGTTAACTTATACACTGGAGATTGTTATTTTAGTTATTTATTATTATTATAAGTTAGGTGTAATTAGGTTTGATATTAAATCCCTTATCATGCCTATCTGCAAGAAGTATTATTACTTTAAGATAATTAAAAGAACCTGAGATTATTTAGTTATATTTTTTTTTGATAAAAGATTGAGATTTATTTATTGATATTATTGAAATTAGTTAATTTTTTATAAAAGACATAGGAGTGCTATAGATGTATTAGTGAGATAATAAAGAGGTAATAGTATTCTTATGCCATTGAGATAATGTCTTAGAAGACATAGGCTCAATGTAAATTCATATTACCACTTGTAACTTCACTTCATAGTCTCATGATTTAATAAATACTTATTTAATTAGTGCATGATATTGAACCATATTAATTTTCTGTTAGTTGTACTAAATCTGATAAGATATAGTATTATAAAAATATATTAATAATAGTTATACACATTTTAGCCGAGCATAACGATTTAATTGAGCTAGTCATATTTTAAGTTATACTATATATTTATGGAAGTGAGGGTACATATATATATATATATATATATATATATATATATATATATATATATATATATATATATATATATATATACATATACATATATATATATATATATATATATATATATATATATAATATATATATATATATATATATACTAACTCGTGAATAATACTTATAACTTTGTTTTAAATGTGAACCATGATGGAAGAAATTTTAGTGAATATAAAACAAGAAATGGCCAAAATACCACAAAAGATAATTGAATTGACTCAGCAATTCTCGGAAAACACTACATACATGAACCAAAGAATGGATGACTTCAAATGTGAAATGTCCAACAAAATCAAAACAATATTTTATAGCTTTAAAAATGAGATGCACAAAAGAAAAAAAAGACAATCTTACCCGTGCAATATAAACCAATTTTTAAGGATAAAGATATTTGAGGGAAAAACAAATGAAGCTCCTATTGAGCATATTAAAAGCTTGGAAATATATTTCCAAGTGAACCAAATTAATGACTTTGGTAAGCTGGTAATTGCCTGCAATCACCTCCATGGTGATGCTCAAACATGGTGGCAATCTTTGTTCCACCTTACCAAAACATTTGAGGATTATAAAAAGGTATTGTTAAAAAGTTTTTGGAGTGAACAGTGCCAAGATATGATCCTGTACCAAGTTATGCAGAAAAAATATAAATAGAATACTGGTGAAAATTATTCACAATTTTTCAGGAGAGAAGCAGCAAGAATTCAGACATTGAATACATGCCATATATCAGAGGGGTGAATTGTCAGAATAATTTGCCGTAATCTGCCACTTCATGTTGAACAAATGGTGCTAACCACAAGTACAAATTCTGTGCAACAAATGGATGAATTATTAAATGAGATAGACATGAGCCAATAAGACAAGCTATCAGCAAATGTTTGGGAAGATAAACATACCAATCACACAAACATGAACAAAAATGAAGAGTCCTGTGGCCATATTGTAAAATCAGGGACTAATATGGACAAAGAAATATCAAACTTGATATGTTCATGTAAAGATATGGTGCCTGAATATGCTCCACAAATGTTGTCCCAACATCAGTCTGACATTTGAGTGACTTGAAGTCATGGCCATGCTGGATTTACACAGTCAAATATCTGTAATATCAGAAGATCTATACCACTGGATTGTAACAATAAATCCTGGGCATAGAAATCTTGCCTTTGAAGACAGTGCAAATAACATTAGCAAACAACCAGAAAGTGAAACTTCTGCCTAAGCAAATTTGGGTACAGCACATACAACATAAGATAGTATAGAAATGTTCTTAATAATGACCAGTTTTATCCATAATGTTGTGTTGGGTTCAGATTTCTTGCATAAAAACAGATGCATTTTAGATCATGAACATTGGCTTGTAGTGTGCAATGAGAAACAAATTTAAATGCTAAAACCTCACTTACATGATGATACTGAGGCATGTTGTATGACCCAATTGAACATGGAGCTGAGGCAAGAAAAGGCAAATGGAGCAAAACTGACTTCTGCCACTGAGACAGAAAAAACTTAAATCTATGCTTTATACTTATAAAAACATATTTTCTGATAGTCCTGGGCTCATTAAAGGATATAAACAAAGAATCAGATTGAAACCAGGAGAACTGTTCCAAGCACGATCCTACCCCATGCCACACAAATTTAAGCAGGAGGTGGAAAAACAGCTGGAACAAATGTTGAAATGGGACATCATTGATAAATGCTTTTCCCTATAATATAATCCCCTTGATGTGGTCAGAAAAAAAATGGATCCATGCAGTTTTGCATTAATGCATGCCAACATAACAGGGTGACAATACCAGATTGTACTACTCCACCTCGTATGCAAGAATTACTCATGAAATTTAAAGACAAAATAATATTTTCCATATTCCACTTAACTGCTAACTACTGGCAGATAGAATTACATCACACATATTGCAAATACACAGCTTTAAATATGGAGACCACACATATTAATTTAATCAAATGCCTTTTGGCTTAGTTAATAGAGGTGCAGGTTTATTAAGATGTCTTGACCAATTTTTGTCTCAGAAAATCAATAAAATTGTAACAATATATGTGGATGATGCCATTGTAGCATCCACATTACTGGAAAAACCCTTCCAACACTTACAAATATTTTTAGCAGAATGTGAGGCTAAAGGAATCAAAATCAATCTGAAAAAGAGTATATTGATCTCTGATGAGATAAAATTTTTGGGTGTTTTGGTGGGACAAACAGGAATCAAAACCCACCCTGATAAAATTAGTGCAATAAGTGACTTGCCTGGACCTAAAACATGAAAGTACATTTAGTACTTTTTAGGACTCTGCAACTTTTACAACAGATTTTATGAAAAGTTTGCTGACTGAATGAAACCTTTACTAAGATTACTCAGAAAAGATATCCATTGGAACTGTGCCATTGAACAAGAGGAAACATTTGCTGAAATTAAGAAAAGCTTTAAAAAAACAAGTGGTGCTGGCATATCCAGACTTCAACAAACTCTTTATACTCCAAACTGATAGCAGAACATATGGATTGGGCATTACCCTATCCCAAGTTCAGCAAGATGATCAGATAGGGATACTGTACTTCATAAGCATGTTGTTGAAAGGACATTAATGTACTTACACATTTACAGAAAAAGAAGCCCTTGCAATCGTAAGAACATTTGACAAAAAATGCTCTATGCTACTAGGCTCCAAAGTGATAGTAATTACGGACCACAAGAGTCTTCAATTTCGAAATCACAGCTATCTCACTAATAGCTGATTAGTTCACTGGAGTTTGTTCCTCCAAAAATTTAATTATACGGTGAAACATTGCAAAGGAGCTGAAAATGCTGTGGCTGACATTCTCAGTTATCATCCCATTTAAACTCAACAACAAAAACACCTGAGTATAGACCATGCATAAATGATGAGCATATCAGGTAAGAACAAAGACACAGAGGAACATCTAAAACAAATGTCAAAGAGAGAGCATGAAGTTAAGGACTTAAACCGGATCATAACACTGTATACACAATCTCCTCAGAAGGATGACAGTATCCTAGGTAAGAAGTGCCAATACAAGATAGAACAAGGGATTTTTTACTACAAAATTCAAGCAGACATTGATGAATGAAAAGTAATGGCACCATTAGCCATTTGGGGCCTTCTCACTGATTACAATCACTGATTATATAGACATTATGGAACCCCAACAACTGAATATTGCCTCAAACACTGGTTCTATTGGCCTGGGATGCACGGAGACATAATAAAGATTTTGAACAAATGTGAAATATTCCAGCCAGAATACCACTGACTAGAGCATACACAACTCCAATGAAATCAATCATCCCTAACAGCATGAAGGAAAATGGCCATGAATTTTTATGGTCCTCTGCCACCCATCAACAGAAAAAGATATTTACTTGTTGTATATGACCTATTCTCCAAATTTGTGGCAGCCTAACCTTTAGCAAGAACTACAACACATGAAACTATAAAGGTACTACCATACTCCCATTTTAACACAGTTGGATAACCAGAAATGATTCTGACAGACCATGGGACCCCTTTTGTATCAGAAAAATGAAACAAATGGGATACTAAGTGAGGAGTTAAGCATGTACTTATGTCGATCTGTAATGCCCAAAAGAATCTCTGTGAAAGAGTTATGCGGAAGTTGGGAAAACTGTTTCATACATATTTACCAAAAACCATAAGGGATGGGTAAAAAAGCTACATCAGATACTAAATTATATAAACTGGTCTGTACATGAATCCACAAAATTCCCTCCAACACAGCTACATTTTGGAAAACTTGTACCAAAACTCTTCAAAGCAAATTTACCAGAGAGCAGAGACAAAACAATTGACATGGAATTAGATAAAAAAAGGCTCAAGCCCAGAGGCACAAGATGAGTCTCCGAAGAAATAAAAAGAAACACAGCATGTAAAACTACAAGTTTAAGGTAGAGGATAGAGTGATGGTCAGAATGTCTCATGTGAGCATTCCAGAAAAGTTCCAGTGTACAATTTTTTTAACCTTTATGAAGGTCCTTTTCAAATTGTGGAGTGCAGTGGAGATAATGCATTCTGGATTAAAACAAAACAGGGAATAAAGAGCACATACAATGCTTGTGCACTAAAACCCATACCATAGCATCCAGGATGCTCTAGAAATCTTCTCACATGTATAGTTCATAATATCTGTATAAATAAAAGCTTAAGACTTTAAATGGTCATATCCATTTAAAAGTCTCATTGGAGAGAGGGGTATTGAGCCAGGCATTATCAAATGGCCTTACACAAAGTCTGCTGTAAAGAAAATTACAGCAGGTACACATATAAATCTGTATATATTAATCATAACAAATATATAAATGTGCTACATTAGTAATGGAGGTTGGGTATGAGCAGTAGAATACCCACACACACACAAATATAAATTATTTTACACAAATACACATATAATAAACTGATGTATTTTTTGTGTTTTTTTATTTTTAGTGTTTATATACTTTTAGTATATGTCATTTTATGTATTTTTTTTTCTATGAAGAATTCAAATAAAAAAAAATCAAACCTTATTGAAGAAATGAATCATATGTTGGGACATATAATAAATAATTAAAGTAATTGTTCCAACATACTTGTATATATTTTTTAATTTTTTTGCTAATTGCTTTTATAAAACATAATAAAAAAATGTTAATTGTTTTGATAAAAACTTAACCCGACCAAAAGCAAAATGTTTGATAATAAATGTAAATAAAATATTTTTTATAGATAAAGTAGAAATTCTTTTGAATAATAATAGCTGTAATCAAGTGGTCTGGGCATTCAAGATGGAAACCATTATATCAAACTTAAAATGTAGAATTTAGTCGAAAAAGATAAAGAAATGTTTATAATCTAAGTGATAAGATAAATTAAAAGGAGTGGCTGATTTATTCTTCTCAGAGGAGATACCTGAATTGGTTCTGTATGAGTGGGGTTGATATTTTTAGTCAGTGCTGTGGGATTCATTCTTTCTTCAGCAGTTGTTCTAGGTAAGTCATTCACTACTTTGGTTCCAGAATTCTCCAATCATCCAGCTACTAACAGATTAATTAATGGACTAGACTATTAGTGATATTCTTAAGAACAAATCCATTATAAAGTTTTTTTAAGAACACTGGTCTTTTTGTGGAATTGAGTAACCATTCGAAACAGCAGATAAAAATTGAATAATAATCCTAATTATTATAATATAAACAACAACAAAAAAAAGATATGAAGCAATCTACTAGAGGATTCAGTAAATGACCATGGGGTAGACAGCCAGACAGTGCATCACCCTTTTCTGTTCCAATCACCAAGATGTGATCACGCCAGATCCAGCCAGTCATGATGATGACAAAAGTCGCTTGCCTATGCCTGAATGAAAGGTAATTCTCACTGCATAGCAAGTTGACTTGAAGCCCACTCCAAGCCCAGTGGAGAAAAATGAAAATGCCTACATAAGTTTATTTTACAAATAATTTATTAATGTTCAACTAATTAACTCTGATATTTCCGATTAAATATATTATTATTAATTATTTAAAAAAAAGGAGATAATTGTCTCTAGCATATATATATATATATATATATATATATATATATATATATATATATATATATATATATATATATATATATATATATATATATATATATATATATATATATATTGAACCAACCCGATCAAGTGAACCAACCTGCTCCAAACAATCAATAAAGGAAATGACTACTATTACTACTATTTATCAACATTTCTATTTAACACTTGTTTACTACCTTCAAAACTCGTAACGTTATAAAATTTACAGTTTAAAATTTACTACTTAAACTTACAGGAAAAAACAAACACCAAGCATCAACAAATAAAATATTAACTAATATTTTTTTATATTTTGTCTTCCTAAATTTCCCTTTCAGAAAAATGGTTGGTTTTCAGATAAAGTGTCAAATATTATCAATAGCGAACTATCAATAACATTCAACACTCGACTACCAAATATATACCAATCAAATAAACACTTTATTATTATTTTTAAAGAAGAAAGAAAAATCCCTTCAGTGTCAGTTAATTACCTTAGAATTAGCATGTTTATCTGATCAGCATAACCTGGCATCTGAATTTCCTGCTAGCCCAACTGGTTCCAACCATCCACTAAATAGACACAAGAAAAGGTATATCTTATACGCTGTTTCTTCTAAGCTACTACTATTTTTTTAAAAAAAAACTATTATAATTTTCCCTGAACCATTCTAAATAATACTTCAATGCTTTAAAACTATTAATACAACATTATATTAAATGCCAAAACATTTATAGATTTAAATTAGTGAATCTTTTCTAAAATATTATTATTAATGATTATATTTTTTTCCCTTTTACTCTTATTAAGAAAATAAATATGTATACTTACTCACACATATTAGAAATAAACATAAATGTTGTAAGAAAAATAATTTAAGTGTTTTTTTTTTATTATTTTAAGAATAAATAAATCATTTTATCTTCTAATGAGGCACACACTTTTTTTTATAGATTAAAATAAGCATTTTAATATATTACTTTAGCAAATAAATTATACACGTTACATCATATTTTATTTTTATCTTTTTTTTAATTTCAATAAATTAAATCACACATACATGCATGCCATTGTTTCAAAAATATTATTTAATAGAAGCTGCTTTTATGTATTTTATCATTGCAAATATTAATTTTTTGAAGTTTAAAGTTATTCGTTTTTTATTTTTAATTAAAGATCAAAAGTTCTTTCAATAAAGTCAATCTTTATTTTAAGTAGAAACCAGAAATATTTAGATATCAAAGTCAAATAATTACCTAGGTTTTTATATACGACAGAAACAGTATAATGTAATTATTTCTTAATTCATCGACGACCGGTAAATGATTTCTTCATGGATCCTGTGACTTGTTATGATTTTTGTGGCTGGTTTGGCATTCCCCTCACTCCGATGTCCGTTTAGTCTATTTGAACATAATTACTTTCCAAACTATTTGCAGATCTTAAATACATAGAGAGAAGCTTTCGGTCAACTGCAAATACGTTGGTATAACAGTGCAACATTTTTTGAAATATTACTTCAAGAAATATTTATTAAAATGAGATAGTCAGACCCAAGAATGAACAAAAGTTGAGCTATTTATACCCTTTTAAACAATGGAAAACTTCATTTAGCAGCTGCATTCATCTTGTGAAATAAAATCAGCATCTGAGATCTACTTTTTATTAAAAATTGCATACACATATGCACATATATTTATTTATTTATTATAAGATAAAACAAAATCTATTTATTATTTTATTAAATATTTATTTAAAGAATATTAAATCATTTATTTATTACAAGATTTTTTCCTTCTTTTAAACAAAAAAAAATCTTTTATTTAAACAGCTTATTATTTTACACAACTTATTATTTTAAACAGTGTTTACCATTTATTTTTTTTAATACAAAATCCCCCCTCCCGCTCTTTAATTTTTTACATTTTATTCTCTTAATATTAAATTTTTATATTTTGAAACATGGGATGCATAATAAATTAATTACATATCAATGTACTTTGGTACAATATATATATATATTATATTGAATTTACGGTTATTTTAGGCATAATGATACAGCTTTTACTTAAATCTGTTAATTCATGTTTCTATCCCAAATTCTAGTATTTTCAGCAAAGGTTGCAATTAATTTTTTTTATTGATGTTTGTTTTTTTCTTTTTCTCAAAAATTATTATACATAAATATACATGTATAATAATTTATCGTTAAAGGCAAATAGATACACTACCTCATGTTGAGTACTATATGGTATTTGAGCTAACACAACCAATTTGACATGTTGAAAAATATGAAATTAGTGAAATATTTCATAATGCAAATATACATATGTATATATGCAATGGAAACTATAATATCATAGATTTAGTATACATTACTGATTTTTTAAATTATTTTTAAGTTGTTTAGTTTACAGAATTGTTGGTATTTATATATAATTCTTAAATTCATGGGTGTTTGTCTTGTGTAGATGCATATAATGGAATGTTAACAGCTTAAATCTCTTTTAAAACAAAAGAGAATCAAGATCAATGGTTTCTCAGAAATAACTCTAATTGAATGGTAAACTGAAAGCCAAAGATTTTTAAAAAGTTAAAATAAAGTTCAAAAGAGTGAAAACAAAAGCATTAACTGGCACCACTTGTCAATAGCCAAGGCAGATGCTTTTGTTCTTATTAAATTGTGTGGGCTATTAAAAACTAAAAATTAAAAATAAAAAGTCATGAACAACCATTAATGGCTTGTGAGAGGGGATGATAAAAAGGTAATAAAATACCCAAAATTCAGACATAAGGTTCATTGTCCACTCATTCATTTTTTGTCAACAATGAGAACCATGGCATAAAGCAACCACCAATCCTCCTTTATGGTGAATATGTCCAGAATGGAGATGGAGTTCAAGACCCACAGTACCAGCATCAGACACCTTAGCTAGAAGAAGATCGGTAAATTTCTTCCTGCAGAGCTCTATAAAAATATTAAATTAAACTTTTAAATTAATTCCTAAATCTAAAGATAACTTAATGATGAACATTCAAATTAATTATTTGTAATAACTTTTAAAAGTAAATTTTGTAACTTTATTTTAATAATAATATTTGTAAGAATCTTGCCTGCTCAATAAATATTATTAAATTTTAGTTTTTTTGGATAATAATTGTAATCAGTTATTATCATTATTTATATATCTTTCTGATCTGCAGTTGTGCCTATTTTGTTTTATATATTTGCTAAATTTATCTATTTATCCTATGCCAGTCAGAGTGGATATTGATAAATAATAATTGTGGAGATTTGATTAGTCGTTCACATTCAGCTAATTTATGTTGCTGTTTAGCACACCTATAAATTTTCGATCTGAAAACCTACTCTTATATATGTATTGTACCGGTCAAAAATGTATGTCCATCCATCAAGATTTAGAATCTAAGCAAAAGTACCCAAATCCAATCATACCCGAGATACACAGGTCAAGAGTAATCATGAATTCTAACCTATTTGCCCATTTTCCAAATCTATAATGCTACAGACAACACTTACATTGATAATACATAAATTAATTATTTCCAGGCCTGGTGCTACATCATTTTGCATGAGAACTCAGCTGATGATGATGATGAGAGATTGAGTGAAGCCAAGATATATGTTAAAAGCATAAATAAATAAAAATATTATTAAGAAAATTTGAACAACTGAACTAAGTTTAAAAATATAAATATTTATTTTGACAAAATTCAAGATGGTTTTATATATTTAACTTCACTCATTTAAAACTTTATTTTGGTTACAAATATTTAACGATCTTGAGACAATTATTTTATTCCAATAGATATTAATTTAGTGTGGCAGTTATAGTACTGAATATATTTAAAATAGGTTTTTATTCAATGTTATAAAAAACAAATTTATCTCAGTGATTGGTAGAAATTTACACATAAAACACATATAAATATATGACAATAATAGAGTTTTGCTGTTTGGATGACTTTAATTGGATTCCCTTGGCATTGTATACATAACATTATTTTCATTTATATAATTTATTTACAACACTAAGATGAGGATACATGGTGATCAAAATATACTTAAAAACATTAATTTATTAAACATTTTCAACATTTAAACTATCATATATTGAAAAACTCTATCAATATGGGGAATGGCTTATTCAATAAAGTGAAGGACTTCTTCATAAGAGGTTGGATTTAAACTCCAACTAAAAATAATACAAAGAAAAAAAATGTTTCATTATTACACATTATTATGGTTTATTTTGTCAAACAGGCTAAAATAAAAATGAACTATAAAAAATTTCAGTGCTAGCATACTAGCCGAATATTTGCAGATCCAATATTTTGAGGTGCTTTATCATATTATGGAAGAAAACAGTCTAGCCAACTTGACTCCCCATATTTTGTGGAATTGGCTGACAAAAGGTCATCAGACGAAGATGCAAATGGGCTGAACTTGCTGGGATTATTCCATGCATTGCTCTTTTTATGTGAGTATATATAGATATGGTATAGGGTCATTTATCACACTGTTTATGACCTGAAACGAAGAGAAGACAAGATGAAACTTAATAACTTGAAGAATGGCCTATGCTAACAATGCTTTTATAAGACTATAAAATCATGGGGTTTAAATATTAAAACAAAGCCTTAAATGGTTTTAAAAGTATGTAATGATATGTTAAAATAATGACTCGTTTAAGATAAAGTCATTTATCAAAAGTGACAACTACAATGAATGAAGTGTGCATTTGCTCGCCCTTCTTGTATCAATATTATTTTGTTTAAATATATAAAAAAATAAAATTCATGCATTCAAAAGTGTGAACAACAAAATAGAATTTGTTCACCAGCGTTTTTGGTGAAGATGATGAATAAAGAAATTAATAAAATTAATGGACACCAATATCCACCCCAGATTGAAAAGTATTTATATCATTTTGTATAATTTTACAGTAAAATATATTTAAAAAAAACATATATTCATTTTACAAAAAAAAAAACTCAGTCTTACGATCTATTTAAAAATAAATAAATAAAAAACTTATTAACCCCCCTTTTCTAAGTTCATAAGACTGGGTTTGATTGGCATTTACAAATAAAACTTTAGTCACAAATATAAAAATATCATTAAAAATAAATTATAACCACACTAAAATATAATAAAAAAATAAAAGCATGAGTTGGATGAAATAGTTTATAGTAGTATTAATTTGATAGAGGAGAATTGATATAAAGAAAATAACTATTAATTTAACATACTTGCCAATTAGGAAGTTAAATAAGATTCAAAATATACTGAAAACTTTAATTTTAAAAGATATGATTTCTTTAGACTTGTTACCTCAGGATTGTATGGAATAAATTTAAACATGAGTTTTCTGTGGCAGGTGGTATTCTTTAACATGTCTCTTGGCCTTGGTGATTTTTGATGGCATGGACTGACTTCTCTGCACCACAAAGAGTGGCACTCAAGATGGAGGGGAAGGCAGCTGTGGCCCCTAAAAAATTAAAAAGATATGGAGTCAACTAGTGACTAATGACCCAACTCTGACACAATAGATTTTTGACCCTATTTATACAAACTTTGAGTTATTCAAAGACTGTTTTTAATTAATCGTCTTAACTCTTAATCAATCTTTAATTTACAGAAATATTTTATCTATTATTAGTGGAGATGCAATCACTAGATAACTGTCCAAAAATAAATTCAAATCAATTTTCAGATTGGAAATATATTTGATAAAAATGTTATCAGCAAACTGAAAATCGATTGGTTTTGTTTTTAAATTTTACTTTCATTAACTTTAATTAAAAAATCCCTTTTAAAATCATGAATTCCACCCCTTGAATTACTCTTGGACAGTTAATGACTGCATCTTCTATCTTGAGTATTTGTGTAATTATATGAAGAAAAATATCTATAAAATAAATAACATATGGTTAAGAAAAAATACAAAATTATTTACAGATTTGTTTGTGCTTTTATCTATATAAAAGCTCCAATAATATATGTATATATCTGAATCACATCCATAAAAGTTAATATTTAAAAGTAAAAAAAAAATTTTATTTGAGATTTATATTTATAAATTTTTATAGACGCTTCTCAGAAATATATGTATAGTTTATGTATATGTGACAAAAAACAGGATAAAACATTCGTTAAGTGGTAGAACAATGAAGCTCGATCTTGGTCTAAGATCGACTGCTGCAATATATATATATATATATATATATTAATGGTAAATGCAATATTAATATATATATATATATATATATATTAATGGTAAATGCAATATTATAGTTTAAATTCTTTTGTAGTACTTTCAATTACATGGTAATGCTCATCAGCATTAACTAAATTTCAAATTTTTTAAACTTAATGTTACATATATTTCCATAAACTGCGTATGGCTATATTTGCAACTTGCCTATTAATAACATCATTTTTATATTTATCAATAAAAATTGCCTTTTTAATTTTACTCTTTTTATGATTTATTTCTTCCAAAAATAAAAAAACCCATGCAACTAATCCACAGTATATAAAAATTCCTGTAACCTTAAGTAAATAAATAGATCAACTTGCACATACGTAAACCTAAAACTACAGTTTGTCTATGTAACTAGAGCAATCCCTGTCATGTAATACCAATATAACTAATCCACAGCATGAAAAATAGTGTAATCTCATGTAAATTATTAAAAAAACTTTTACATATATAAACCTACATCTATGGATTTCCCATGCAACCATAGCAATCCAAACTATGTAAAACCCTTGTAATTAATCCACAGTATGTAAAAATTCTTGCATTCCTTTGTATACCAATAAATCATCTTTTATATATGCAAACATATAACTACAGATTGCCCACATAAACACAAAAATCTAAGCTTTGTAAAACTCTTGTAACTATCTAAGACAAATAAAGCTTATCATTTAAATGTAATAATAATAATAATAATAATAATAATAATAATAATAATAATAATAATAATAATAATAATAATAATAATAATAATAATAATAATAATAATAATAATAATAATAATAATAATAATAATAATAATAATAATAATAATAATAATAATAATAATAATAATAATAATAATAATAATAATAATAATAATAATAATAATAATAATAATAATAATAATAATAATAATAATAACAACAACAACAACAGGAGTGCGCATGCACCAGCTGGTTTGGTGATCGTAAATATCGGTATGATTTATTATATATTTCTAGTAATAATAAAACTAAAATTTTTTTTTATTTAAAATAAACCGTATTGACTCTACGCAACCCATTATTCAGTATATATAGTTTTTTAAACTTAAGAAAACTCCTCCGACTAGGAATTTGTGTACAAGCGGGTTTTTTTTTTACTCCAATATGGTGATCTCTTTCAATGCAGCAAGCATTTCTTATGCTGACGCAATCAAAGCATCCACTAAAAAAGGAGATTTTCCTCAGAACGTGGAAAAAAATCAAGCTCCAGTTTCAAGATTTCGTTGTTCAACAATAAATGATCTAATGAAACTAGATGTGATTTCAGAATCTGATCCATTACCAGTTAACGTAATAGAAGAAGAGATCTGGACTAATGAAAGTCTATTAAAAATTTCTGAACGCTTTAATACGACCATCCCACGTGACCTGTTTATGTAGTTTAAATGTTTCTTTACTGACCGGTCTGTTATCCTTGCAATTACAGATATAAATTGTTCGCTGTATAGATTTCTTAAGGATTTGTTATATGAAGAATTAAGGACAAATAATTTATGGGATTCTATATTGCACATTGCAGATCATCCAAATCCTCGCTATCTTGCTATTGAATTCTATAGCGAAGAACAAAAAAACAAATTTGATAAAACAATTAAAATGTTAGGGAAATATGCTTTAGTAAAAGTTAACCAATATAGAGAAAAATTTATTACCGGCACAATCAAAAATACGTACTTTAACTATACAATAAATGACCTCAATAAATTAATGCAACCATTCGGAGTTGTTGTTGCTTTTCAACCTATATATTTAAAAGGAACTCCGATACCGATCTGTGGAAACAGTTATCATTTTAAAATTAAATTAAATCAAAGCATAAATCCAAATGATATTCCCACTCTTATAACCGATCACGAAGCGACGCTACTCTTAATAATTCATGGACTTAAACCACAATGTTTTCACTGCAAACAACGAGGGCATATTATAAATGCATGCCCAAAACTTAAATGTAAACACTGTGATATGAGAGCAACATCAAGTCATCAATGTGGAAATGCGCCAGTAAATAACACAGATTTCACTCCTCAACCGATAAGTGAATCAACTACAATTTGCTATCAAAATAATCCAATTAATGACGGTGTAACAGACAATCTATACATCACCAGAGAG
Organism: Epiperipatus broadwayi; assembly: GCA_028023455.1. NCBI lineage: Eukaryota > Metazoa > Onychophora > Udeonychophora > Euonychophora > Peripatidae > Epiperipatus > Epiperipatus broadwayi. The sequence goes on from JAQFVV010013185.1 coordinate 128,937, forward strand.
AAATCAGTAAATGATGAAAGTAAATCAATTTTACCTGAAAATCAATCACAGAATGACGAGGATAAACCAGTGTTACAAGAAAATAGCCCATCTCAACAAGAATTATTAAAAAGTGATTTCCAAAACCACAAACAATCAAAAACTCCCCTTAACAAAACTTTGTAAGATATTATAGACTATCTAGTGCTTTGCTTGCCACCTACAGACCTGGAAATAAATGACACTGCCAACCAAAAACCAGGCAGACCGCGAAGCAAACGTAGGAAAAATGCAGCAGTGCCTATTGATCTTAGTTAAGATGATATGCCCCAGACATTAGATCATAAAAAAAATATTTTCTTGAGTTCAATGGATACCGAGTTTGAATACACTTCAGATGAAGACCTTAGCACCAATAAAAAAGCAAATGAGCAAAAATTATCACAGGAGGGAGGAAGTAGAACCTCCAGACATAAAAATTCTTTGTCATAATTTGCGCAAGTTATCTAAACTATATAAAATTATAATCTAATTACTACATCAGGTGTGTTCTGTTTTTATTGAGTGAAACTATAATGAATATAAAAATAGCGTCATTAAACATCCGTGGATTAAAGTCACTGAGGAAAAAACTATCAATTAATAAAATGGCTTGAAATTATACAACCTCATTTGCTAGGGTTACTTGAAACAAAAAATTATAATAAATCTCAGATTAATCCATCTAACTATCTTAATAATCAAGGATACTCAGCATTCTCCCAAGCATCATTTTCACCCTCAGCAGGAACAGGAGTAGTAGTAATGAAAACCTGCCCCTTCTATTCATTCAAAATAATATATATAGATGCACACACATTAATTATAACACTATATGATAAAACAGTTACATTGAATGTAGCATTTGTTTATTTACCTCCAAATCACACATTAATTAATAAAGTCATTCAAATTATAAATTCCAAAATAGCACACTCATCACATCCATTAATTTTACTTGGTGATTTCAACATGTCATACAATGAGTTTGTCACAAAATGGTTGCACTTACTAGCCATACCACTCATGAGTGGAGAAGGCTATCTCTCACAGAATTCAGTAAGATTTAATAATGGCAGGTTTTCATCATTAATTGACCTGGTCTTCTACTCACCAGTGTTACATCACATGATCAGCCTAACAATAAAAGACTCATCATTATCAGACCCTTCTGCAATTATTGTTTCACTAAAGAATGATTTTATATACAGATCAATAACATCTATTGGAAACACAATTAGAGTGCTTCTTCCATGTCGAATCCCAGAATATTTATTCTCAGAAATATATATATATATATATATCTTCAAACTTCGAGACATTGAAATGGATCCAGTGCAAACATGTATTGCTTTTGTTAACATTATTTCATATACAATTGATGTCATAACAAGGGCTACCCCAGCCTCTTCAAGGCATCTAGCTTTTGTAGATGAAACACACAAAAGAATCACAAACAGTACTACAAATAAACAAGGCTGTTCAAATGTGATTGCCCTGAAGAAACTTTATAAATCAGTCTCTGAAGAACTTAAAGAATACCTGGCAATTAAAAAAAGAAAACTCTTTTTGACACAGACACACACATGGTCCAGACACTATATTTGCTGGGCACTGGGACAAAAGCCATCAACTCGCATACCGACAGCAATTAAAATACAAGAAGATATAATTTCTGTTTACAACATGTTGCTACCTCTCTACACACATTTCAAATCCAAACTTCAAGAGAAGAAAAAATTCAGCCCTGCATCATTTTTTCTCAGTGAGCCAGAAGAAGATATATTATTTACTCCCAAAGAGTTTATTCAAAAATTAGAATCAACCCCAAACTCCAGTCACCCAAGAATGCATGGTATACCTTGCTTTTTATTCAAGCATTTAGAAAATTTTACTGCTCAGTATCTGTGTAATCTAGCAAACTTTCTAACAAAAAAGATCCATCATATACATGGATTATACCCTATTTTACTAGTACCATTTATCAAAACACATGAAAAAATAACCACACTAAACAATCTAAGGCCCATATCAATGAGCCCTCTGGGTATCAAACTGCTGGAGTCAGTCATTAAAGACAAAATAGAACCCTATATCATACCTATACTATCTAAAATGCAGTTTTCTAAGAAAGGCTCGTCTACAATGCAAGCAGCCTTTCTATTCAAAACAGTTATTGATTCTGTCAGAAGTAATAAAAAATATAGTCCATGTAATCCAACTGGATATAAAATCAGCATTTGATATGATTCCAATTGAACTCCTTGTTGAAGCATTAGCAGACACAATAATACCAAGATCCTTAATATATTTAATCACCAATCTTCTATTAAGTCGAGAAATACATATTACACTTAATGGTAAGAATTCCCCCTCTTTTGTACCTTACTGTCAATTCCACAAGATTCACCACTAAGTGCTCTTTTTTTTTACTTTCTATATCAATCCTTTACTGAATATGATAGAAAAAGAATTATCAGACATATACATACCTGGTCTAAAAGCAAACATCTCCTGTATTGCCTACATGGATGATGTCTCAATTTTTCTAACTTCTAAAAAACAGATCCCAACTCTATTGAAAATTCTTAATTCTTACACTAATAAGTACAAGCTGGAGTTTAACATGGATAAATCTTCTGCATGGTCAATATATATGGGACAATTTCACACACAACATTTTGAAGGAAAACCCAGATCTTTTGTGGGATTCCCCCTCTATTTGAGCAATCTAGAAATGCGTCGACAAATACAAGACAAAATTAAAAATAAAATAGAAAATATAACTGATTCACTATCAAAATCTTACCTTTTACTGTATTCAAAAGTATCCCTGTTTAATCTATTAATTATGACTCGAATCACATACTATTCTCCAATAATACTATACACTAAATCTTTTACTAGTAAAATAAACTCATTATGTAGAAAGTTGTTGTGGGGAAAAAAGATTGTTTCGGTTTCACTAAAACGTATTCAAGCTCCTCTAATACAAAATGGTTATACATATTTTTAACATTCAAAAGACATTAAATCTCATTTCTGCATGTGCTTATTTATTTCCATACATGAAAGTGTTCTTCAAGATTACCCCAACAGATAAACCACCACCAACCAATGGATATTGGAAAACCTTGCTTACACTAATTCTTAACATTCCAAACATTATTTTTTCACCACCGCAAGATAAATTTAAATATTGGAATGTATACCAGATAATTTGCTCTCCCCTAAATGATAAAAAAACAATTTTAAACATTAATAATAGACAACTAACCTGGAAATTTAAATTCTGGTCATTAGAACCCAAATATTACGATTTTCTACTCAAATTAAATCTTGAAGCATTGCCAACATTACACTTTTGTAGATATAGAAGGCATTACATAAATACAGAAGACATATGCTGGTTGTGTCATAGAGAAACTGAGACACAAGAACATTTTCTTTTTACCCCCCTGTATTTGATAATATTCGTTCATCTATACCATCATTGTACAAACAAAGAAATTGTGACATTCAAACCCTTTTACAATCATTTATTAAGGGTAGCTACCCACATATTTGAGCAAGTACTTTTATATTGTTTTCACTATGGTGTACAAGATGCTCCTTCATGTACAACAATAATCCAAGAAGACATCCAAACACATTCTGGAAAAAAATGGAACAGCTCTGCTTAAGGGATGAAAAAATTGTATCCCAAAAGATGTACACAGCCACTTGGTCAATATTACAACAGCGCTCAAAATTATAGAGAAAAAAAAAAGACTAATAAAAAAACAGAACTAAGAGCTTTACAAGTGCACAAAACTAATTGGATGCATATATTTTAAAGAAAATAATGTAAACTCAAATTTGTAAACCACATGCATATCCTTTGTCTTTGTCCCCCCCCCCAATTACAATTTTCAACTTATTTATACTGACTTCAATTCATCTGCATGTGGTAAAATAGTTATAAATGTAACCTTTTCTTGTTATATTCAATAAAGTCCTTTTGAAAGATAATAATAATAACAACAACAACAACAACAATAATAATAACAATAATAATAATAATAATAATAATAAAAATAAAAAATAATAATAATAATAATAATAATAATAATAATAATAATAATAATGAAGAAGAAGAAGAAGAAGAAGAAGAAGAAGAAGAAGAAGAAGAAGAAGAAGAAGAAGAAGAAGAAGAAGAAGAAGAAGAAGAAGAAGAAGAAGAAGAAGAAGAAGAAGAAGAAGAAGAAGAAGAAGAAGAAGAAGAAGAAGAAGAAGAAGAAGAAGAAGAAGAAGAAGAAGAAGAAGAAGAAGAAGAAGAAGAAGAAGAAGAAGAAGAAGAAGAAGAAGAAGAAGAAGAAGAAGAAGAAGAAGAAGAAGAAGAAGAAGAAGAAGAAGAAGAAGAAGAAGAAGAAGAAGAAGAAGAAGAAGAAGAAGAAGAAGAAGAAGAAGGAGGAGGAGAAGAAGAAGTTGTTTAAACTTGCTAAATATAAATAGCCTAAAGTATAAAAATTTTTAATGGAGGTGAACCAAATCTGTATCAGATGATAGATTCTGTATTCACCTATTCTTAAAGATTTTATGCTTTATACACTTTCATTTGCTGAGGTTTGCAAAAATTAAAAGATGGAAGTCATATGTTACATTGATTTTAAAATTATGTTGTTACTTGAAAAAAAAAGTTAATTATTTTTTTTGATATATAAGCCCAGTACTTATTATCTATTTCCATAATTGTAAACTCAAAGTGATCAGTGAATTATATAAATCAGAATAAAATATCTTTTCAAGTCTATATTTCTACCTATCTCAATAAGCAAAATCTTGCAAACAATAACATATTAAATAATAAGTGAATTTATGCTATTCATTATTGTGTGTTGGTGTAAAAGTATTTGTTAATACATTGCCTATGGAATAGTTGGCTTATTTATATTTCTATTTATGTATATTTCCCCACATTGGCTACACTTATTATCTTATATGCAATTATTAATCATAAACCCTAATTTCATATTATTTTTGAATTAAATGTATGTCCCCCCTCAGAATCTTTCAAAGTATTTGCAAAAATAAAATTAGTAAAATTTAACTCATGTAATTTAAATGTTATGTCTTCTTTTTCTGAATTACTACTTGTAATCTAGCAGCTATAACTTTGTTTTATCTTTTTCAAATGACAGATATTGTTCTTACTTTTTAAAATAAATATTATAAAACTTATTGCAGCTAATGACAACAATACTAATTTTATTTCTTCATTATAATAATTTATACAAGAAATACATAAATTGAAACCAGTTAAACAAAATTAATTAATTTATTTATTTTTGTGATTTTATGCCAATATTTGTTATTTGTAAACTATTCACTGTACAGCCTATGTTGGCACTGTTTCTGTGTAAAAACACAGAATTATATTGCTTTCATTGCCGAACTTACAGCTAATGTACGAGTGATCATATGTAGTGGTTATAATACGTGGTCAATTCTTCCGCGTATCAATAACACTACATCTACTAACAATACTATGATCGTATAGTTTGCCATTAATTTTATTGCAGGTTGAATTCCTATGTGTATTGACAGAATTTGTATTGTTGCTTGAATTTAAAATGGGAGTGCGAGAATTGTCATCTTTTTCAAGTGTTGATTTATTGATGTTTACGATTTTCTGAATTTCCCAACTGAAATATTTTTGTGGACTAGTAATTATCAGCGTATTCTTTATATTTGTGTATTTTTTTTTTTTTGGCTAATTATTATTATTATTTTTTTTGTAAATCAAGTCTAAAAAAATATGTCAATCTGTCTGGCAGATGCTTGTAGTTGTTTGTGAAAATATACCATTTTTGTCGTGACTCAGACGAGAGTTAAAAAAGAAGAACAAAATGTCTTCCATGTTATTACATTTGTGGGATGTTAAGTATATTTGAAAAATTAACCCGACCTAATTTTTGTTGTTAAAAAATGAAAAAAAAAATACCAACATTTTATTTGTTATGAAAACAAAAAATCTTTAACAAACTTGTACGACTCTTAAAAAAGATAAATAAATAAATCCACAGAATGTAACAAAACCGGTTAACGTACGTATTTTTTTGGTTAAAATAATAATACCGTGATGGACTTTTTTTTTTAATGTTTTTGACATTTTATTTGTTATTATTAAAAAAAATCCAAACCCACACCAAAAACAAAAACCCGTATTTATAAATGTAAGAGGAAAAAAAAAGTCCCGTTTTATTTTTTATTATTAAAAATCAAAAAAAAAATCAAAACCCCATTTTAATTGTTATTATTAAAAAAAAAAAAAATAAATCAAAACCCACCATATTTATAAATTTAAGAGAGAAAAAAAAAACCATATTTATAAATCTAAGAGAAAAGGGCCCGGTAATGTTATATCACAATGTTTTTACACAGAAATAGTGCCAACACAGGTAGTACAGTGAATAGTTTACATATACCCAATATTTTTATTTAAATTTTGTTACAAACATTTTAATATGTGTTGTAAATAATGATAATAATAAATAAAATCAAATTTCAAATGAAGATTATATAAGACAATAATCTGAATAATTGTAAATTGCATTCTACACATTATGGTGTAAAGTGTACATATTTGATATTTATATGTAAACCTGGTATTCAATTAATTATATTAAGATATAAATGATATTCAGTATTTATATATATATATATATGTACAGTTATGAATTCAAAATAGTTAATTGAGTATTTAAAGTAAGGCAAAATATAATTACCCCTCATTATGTACAGTATAGTCAACAAACAGAAGCTTATAAGAATTCAAAGATAATTGAATTCACTTCATTTTTAACATTTACTGATATAGAAATGTTAGGCAGATAAAATTGGCTATGGTTATATAACTGAAAAAGATCATAGATTTGTGGAGTTTGCGGGAAATAAAAAGGTTTATATTAAGTTTTTTTTTTTTTTTTCTGAGAAAAAAGTTAAATGGAAGTGGACATAAAAACATTCAAATGAAAATACAGCCGAATTGGATAATATTTTATTAATAGAACATATGTATTTCAAGATAATAATGTTCTTAATAAATTCAGCATGGGAATTGACCATCAAATAGTGAGATGTAAGATACATGTTAATGCATAGCTAGAGAGATAAAAATTATTAAGAGAAATATTATCCCTGGTTAGTATTTGCAAATTGGTTTCAAATATAAACAGATTTTGAATATGAATTTTTTTTTTTTATAAAATTAATAAGACAATAACTAATACATTAAAAAAAACTCTAACAAAGACAGCTGATAGAAAGAAGTAGCCATTGACCAGTAAACTTACTACTGAAACCATACAATTTATAAAGAATATATATATTGTAATGGAAACGATATATTGATATTTACAATATATATATATATATATATATATATATATATATATATATGATGCATTAAGAAGTATTGAATATCCCAAACTGTGTAAAATATTATGGAAAAAGATTATAAGATATATAAAAAAAACATAAGTGTGCACACAAGACAACCTATTGAAAAGAATAAAAGTCTCAAGAGTGTAAAACCAACAACATGGTATTGGTAGGAAGCTTATGTTTTAAAAAAAACAAAAACAGATGAACTATTAAGAAAAAGGGATATTACATAATGAAATGTGTAGAATAAATTTTATCAAGAATTAAAGTAACTTACAACTATGATAAATTCTGAATTGTTCAGGATTTTAAACTAAGAAGAGAAACATACAATAATATTTATAAAGAAGGTAAAATACCCAGGTAATTATGAAATTATAATTGATATCTTTAAAAAAATAGATGAAAAATTTAAAATTAAGGGAAAATGCTATACCCTAAATATCTAAATAACAAAATATACTAGTTTATTGGAAAAAAAGTATTAATATTAATATTTAATAAAGATCATAAATAAGATATTAAATATAACAGACCTATACATCTTTTGTCAATTCTATATATTTTTTAGCAAAATAACCAAGATAACCAGCTGGATTTAAAAATCATTTTAGTACTGTGGATTGTATTCATGTATAGATAAGATATACAAAAGATCAATGAATATGAATTACCATTATGTTTCAGATTTTTAAATTATAAAAGGCATTTGATTCTATAAAAATTTCTTTGAGATTAAAGCACTGTATTATGAAACTATAGACCCAGGATGTTGTCATATTCTGACAAAAATATTTATAAAGATGCAACATCAAAAAATTGATTATATAATAATACTAAAAGATTAACATTGAGAATGTAAGGGACTAAAATTAAAGGTGATTATTTAAATCATCTCAATTTTGCTAATTATTTAATTGCTTTGGCAAATAATGCTTTACAGATTCAAAAATATTGTGAGAGTTATCAGATAGAATTAATAAACTAATATAATTTTATTTTCTTCCTTTTCATATGCATTTATTTCTACTTTAACATATACCATTTACAACTTTCTTAAATACTTTATCAATACTTATTAATTACATCAAAACTAATAGTTTTGACTGACCTGCAGTCAACATCAGATTTTTTTACAATCCTATTTCTAGATAAAGTGTTAAGAAAGTTGTAAATGGTATGATAAAATTAACAAAGTATAATTGATGTCAAGTGTTGTTAGCCAAGAGGTCATCACAGCAACCTTGCAAGCTAGTAGTTGGTTGCAGAAAAGGTTGTGGGTTCGCATCCCAGACGATGCTATGACATATGAAAAAAAGAGTATAATTGATAGTAAATGATAAAAAGTCTAATGTAATGTTCAATGGATTTTCTTAAAATAAAAAAATAAAAATTGAAAATGATGAGCTACAAGAAGTTAACAACTACATATACCTTGATCAGATTATTACTACAAATAAAAACACCATGCATAAAATTAATCATAGTCTTAAACTCAGTGGGATTGCTTTTGATAGAAATAACTACAATTCAAAAAAGAATGTCTATGTGTTTGAGAAGGAATATCTTTAATAAATATCTGTTACTTTTTCTTATTCATAGATTTAAGGCTTTGCCACCTCACATAAGAGCAATACAAAAACATAAGACCAGTCAGAAAAGTATAGAGAGTTGTTTGTTAGAAGCAACAACAAAATATTAAAAATGGAATACATCAATGAGAGAACAAACAGGTGTTGCTGACATCATTGAAAGAATTAAGAGACTGAAGTAATTGGATAGGATTGATATATTGATAGATGAGAATGATAGATGGACAGTTGAGTTCTTAAACTGGATTCTAAGAGATTGTAAAAATCTGGAAAAAGGCTGCATGTGACATGGATAAAATAAAGATATTTGCTAGAGAAATGTAGAGAAGAAAGACTAGGGATTGCACAAATTGAAATAAAACTGGAAGAACATTCATCTTGCAGTGGATCAATAATGGTTCTAAATAATAATGATGGTAATGAGTGTTATTTATCCATGATTAGGAAAGAAATATTTAATATATTTGATATATAATAAGAAATTTTAACATAATTTAATTTTATATTCTAATTATCCTTATAGAGCTACAATTTATTCATAAATATTATAAGATTTTCAAATATTTTCCGTTACTCGAATTTAGAATCAATTAGTTCTTCAGGTTTTGTTAAATGTAAACAAATCATTAACTGTTTCCGATGTGATGGAAAAAAATAGCTGTACTTTTGAAAATATTTTTTCTAAAGAATATTATATTTAATTCCATCATTATACATTTAACATTTCTTTAACTTTTGTTTTTATCTCAAATGCAGCATTAAACTTCATGGCATAATTGCTAAATCATTTGTTTGTCGATCTCCAAGTATCTGGATCATGAAAAAAAAAAAATTTTAAATAATATATTTTCATCTAAAAATTTAGTTATTATTGTTGTTTCACAAGTAATAATCAGTTAGTATTGCAAAATCTCATACAATTATGAGATATAGTAGATTTTGACTTTAATTATTTTAGGTATTTTAATCAACATCTATTTGAGTTTCATTATTTCTGGACAAACAATTATTGTACCTGAATTTTTATGAAGGTTATTGTAATTAATATTATCCCTCTGCAAAAGTAATTAAGAATATGTTTTTTGTAAGATAGTTACACAAAAAACTTACAGTATAGTTAGCACTTTGCATGTAAAAATTATTATTATTTTTAAATAGGAATAGTAAAATGTAAAAATTGTCTATGAAGTACAATAACTTATACATACACACGTTAAAAGAATAATGTCTAAATATTTGAAAATTGTAAATTTCTGAGAAATTTTATGGGTAATAAACAAATATGAAATGTAGAAATAGATACTAAGCGTAAAAAACTCAGTAATGTTTTAGATCCAGTAATAAATGCGGCATAACACGACAAACTTCTGCGATGATAGATTATTGCTTGTTAGACTGTAATATATAATAAAACAATTTGATATTAATTTATGTTTAACAGAGATTAGAGTACCGTTTAAATATGAAGTATAATTTTATGTTTTATTATGATAACTTTTAACAATTCCATTCACAGTATTTTTATATTGCAAATTATATAAATTAAGTGTGTAACTATGAAGGAAGTATTGTGTGTGCATGTGCGTTATATATATATATATATATATATAATTTAACCAAAAATGAGTTTCATTCTTTCAAATACTAATGATATACATAAGTAAATATTGACATCATAAATATTTTTGCCTTAAATGTAGTTATATGTGCATATGTGTAAATGTATGTGTATTTGCTATGCAAAAAAAAAAAAAAAAAACAAGACTATATATATATATATTTACATGACTATTGTCATCAGTTAATGTACACCCAAACATTTTATTTTTTTAATTTTCTTTCTTTTATTTTCCTTTTAAATTATTCGCTGAAGAAATGATTTCAAATTTTATTTTTTCTTCTTTTAACATAAGAGAAAGAAATAATGTTATAAGAATGAAAAATACTTAGAACATATTAAGTGAATAATTACAAAGTACAGTATAATTAATTCAAAAGAATTGCTTTTTCGTGCATTATGAAAAGAAATAGCAAGAGTCTACGATCAGTTAAAATTACATCATAAAGAACACATTGAATACTTGAAATAATTAGTCATTTTCGAATAATAGCGTATTATGTTATGTTTGCAAATTTTGATATGCTTATTGATTTTTATAAAAAATAAAAAAAAAAAACTTTTGCTCATATATTTTCCATTGTTTGATATCTAAAAAGTTATGTATTTATATATAGATTAACATGCAAGAATACATACAAATTTCTCTCATGAGAATTTTTATAAAGTAAAACAACATATTATGATAATCTCTCCAATAATAAAATGTCACATAAAAACAAACACATACACACACACACGATATATATATATATATATATATATATATATATATGTATATATATATATATATATATATATATACAGCATTTCAAGAAAGTAATATTAATGCTATGTATATATAATACTGCCTATTGGTATACTGGTAGATATAAATAAAATATAAATTCATAAAGCTATACAATACTAGTCAGAAAACAAAATTTTACTAAAATTCTTACTCAGGCATAGTTTCATCTATTAAAAAAAATAGATATTTTCAAGTAAAATTCAAATAAGCATACAATACACACACACATATATATATATATAAACAAAATCAGTTTCCGTTATTCCTTTAAAAACAACTTTGCCGAGTGTTGGTGGCCTAGCGATTAGAATAGGTGACTTCCATGCAGCCAGCTTGGGTTCGCTTCCCAATCAACACTTTGACACATAAATAAATCAACCAAAAAAACCAACTTCATTTAATATGAAATGTTGTCTTCATGAAAGTGAAGACATGGCATCAATTTCATGAAAGGATCTTTTGATATTATAGGATGATGATTTTTGATGTTAATGAAGAGAAGCCTATTTTGTATTGTGTGTATATATATATATATATATATATATATATATATATGTGTGTGTGTGTGTGTGTGTGTGTGCATTTAGTTGGATTTCTCTTGAGAAATGGCATACATTGCAGAAGCATTTACTCTATGGTGAAACTGAACTGAATTCAGACCCATATAGATGTCTAGTTTATTTGGCTGGATTTGAAGATATTTATGTATCTAAAAAAACCATGCTTTCAAACTGATAGAAACATGTTTCATAAATGCTGATTGCAGAGTTAGTATTTAGATCTAGATTCTACTCTCCCTGCTCTTCACTAAGGTAAGCCAATTAGCTCAAAACTATGGTCTGGAGGTTGAAGATAATGTAAAAGATATTGAATTCTATCTTTCTCAGCATATATGTAAACAAAGCTTGGTAGGATCTACTGGTAAAGCTCCATCTAGTGATCATAAAATGCAAGCTTAGTGCAAATTACAAAATTTATAACATGTTTTATTTATCATATATATATATATATATATATAACAAAATAAAATGTCTGTTAATATTAATAATAAAATATTAAATTTAAATATATTCTAAATAATGGTAAACAACTTATAATATAAATAAAAATGCATAGAAAAATATTTTTGATTATATTCATAATCATTATCAACTGAATTTTCAAAATGGACTCATCTATTACCAACCTGAAACACATGTCAATTTAAATATCCCACAATTCATTAATACTATCATTTACTGACTGCCTCTTTAATTTTTATTTTTTCATTATGTCTTTGTTGATCTAAAAATTTTAACTTTTTTTGAAACAAAATCAAATTTAAAATTATTATATCTATCATAATCATAAAAAACAGATTCAGTATATAATTTCACTTCATTATTACTATCACTATATATCTGTAAATTTTTAAAACTTTTTTATACAACAATTTATGCTCTTTAATTCTTTTCTTCATATTATATATAGATTCCTCCACATATGATAAGTTACACCCACAAAAAATTCTATAAATTACATTACTCACATTATTTTTTTCTAAGTTATCTTTTGAATTATTAACCATTCTTTTTAAATTGACTGATCCTTAAAATGAAACATTATATATTCTATTATAAACTTTTTTCATAAACTTTACTTGATCATTATAATTTATAAAAAGGCAAATAAATCCACTTCTTACTCTCAATTTCTTCATCACTAACATTTCTATTAATTTTCTTATTAAATTGACAAATCACCTGATAAATTTGTTTTATATTATACCCCACACTTAATAATTCACTTACATAATTTCCAATATTTTTCTTTTCATCACATGAATAAATACACAAAATATTATTTCTATATAAAAATGAACTAAAACCATCCATTTTATAATTATGTGGCACTTTAGATAAATATGGAATATACTTTATTGTTTCTGTAGGTTTTAAAAACAATTTATGGTCAATCAGATTATTCTTCCTTGAAATCAACACATATATATATTTAATACTATTATTATATTCATTATCCATAATTCATTTAAGACATTTTAATTTATTATATTCATCAAAAATTTCATCAATCATTTCTGAAGAAGCACATTCAAAAACATCATCCACATATCTTTTCTTCATAATAAGACAAAACAAAACTACATGATTGTGCCACCATTGGTAATCCCATTGACCATTCTTTACTCATTTTATGAAAATTACCATTAAACAATGCAACAATATTTTTTTTTCAATAAGATATCCTTAGAACAGTATTAATTATTTCAATTAATTTAATTTGGGTTTTAATATTATTATTTTTACATTATCTTAAATTATAGAAAAAATAGTTTAGTAATTATTTTAAATAAAATTTTATGTTAGTCATTGTTTGTTGTATGGATTTTTCTATTGATTATTGCAGGATACTATCAGAAGCCTTTCTATTAGCAATGTCATTGTGAAGTATATTTTATATGCTTCACAATGTTAAAACATCTATGCTGTGACCATCTCTGAAGTCTATCTTATGTCTTTATATCTCATATGCCAGTTTATATATTTTTATATCATATCATTATTTATACTTTATTGTTCATCAATGAGCTAGTATAGTCTAGTAAGGGGTTATGTGCATTGATCAAATTAAGGAGCAAAATAATATTCTTACAGTGAGTGCACTCTGTCCCATATCAATATCAGTTAGAGGTAAAAAAGCAAATAAACCAGGTGATCGAGTGGCATATTGTCTAAAAGTGTTTATCATTCTACATCAAACTTTTAATAATAGTCATGAAGAATACTGGATAGACCAGAATTTGTCTAGGTGACCATATGTTAAATCAGGAAATTATTACTGGGAGTGACATCCCACCTCCTGTTCATCATCTATTAATTAAGTTTAAAAAGATAGTCACCTTTACATCATTTTATTTAACAGCCAGTTATTGGAAAATTCTACTGAATGTTAATGATCTAAAATGTATTGGTTTTCATTATGAAGGTCAAATATATGTATATGAAATAATTCTTGTTGATTTGGTTACCAATTGAGTTGATTTAATCAGATCTATAAATATGATGTTTTCCAATCAATTAAAATAATAATATATGTGGATAATATTGTAATAATATCTGAGAATGTTAATGAACATTTAGAAGTGCTGAAATTATTTTTTAAAGGATGTTCTATAAACAATATCAAGGTTGATCTTGAAAAATGAATATTCGCTGCAACATAAATAACTTTTATAGACCATATAATAAATGATCAGGGGATCCAAGCTCATCAAGAAAAGATTGCAGCCATACAAAACTTCTTTTATTCAATACAAAGAAATAGTTAAATTAATTTATTGATCTGCATAACTAATACCATAAATTCTATCAAAAGTTTGCTTATTATATAGTATTACTGTCAATGTTACTAAAAAGATTGAGAACTGGAAGTGGAATGATTATCATACATGGGAATCCAATAAAATCAAGATCAGGTTCTTAGAAATGGTCATTATGACGTGTCCTGATTTTGGTAAAATCTTTTATTTGTAAACTTAGAGAAGAAATTATGGTTTACGAGAAGTGCTACATCAGGTGAATGATTCTCAGCAGCCTCCAATTTAATTTTTATTAAAGTGTAACATAAGTGGAACTGAATGGAACAAATCACTTTACCAAATATGAAGCCTTAGCTATAGTCTGGGTATTCCTAAAGGCTTCATTCGTTTTTGATAAAATCAGAGTTTAGTCTTGACTGACTATAGTAGTCTTAAATTCCTGACAAAAGTTACATGAATAATGAAAAATTATAAGATGGAAACTTTATCTCCAACAATTCAACTATATAATTCAGTACTATCAGGGAAAAGATTATATAAGAGCCAACTGTTTTAGAAAAAATTCAATATGTGTCATGAATCAACATTTTGATAGTCAAATTATTACTATTACTAATGTTAACTTAATAAGTGATAAACCCATAGAAGAGAATTATAAATATTTAATTATAATACAGGTACAGAATATTAGATTAGGTACTATAATACATTTATTAACTCACACTTCAAATCCATCAATAAGTATAAAAATGCTAATACAGTAAAAGCAGGATATAAGTTACATCAAACATTTTGTAGTGCAAAATTATTCCAAACAACAACAACTCCTGATTAATAATTATTGTTAAAAGCATAATACACAAATTAGTTTATTATGCTTCCTATAAATATGGCCATTATGGCCCTCAAAATAGAGTATGATTTAAAAATATACTTTTATTGGCAGAACATTTATGCAACAATTGTCATTAGAATTAAATGTTGTGTGATAATTCTCACTAATTTTATGCAGGGTTACTTCAATGCATTTACCCAGATAAACCTAATGATTGGTAATTCTTAGATATCTATGGATCTTTTTTACCCTTTGGTAGGAAGATGTTCATTTTTACTGCATATGGCATCTTTACAAAATACAGCCCTGAAACAGATGCTAAAAGGTAATCAAGCATCTTACCCACTTTCAATTTTCTCCAGCAGAAAATCATTTCACTATTGTTCCTGATCATACTAACACTTTTAATTCTAGCATGTGGAAGAAATAAATTCTGAAAAATATAAGATATGAGGTGATTTTTATTAAAAAATACCACAGTACTATCCATGTGAAAGGGTGAAGCAAGAATTGGGTAGACATGACAGTTTATATTGAAGGCAACAATCACCAGAGGGTTAACAATGTATCTGACATAAGCAATTCCACTAATATGACTATGTATGCATTAACTATTTTTCCCTGTTACATTGCATTTCAAGCAACATTAGTCTGTGTTATAAAGCTTCTTTGCTTATCATCCAATATAAAGTAGATATTATTCTTGATATAAAGCAGGTTAATACAAAGAAGTGATACATGCAATTAAATGTATGAAAAAAGGAAAGGCTCCAGATAATGATGGAATTATAATTAATTTATTAAAAGAAGCAGGTGAAGAAATACATTTTTTTAGCAAAGTTATATACCAAATGTCTAAATGATAAAGATGTTCTGGATGAATGGAAGAATGCAGTAATACCATTAATATTTAAAAAAGGTGATAAAGAAGATATTAGAAATTACAGACCTATAAGCCTTTTATCAGTTTTATATAAAATTTTTACCAAGATAATTACAACTCGTTTACAGAGAACATTGGATTTACACCAACCAAGAGAACAATCTGGATTTAAAAGTGGATTTAGTACAGTAGATCATATTCAGGTATTGAGAAAAGTTACAGAAAGGACAAATAATTATGAGTTGTCATTATGTTTTGGATTTGTAGATTATGACAAAGCATTTGATTCTATAAAATTTTTTTCAGTAATTAAAGCATTGGATCATCAAGGTATAGATCCAGAATATTGTCATATTTTAAAGATATATTTATAAAAATGCAACAGCAACAATTAGATTACATAACAATACTGGGAAAGTCAACATTGAGAAAGGTGAAAAACAAGGTGACTCCATATCTCCAAAACTTTTTACAGCAACAATTCAAGAAGTATTTTATGGATTAAAATGAAAAACTTAAGGAGTGAAAGTAAATGGAGATTATTTAAGTCAGTTATGTTTTGCAGATGATGTAGTTGTTTTTGCAAATAATGCTTCAGAGCTGCATAAAATGTTTCAGGAGTTATCAGATTTAAATACAAAAGTAGGGCTAAAGATAAATGTTAAAAAGACCAAAGTAATGTTTAATCAATTTGCTCAAAATATGAAAATAAAGATTGATTATGATGAATTGGAAGAAGTTAACAGTTACAATTACCTTCGTCATATTATTAATACAAATGAAAACACAATGGAGGAAATTAATCATAGAATTAAACTTGGTTGGAGTGCTTTTAGTAGAAATAACTTAATACTTAAAGAAAATATGCCTATGTGTTTGAAAAGAAAGGTTTTTAACAAACTTATTTATCCAGTTCTTACTTATGGATATGAGACTTGGACACTTAATAGAAGAACAATATAGAGACTTCAGACCATTCAAAATATGAAGAGATGTATGTTGGGAGTAACAAAAAGACATTGAAAATGCAATATATATGTTAGATAACAAACATGTGTTACTGGCCTCATTGAAAAATTAAAAAAAAATTAAGTGGAGTTGGGCTGGACATATTGCTAGAAGAGATGATAATAGATGAACAATTGAAATTTAAAACTGTAGTCCAAGAGATTGTAAAAGACCCAGAAAGAGACCACATGTAAGATGGATGGATGAAATAAGAAATTGTGCAGGGGTGATGTGGATAAGAGAAGCTAAAGATCAGAGAATATGGATTTTACTTGGAGAAACATTCATCCTGCAGTGGATTGATAATGGTTGATAATGATGAATATAAATTTAAAGAAGATGGAGGCTAAAATGTTTAAATAATTTAAGCTTAAGTCCCATTCTTTTTAAAATTAGTTATTTTGTCTCTGGTCATACACCTCATGTTTGTAACCACAGAAGAACAACTTAAAAAAGTTTCTTAGTCAATAAAATTGATTTTTTATATTGTAAGCCAGGTGGGAGAGAATGGTTTTATCATCTCAATCCCTGAGTAAACCTGAACCACATACAATGTATTGACTTATGGTAGTATCATCCATGGACCCCATGTAAATAAAATGTTTTTATATAAAGATTAATAATTTGAATGTATTTTAAATATTAAAATAGTTATAGCCTAGAATTTACTTATACAATAGATACAAATAACTAATGGTATGAGTAGAGCTATTATTGGGAAACAATGTAGTTTGAAAAAAAACAAACATGTTTTTATTAAAAGATAAGTTCTTTTTTGTGCTGAATATGAAGGGTAATCTGTGACCATAAATTTGGCTCATAAGTGGTTGAATATATATTTTCATACAAATATAGTACTATAATAAATAAACTTTACTATGTCTAAGTTATGTGAAATCTTAACTTTGTACTCTAAAATATAATTAAAATGCTTTTGGTTAAAATGTTTGAATAATAATTACTAAAAAATATCAATTAATTGATTGAATAATTGTTAAAGTCAGACTTGGACAAGATAAATTTGGATAAAAGTTATTTTAAAGTTGACTGTATTAGAATTTGTTTTAGTATGTGTAAAAAAAATATTAATTAACCTGTATTAAACACTTTTAAAATAGTCATTACTAAAGCCTTACATATATGATATAATATCTATTTGAAATTAGAATTTATGTGTTAAGCTTAGGAAAAGCTACTTTTAAATGGGCTTTATTTTAAATGAGTTTTAGTATATAAATTGTTTTACTGTCTTTTAAAATATTGATTATTAATTTGCAGTATAATTCAATTTCCTTAATCGTGTCTTGTATATATATATATATATATATATATATATATATATATATATATATAATATTTGTATATATATATATATATATATATATATATATATATATATATATATATGCGTGCAAATATTAGTGCATGTGTTAAAAGAGAGCAGCTTAAAAGGGATTGTTTGGAATTGTAAATTATATTTAAAATAATATATTAGGTAAATGGTATCTTAATATTAAAGTGATTAAATGATAACCTCTTAAGAATTCTTAAATAAGTAAAAAGTAATTATTTTAAAGTAAAATATATATTTGCTTTAAATTAAGTAGAGAGTTTATTTGGTAATTAAATAAAATTAATATAAGTAATTATTTTCATTGTCTGGACATCACAAGGTTATATCTATTGTTAGACATCTTACTTAGTAAGAGATAAAGGTGAAATCTATGCAACCTATCTAATAAAAAAGTTATTTTTTTACCAATTTCAGACACCAACCCCAATATTTATTTCTGAATGATTAGTTAAAGTCATGTAACAAACTTTAAAAGTAAAAAAAATAAGAACACACATATTTAAATAAAACTGAAAAATTACTTTTACTTTTATTTACTCATCAATTATTTTTTATTTCTGTTCAACATAATTAACAATTTATTATTTAATCAGTAAATAAAGTTGGGCCAAAAGTCTCTTAGATCATTTAAGCAAGTCTATCCTATCTGTTAAATAGCCATAAACAATATCTCATTGGAAAATGTTAAAAGTTTATATTGTTATGAAAATTATTTCAAAGTGCTATAAATATAAAATCTATTGAAGATTGCAACATGGAAACTTGTAAGTATGATTATTTACCATGTCTATGAATTTGAGATAATTCTAAACTTTTGTTATGAAACCAATTTATTAACACTTTATTAACTGAAGTTCTAATTAGTTATATAAGCTAATTACCAATATAAATTATATTTTTTTTTATTTTGTAGTAAATATTTTACTTTAGAAGAAAAGAAATTTATGAACATTTTAATAATTTAAATACAGTTGTTGTTGTTGTTGTTGTTGTTGTTATTATTATTATTATTATTATTATTATTATTATTATTATTATTATTATTATTATTATTATTATTATTATTATTATTATTATTATCATCATCATGATCGTGATCATGATCATTATTATTACTTTTCAAAGAACTTTATTAAGCAATCAAGGGTTACATAGCTTATTACATATAGTATGATACAGGTAATTGATTCATTTACTATAATAACAATGATATAATAACATGTACATGATAGATATACAAAGAATATGAATGAGCACTAAAAAAATACTATAGCACTGTAAATAAATACATAATTATAAAAAAATATATATATATATATATATATATATATATATATATATATATATATATATATATATATATATATATATATATATATATATATATATATATATATATATATATATATATATATATTATTTTTATATATATATATATATATATATTGTGCCCTTTTCTATAAGTCAGTAATAGTTTATAACAGTCAATTACTAAAAATTTTAAATTTTAGAATATGTTCTTTTGATTTATTAATTATATTAATTCAATTATATCTATAAAGTATAATGTGAAGCTAAAGAGAAAATGTAGTATATAAAATCATTTAAAAAGTAGTTATGTAAAGTTTAAAATATTGTTTCATATGGTTGTAAAAGCTGGCCATATTAAATAATACAGCTATAAAAATTAAAAAGTATATTTAAAAATCTGATTTTAATAGTTTAAAAACTGATAAGTTAATAAATACAGTATTTAAATTCGTAATCATATTTAAATAGTCAAAATTAATATAGTATATTTTTAAAATAAAGTTTATGATGGTGAGAATTGTATTTAATTCTATATTTTCTAAATTGTTCTTCCAATTTTTTTATAATTATTTTATATAATATAATAAGTGTATCAATTTTATTAGTCTAGGCAGAGAAATAGATTGAAAATCGTCTGTCAAAGTTATTAATCATGTGACTTTTAATGTAAACTTTCACACACATGCTTGTTTGAAATAATAACAAAGTTTAAAATATTTTAAAAGTTATAGAATTGGATAGAATTATTGCCTATCATAAAAGTAAATAGTATTAAACATTAAGTTAACTATCATATGTAATGTTTTAAATAATGTAATAAAGACGAATACATTCATAATATAAAAATTAAATATTTTGTTTAAATAAAAATAGATAAATTGAATATTAAGAAATGGAATAAGTTATTAAGGTTATTTTAAAAGTTATTTTAAATGTTTAAATAGTTTTAATAAAATAATAATTTATTTAAAAGTAATATTTTAAATAATATTTTAAGTTCATTACGTCACAATTTCTAATTTTGAAATTCAATTCTACTTGAAATTGGAAATATGTAAATTTGTTCTCAAGCTAAAGTAAGAATTAGCCAATAGGAATAGGTATTCTTACAGACTATAAATATGAATTTCACAGAGGTATAGGGAGAGATTAATAATGTATTGAAACTGGAGAAAGTCAATTTTTTTTTGGTACTTTCTTATCATTTATTTTGCAAAAACTAATTGATAATTTTAAAGTGTTTTGCAAAAGAAAGTTTTTAGAAAAAAATTATATATTTAGAAACTTCGTGGAGATGATTTTCTAATTTTTTAAAGTACTTACCAGTTGTATTTTATCTAAAAGTTTAACCTAAACTACACAATAAAAAATGGATATACTGCAAAATAAAATGGATATAAATTGTAATACTGAAAAAATATTTGAAATATTTATTGATACAGCTTTATTTATGCATAACCGGATAACTTTTTTGGTACATAAAAAAAAACACAGCACAGACATCATACGGAGTCTAATGAAAAAAAAAATGGAGACGCATTATTATTTATAAGCCTATCCAAGATTTATTTTTTAAATAGTAATAAGGCAATTGTATATTGCATGAATTATTTTATATAATATTATATCAAAAGGAGTAAAATGTTATATCCTTTCTGAAGGTAACATTTTTTAATATTTTTTTTAAAAGTGATATATAAAAATACCAAACGAAAGTTTAAATGTATCAAGAAGGAAACATATATAAAAAAGTAAATACATAGTTGAGTAAAAGATGGATCCATAGAAATACAAATAGTGCTTAAAAGTTTATCAAATATTTTTAAAGTTAAATTAGATGGATTGATGCATCGGATATGCAGAGAATATTGGTAGAGAAGATTAAGAAGCTTCACGGGATTAATTAATATTATCGTCCTAAAAATTAAAACCAAGCATTATTTTCTAAATTTTACTAAACGGATTAATAATTATTTTATTTTAAACTTTAACGTGCTTGGAGAAGAACATTTTTGAAAAACTCTAGAGAAAATAATAAGCATTTTGGACTTATCAGGAACTATCGTCAAGAAAATATGTAACTATAGTTTTGATTCCTTTTATTTTGTTAACCTAGTTTAAATGTAAATTTTTTATACAAGATTAGGAAAAACATTAATTTATTAATATTAAAATTTTATAATATAACAATCTAATAATTTAGCAAAAAATATTTTAATAAAAATGTATGGGTGTGAATTGATTTTTTTTTACAACTGCAATGCTCAAGTGGATAAAGGAAGCCTACTGAACACGATGACTAGATAAAACTTATTGGTAATAATAATAAGTATTGATAATTTATAATGTATATTTTTTTTGTTTTCTTTAGATCATCCATAAATTGTAAGGATGAAGTGTAAAAGTTTTTTTATTATAAATGTAAACGCATTTTTATACAACATTTTAAAAAACATTATGAGATAGGATTGATTTGAAAATATGCATACGACTATTTTTTTTTTTATTAGTAATATAATCCAACATAATAAATAATTATGTAATTCTTTTAAAATTTTCATGTTATGGGATATTCAAATATTGTCTAAGTAGATTGTATATGATTAAACATACAGAGCAATGAAGTAAGCAACTTTTCTTATGGGATAGTAAGATTGTTTAACTATTAATGAATTTTATTTATTGTTTTGTTAATGCAGATAGTTATTTATCAATGTAAGATGTAGAAAAATCTTGAGAAATAATGTTGAGATAGTGGCTTGGAAGTACTATAGTTAGAAGGAAACCAAGATGGTGTATTTGTTTTAAAAAATAGGATGTTATAAGGAATGGAAATAATATTTAGTCTTTATGTGAATATCAGCATAGTTAACAAAGCCCTATGACTGATACACATTTCATTTGGACAGTGTTTATATTTCTTTAAATATTTGATGTTCTAATAAAGCTGAAGAAATAGCTTTAACATTGTCCCTGTACTAGAGGATATTAGGCAGGTAAATGTCCGATCTCTTCACACTGTGCCATGATTTTGAGATATGTTAAGAGTAATATTCTAGCTTTCTTCCTTAATCCTATGCATCTGTTTTTGCTATCTTTATTTAATGTAACTGCATCATTCAGTAAGATATGTTTAAGAGAAATGATAAATAATTTAGAACTTAGGTTATGCTATCATTCTTGTAAAAGATTAGTTTATTTGCTTATAAGGAGCAGAATATTATAACATAAAATTGAAGATCCAAAGTATCCTAAAGAAAGAAAAGAATCATAGAATATATTTGGAATTTTATTTCGGAAATGAAATATAAATTTTTTAAATAGAGTATCTAAACAAAGATATTTTCTTTAAAGTGATAATAATTTTAAATGCTTTATTATTATTATTTTTTAAGAGAAAAATAAGTATTGCATATTTTTAAAATACAATAGTACAAAGCAAATTATGTTAACAATATGCATAGTATATTTTTTGTTTATTGATTAACAGAAATATATTAATGATTACACTTATATTATACTAAGGTAAGGCTTAAAGAAGAATAGATTATGATTAGTAAACATTGTGTGATAAATACTAAAATCTAGTACTGAATTTTGGATAATATTTTGTGTAACATCTTTGACTTTGCAAGATGAAATTTTTTTTAATATTTTGAGAAATCCATACTCATTATAAAATTTTGCTTTCTATAGAATGTTTTCTAAGTATGAATTTTTTAAAATAAGATAGTTTAATAATAATAAGGATAAAATGCTGTTGCTAATAAAGTAGATAAACATATTTGTAATAAGTTAACCATAATAAGAAACCAAATAGTAACATTTTTTTTTTTAAATTTTGACCTAAATCTAAATAAAGATGTAATTGAAATATACTTTTTTTTATATAACCAGGTAGATCAAACTGTAAAGTAAAAAAGTTTTGGATATCCACTGTAAATAGTGTAAATAAATTGTTTTTTTATTTGTTGTTAATAATAAACTTTGTTAAATTTTGTTATTTTAAAAATTTTGTGTCCGAGTTATTTATTTCTCTACATCGCTGCATGAAATCACGATATATGCATAATAATCGAAACAAATATATAATTTTGCACAAAAAGATAAATAGAGAATTATTTTAAGAATTTTAAATATTTTATTGGTATTCATTAAAATTAAATAATCATAATCTTACATTATTTTATTGGTCATAAATCAGTTATCACAATATTATATTAAATTATATGCTATCAGTTGCCACACATATTTTGTTTATCAGATTATCATATGCTATCACTATTTATTATATTATTACATGAAGGTAAAAGATTATATAAAATTATTTTATTATTTTATTATGGTAATAAAAATAGAATGAAAAGAAAAGATATCCAGTAGTAATTAAACAATGAAGAATATTATTATTGTTATTTATTATTATTAGTTTAAGTGTAGTAGATTATGACATAAATCCCTTCTCATATTTTACTACCATATTTTTTAATTAACTTAGAATAAACTTTATGAACCTGAGATTATTTTATTGAGCTAGATTATTAAATAGAAGATTAAAATTTAATTATTAGTTTAATCTTAGTGAGTAGAAGTTATTAAACTCGTAAGAATACTATGAGTTTGTTATTTGAAATAGTAATAAGGGGGGATAGTGTTCTTATGCCATTGAGGTAGTATCCTCTGGTATATAGGCTCAATATAATCTATCTTGTCACCTGTATTTTCACTTCAAGTCTCATGAAAATATTAAATATTTATTTAATATATTTTTATAAATTGAACCTTATTCGAATTTTAAATTTGAGCTAGTGGAATATTTTAATTTTAATGCTGAATATTTTAGTTATTAATTATTAACTGAGATAGAACCTGTTTTATTTCATATCATATATTATCAGGAAGTGAGGATGCACGAGATATAGGTTAGAATATATATATATATATATATATATATATATATATATATATATATATATATATATATATATATATATATATATATATATATATATGTGCACCATAGTGCATATAGAATAAAAGTGCTTGCCCGAATTTGTGCACATATACCCTTACTTGAATGTTTTAAATAAATAGTGCATATTAACATGAGTGTTATTGATTAGTCTAGGGAATGCTATCTGTACGTTGTCAAAGCATTGACAGTCAAAGAATTGGTGTGTTTGTGTTTCCATATCCCTGCAACAAAGTGTGCACTGAGCCTCTACTTTCTTGCACTGTCTTCTATATTTATAAAAATAAAGGGTAGGGAGGCATTCCAGTTTAAGTTTAACTAAAAAATCAAAGACTTTTGGCTCCAGGTTACAAAACCTAAATTTTCTAATTATTTGACAATTATTGAGATTTAAATCTGACTTACTCTCATCATTAAGTGAATGTGGTTGGTGGAGTAAATGTACTTCCCAATATTTATATTTATTCAGGGAAGGGTAGAAATGGAGATTATCAATGGAAAGCAAAGGGGCAATAAGGTTATTCTAATAGCCTTTTGTTGGTGGTGGTCTCTCAGTTGGAGTAAATTTTAAAGAATGGAGCAATTTGAGGGAATAATTTAGTAATTGTTGAGACAAGATTTAGGGTTTTCTGTATTCTAATTGTGTTAACTGATTGTTGTTCCATCCCATTGTCTATAAGTTGACACTGAAGTTTTCTGATCAAGATGGAAATGATATGTTGACCCCATAAAATTTTCTGAGCATTGAGTAGATATATGTAAGGAAGGCTTTTGCACATATAACTATATAATTCTTGTAGTGATTAGCATGTTGAATAGTGATACTTTTGTGTAAACTGAGAGATAAGTTTTCATGAGCGAGCTTGTTATATTTTCAATTTTTATTTTGAGAATATTCTGGATTTTTACGCACATTGCTGCATTACTCAGATTGAATGGGAATCCCAAAAAAGTGGTAGGCTTTGCTATAAAGAAAAGATGCTGGATATGCTGCCCATTAAAAATTTTCCATGCACATGATTTATCAGCATTGAATTCAAGTCTATACTCACTTGAGTATTGTTCCAGTATTTGCAACAGCATTGGTAGATATTTTTTATTTGACAGGAAAACTGTGATATCATCCATGAAGTCTAAGCATGATATGTTAGTATTATACTCAAAAAGTATATGCCAGAAATGCTTTTTTCAATTTTGTTCAAGAGTGAGTTTATATATGTTGTGAATAAGATGGCACTTAATGGTGATCCTTGTGGAATGGAGTAGTAAGGATTGAAAGAAGATGAGTATTTTCCATTCATTGTAAGGTATGTTTCTCTATTAATCAAGAGGTTTGTTATAATGTATATTATTGATCTAGGAATTGGTGTATCTACTAATACATCAATACATTTTCCAATTGGAACTGTGTCGAAGGCAGCTTTAATGTCTAATTGAACAGCTATTGGACTATGTTTCTTCCTGTTTCTAGCATCATCAATAATTGTTTTGAATAGGATCACAGCTTGTCTGGTAGATGATCCTTTTTTTGCAAACTGGGATCTTGAGATCATTGGTAGAATATATGGCTTAATTTTGTCTTTTATTACAGATTCAAGGATTTTGATTCCAAGAGGGCTCATAGATATAGGCCATATGTTTTTGCAGTCAAGATTTTTTTTGTGAAATGGGACAAGTAGTATGGAATATAGGCCTTCAAAGAGATACAGTTCTTTTGATAAAAAAAAATTGCCAGTCTTGACAAGTATTTTGCAATAAAGTGTCCAAGAGGAGCATACATAAATTTAGGTATGCAATGTATTCCAGGGTGACAAGAATCAGATATATCTGCCATTTTCTTAATGAATTCTTCTGGAACAAATAAAATGTCATTTTCTGGAATTCCAAAATAATGTGGCTTTGGATGAAATCTTTCACTACCTTGAAAAGTATTTTTATAATGGAGATACAATGAGTTAAGAATGTTATTACCAGATACCACCTCATTTTGTATTTTAAGTGCACTAGGGACTGTAATTTTTGGGGGTTGACCCAATGCCCAGTGGATGTATTGTATTGACCATGTATGAGGTTTGTTTTGATATATTTATCTTTTTTTAATAGACAGATATTCTGTGGAGTGTTTTGCATGTGGAAAAATAAGCATTTCTCAGAGCAGCAATTTTCAGGTTTTCATCAGCCTTCAATGTAGAGTGAATAATTCTCTTGTGCAGCTCATCAGCTAATACTAGCATTTTTGTAGGTGGGGAAGAAATCTGTGTAATATGATTAATTGTGTAAAATATAATGTTGACAAAAGCAATCCATGCTTGTGAAGATCTAGGACTAGCTTCCTCATTTTGAAGATTGATATGTAGATTGTAGAAAACAGAAATTCTGTGGTTCAACTTGGAAGTAATATACAAATTATTTTATTAGTTGATACTTGTGTTTTATATGACAAGTCAATATTAATGGTGACAGATAATGCTAGATGGTCTGATGGTGTTGAGTTATTGAAAAATATTTTAATCATATGATGCAGAATAGGAGAGGAGAAAACCAAGTCAATCAATGAAGAATGTCTACCATTGTTAAAAGATACTGTATTCTTTGGCAGACATCTTTCTCCTCTCATCAGTGGAATAATGAGTCTGTGAAGCCATTTCTTAACAATTTGACCATAAGACATGTTGAAGTCCCTTAATAATAAACATGGATATAATGATTATGCAAGTAGGGAGTTAATTGTTAATACTAGCCTATTTACTATTGTTGGCCCTGGAGGTATATATACAAAAACTATGTTTAAAACTATGGCTTGATGATTTACTGTGATGATCACTATATGAGAGTCTATGTAAAAAAATTCTAAATAATTTGAATGTGCATGTTTTATTGATAATTGCACCCATGCCTGCTGTTGGTGTAATGGATGTTTTTGAGAAAATAGAAAAACCATGATTATGTAAATAGTATGATAGTTCTATATGTGAGCTGTCATATGTTTTTGTTTCAAGCAAACCAAGTACTTGGGGTTGTGTAATACTAAGCCATTTTGAGAGGTCCATGACATTTGCCACAGAGTTTAAACTCCTCACATTAAAATCACCAATTTTTACTTTCATATTAATTTATAAAAAAATTGAAATCAATACTATGTCAAAAGCAAAGTGGTCATGCACACTACTCACCCTCCATCTCTTGACCATAATACATGACATTAGTAAAAGATCTGAATTCTGAAAAATCATGTTGTCTCTGCATTTCAGGAGAAATTGAACATGGTGTGTTATTGGAAACTGAGTTTAGACCCTCATCAAGAATTGATCAGGGTGTGGTGTTGGTGGTTTCATTTACTACATCGTATTCTAAGATATTTGCAATCTCATTGTCAAGGTTTAAGATGGCAATTTGTACTTTTTTATGTTATATATGTAAGTTGACAGTTTCATCTTCTTCATTAGAATCCTTTGATTGAGTCCCTTTTTTGATACATGCTTCTTGCATATAGGCTAACACGGTTTTTTAATTTCCGTGATATTGCTTGTACTTATTTATAATGAGCTTGGCACTATTTCATCCATGATATGTGTGCATTTTTTATTTTTTGTAACTTTTGTACTACTCCATCCATGATATTGGTGGATGTTTTATTTCTTATGACAGTTGTTGTTAGATTTTTTGATTTTTTTAGTATGTCATTATCCATTTCAACTTTAGGTGGTTTTTCTGTTTCTAATTTACTTTCAAAATTAATAAGTAAATTAATTGTATATTGCATATGTGTTTCACAGCTTGCTTTGTCTTGTGTTTTATTCTCAGGGCATCTCGTGTGTGTGTGCTTATCTTATTACAGCATTTGCATCGTATATTAATACAGCTGTTTGCCAAATGACCTTTTTGGCGACACTGGAAGCATTGAGGTTTTAATCCATGTATAATCAGAAGAAGGGTTATTTTGTGATCAGTGATTTGCATAAATATGTTTAAAGGTTCCATGCAATTTCACTTTGTACTCATAGTTATTGCTATAGATGGGGACAGGGGTATCTTTAAAATAAATTGTTTGGAATTGTATCACTGTTCCAAATGGTTCAATTAATCTTTTAAAATCATTGACAGTATAATTTAAGAAAGTATTTTTCAAGATACCCGAAATTACATTCTGTCTATTCTGATGTATTATTATAAGCTCGTAATTGCCAAGGATTTTGATTTTTTTTTTAAAAAAAGATAATTTTGCTTTTAAGCAAAATAAATGTAGTGGTGGATATTTATTCAATTATATCACAAATATGTGGATTATGGCTATTTCTGCTCTATTTTTTATATGTGTATGTGTGTGTTATGAATCAAAGGTGTGTCTATAATTTTGGTTTCATGGTAGTTTGTTGTTTTCTACTGTAATAAATCCATCATAATAATTGGACAGCACTTTCTTTAATAACATTAATATGTATATTTTATAAATTATTGTTAACGACCATCCTATGGGTACTCATTGTACTAAATACATGATTGGTAACATCAAGCGATAAAATATATAAATTTTTTATTGCTTTCGGAGTATCAATTTTTAAATTTTAAAGTACTGATTGATTATTATTGACCATATTTGTGCATTATAATTTTACTCTCTCTCTCTCTCTCTCTCTCTCTCTCTCTCTCTCTCTCTCTCTCTCTCTCTCTCTCTCTCTCTCTCTCTCTCTCTCTCTCTCTCTCTCATATATATATATGTTTTAAAAATTTATAAAAATGTCGATACAATATAACTGAAATATGAGAGCAATAATACTAAACTTATGACCTTATTTTCTGTAATGTCAATGTATTAAAACTATTATTATTAATAAATGTAATTAAGAATAATTCTCTCTTCTGTTAATAGACAATGAATATTTTCTACCTTGCGATTCCCCAGATAAAAGTTTCAATTCCCTAAAGTCGTGTGAAAAATATTTATACTTTTGCAATTCTTTTTTTATTTCATACATTTAATAATTAGAAGATCATTTACTTTTTCAAATAAACACACTTAAAAAGGGAAAAACCTTATCTGTTAGATTATGTGCCTCCAGGGATGAACGTGGCAGATAAAGTAAACGCAGCCAATCTCATAGAAGTGGGAATGATGAACGAATTAGAAAAACCTACTTCCGTAAAGGCACTGGTTTGGACTGTTTAATTTCTTTTTGATGTTAATAAAATGAAATCTGTGATAAAAACTGAGAAAATAAAATGTAGCCGATTTTTAAGAATAAATGGCAAATCAATTATTGAACAGAAATTACTATATTATTATTGCTTAAAATTTATTTGCGTATATATTATTTGTTTTTATAATGATGCTTGTTACTTTTAATTAATAAAAATATTTACATTGGTCATAGAGACATCAATGCTTAGCATTATTTAAGACATTCTATCATTTAGGCGGTTGTAAATAATAGTTTTTTTTTTTTTTTAAATAAAATATTTATAAATTTATAAATAAAAAAAGTATATATATGATATACCAGACAATTTTATGTTATAAAAGGCCATAATTTGGTATTCTTGTCTCAAACACAAAACAGATCCTTAGTCAATTAATATATAATAAAATTTATATTTAAACAGGCAGTTGCACATCCACTTATTTATATTTATATCAATATATTAACTCATACATGACTTCATATCAAACAATACAGACCTACCTATAGAAATATATGAATATTGAGAGATTGATTATTGGAAATGTGTGGGTGAACATTAAAAAGAAACTGATAACTTCAATGTTTAAAATTGGTTTTAAATATTTTGATGTTAGTCTTTTGTCTAATTTAGTATTAACAATTACTTTTTGTTATGTTTAAAGAAATGTGGCTATATTTATTTTAATGTTTATAATTACACATTTCAACAGGTATACTAAATAATGTTTGCAACATTTAAATTGAATGCAAGGTTACTTAAAATACATTCGATTAGAAACACCTCATTGTCATTTATACAACTTTAATATCAAATCAAAGTTATAGATGAGCTTAAATAAAAATCAGGCTGTTATTGTTTGCCATTGTATGTTTAATTATCTGTCAGTTTCCAATATTGCCGGTACTAGATTAAGATTTTTATGAAGCACTGCCAACTAAAAGAACATTAAAAATAACAATAAATGATGTAACTTAATTAAATGATGGTTATTTACAATTATTGTTTATATATATATGCAAATGTTTTATTTAAATAATTACTTATGAAAAAAAATATGAAAATTTATTATATATGCAAATATATCCAAAGTTACCATGTGTACATATATATATAAATTCAAAATTGTCTAACACTATACTAGTAATAAA
This sequence comes from Epiperipatus broadwayi, assembly GCA_028023455.1. Classification (NCBI taxonomy): domain Eukaryota; kingdom Metazoa; phylum Onychophora; class Udeonychophora; order Euonychophora; family Peripatidae; genus Epiperipatus; species Epiperipatus broadwayi. The sequence goes on from JAQFVV010013185.1 coordinate 160,391, forward strand.
TAAAATACAAAACCATAAAACAATATAATACTAGGTAAAAATCCAAAATTTACGAATAACCTTACATAGCTATAGTCTCATATACTAAACAAATAAACCTTCTCAAGTGAAAATCAAACTAATGAAACAACACACAAACACACACAAATATATATAAACACACAAAATAAACAAATCTTCCCTTAATTCACTTCAAAAACGAACTTCCCTTTATATCAACATATATCTTCATAAGATTTATAATCTCAGAGTGAATAAGATTTATTATTAAAGTTTTCTTTACTCTTCTCTTTAATTCATTCCTTTCATTAAAAAAAAAAAATAACTGTTGCATTATCAAACAATATTTTATGACCTGTATTAAATACATGAATATATTAAGCTGAGTTATGATACTTATGTTTAAATCTAATTATATGAACTTTATTTCTTTCATTAAGACTAAATTTACTCTGACCTATATAAATCTTACTACAATTAAAAAGGAATCTTATAAATAATACGAGGGATAGATGTACTATCAAATGACTGTTTTGAATCATTCAGTAAATTATTCAAATCAGAACCTTTCTTTCATGAAACCATTCCATCTTAACAATTGACTAAATTTTATGGGTAGTAAGACCAAAGTGTTATTGAATTTAACATTTAATCATTAATTTATAACTTAGTTTATAAGAATAGTCATTTGTTATGAGAAATGAAGGTTGCATAGAAAAAAAGTTCTCATCTGAATTCTTTACTGAATGGTTCAAAACAGTTGATAAATAGTAAATCTATTATTTATACTATTTATAAGATTCCATATAATTGCAGTAAGATTTATATAGGTCAGAGTAAATATAACCTTAATGAAAGGATTAAAGCTCCTATATGTAGAGTTAAACATAGATATCATAATTCAGCTTTATATATTCATATATTGAATACAGGTCAAAAACTTTGGTTTGAAAAAGCAATGGTTAATATATATATATATATATATATATATATATATTGCTTTTTATATTAACCATTGCTTTTTACAATATATATATATATATATATATATATATATATATATATATATATATATATATTAACAGTAAATACAATATTATAGTTTAAATTCTTTTGTAGTGCTTTCGATTATGTGGTAATCCTCATCAGCTTTAACTGAATTTCAATTTTTTTAAAAATAATGTTATGTATATTTCCATGAGCTGTGTATGGCTGTATTTGCAACTTGACTATTAATAACATCATTCTTATATTTATCAATTAATATTGTCTCTTTAATTTTCCTTTTTTTATGATTTTTTTTTTCCATTAATATTTTTATTTCATTATTATTAAATGTAAACTTATAATTACAAGTTTTTTCATGGGCAAAGAATACTGAAGCTGTATTAAATTGACTATTTACATTGTTTTTAATTCGATTATATAATAATTGATGCTCCTTCAATCTTCTTTCCACAAAAAATCTCTATTCACTGATATAAAATTTCTGACATCCACATGAAATTTGATAAATTATATTAAATCTTTGCAATTTAGGAATTATACTCTTAGAATTATTAATCAATCGATTAACATTTGGAGGAACATAAAATGAAATATTATACTTTTCTTTAAATATTTTCTTAATTAATTTAGATTACATGTTAATTATAAATGGCATAGATATCCATTTTTTATTATCTAAAGTAACACTGCAAACACTTTTTTTTATTATTAAATGAATTTACTGTATGCAAGATTTGGTTTTTATCATAACCAACCGTTAAAAGTTCATTAGTAAAGAGTTCAATATTTAAAATTTTATCAGTTTTATATTTACATAATTTATTATTGTGATGCAAAAATGATTTTAGACTTGCCATTTTATGTATCATTGGAACACGTGATTTAAAATGAATATATCCTCTTTCTCCAATAGGTTTAAAATTAATTTATAATTTAAATCAGTTAACATTTAATAGTAATGAGATAAAAATATTAATGGAAGAAAGAAATCATAAAAAAGGGGAAATTAAAAAGGCAATAATATTTGATAAATATAAGATTGATGTTATTAATAGGCAAGTTACAAATACAACCATACAAAGGTTATGGAGAGATACGTAACATTAAGTTTAAAAAATCTGAAATTCAGTTGAAGCTGACGAGATTTACCATGTAATCGAAAGCGCTACAAAAGAATTGAAACTATAATATTGTATTTACTGAATTTTTTTTTATTTTACATATATATAATATTTTATAATGGGTACTGTATTTTCCATATATATATATATATATATATATATATAAATTCTAACCTATAAAGAGAGATAATATTGTGTATAATAATATGTTTTAGTTCTATCTAGTACATCGATCGCCCCTATAATTAGGCATCTCATTTTCTAACATAATAAAGTATATTCTCGGTGATCTACAAGCTCACCAATGTGCATACTTGGCCTAGCTCAGTGGTCAATTAGTTGTAAAAAGATTCAGCTCCAGAGATATGCAGATAAGATAAAGAAAAAAATTAAAATCATAAAACAAATAATCATTAATAAAATAAATATCTTGGGAAGATAGAAAAAAACTGTCATCATTCCCTAATTAAAAAATTAGAATAAAATATCATCCTCTCTTTATCAAAAGCACATTCTCTGAACTATAAGTATTTGCACTTTTTAACAATGATGATAGCTTCTCATCTTTTTGTTAATGTTTCCAAAAAAATATATTCACTATTACCAATATGATCTGATAATAGTTTTCTTATAGTACAATTGTAAGTTAAACTCTTTTAATCCACACCAAAATTGTAATATCAACAATAATTGATCATTTTTTAATTAAAGAATAATTATAATGACAGTAATAATCTCAGGGTTTCTTTGTTTAATTTAGGAAAATGCTCGACAGTACTGTGCTGCCACATATGACTGACATTCCGGTCAGCTATAAGAAACATTTACTTTACTTCAAAGAAAATGTGTCTTCATATCTCATAGCAACTACTATATTAATTAAATAATACATGGGCAATTGAAAAGTATTGCATTAAATAATGTTTTAGATTACTATTTATTAGTCTGCATTATAGTGACATGTTTATTTCATGTTTAAAGACGTTTATTTAAACTTCATTGTAACAATATTTCATACTCTGTAGTCAAGTTGCAATCTTTAAGTGTCCATATATATTCAATGGATCATTAGTAAGAATGGATTTCCATTCTTGCTATTAAAAAGGTGTGAAGGTTGCCTTGACAGCAGTTAGAGATATTGGTTGCTATATTTACTGTGAATGTTTAGGTGGTTACTGGTTGGAAAATAATTATATCATTATCCCAGATTAGCTTTAGGCACTATTTCGCTTATTATTTCTAAATAATACATGGGCAATTTAAAAGTATTGCATTAAATAATGTTTTAGATGACTATTTATTAGTCTGCATTATAGTGACATGTTTATTTCATGTTTAAAGAGGTTTATTTAAACTTCATTGTAACAATATTTCATACTCTGTAGTCAAGTTGCAATCTTTAAGTGTCCATATATATTCAATGGATCATTAGTAAGAATGGATTTCCATTCTTGCTATTAAAAAGGTGTGAAGGTTGCCTTGACAGCAGTTAGAGATATTGGTTGCTATATTTACTGTGAATGTTTAGGTGGTTACTGGTTGGAAACTAATTATATATTAATTAAAGAGGTGATAATTATACTCAATAATGACATACAATTTTGAATAATACAGCCGTTTTATCCAGAATATCAGCCAAAATAATAAAAAGACAAAGGTGCTTTTTGTGTCCTTCCATCATCCATGACAACACAATAAATTAACTAAGGCTCATTACTTCAACAATTTAAATAAAATGTGAATGAAATAATGTGCAGTCAGAGTTAATGACTTTGGGATAAATTCATTTTTACACTTACATAATGTTTAGTCTGAAGTTTGAAATTTCATAAATAATTCTTATTAACATGAAATGAAGTGAAATATTCCGATATACAGTAAATGTGTGTATCTGGTATATTAAGTTTTTGAGAGTTTGAAAGGATTTCGGACTCAAGAAAATGTTTTGCAAATGTCATGCAAACACCCTTCTATTTAGCATATACAAAAAAAAATGAATTCGCCACAACTATTGACAAAAGAATAGCTTATTACTATCACAAAAAAAAAAAAAATACAAATTAATTAAATAATCTCACTCTGATACAAAACATAAACCAACATTAATCTGTCTATTGTTTAGGTATGGATTAAAATTATAACTTCACCTGTGTGCAATCATGCTACTGCCTTGGATTGATTAGCTAAAAAGTGCATCTCATTTACCAATACACCAATCTAGCATTTTGGTAAACTTTTTGTAAATCTTTTACTTAAAGTTATTGGCTAACTATTTTTGTTTTTTATTGATTAATATTATAGTATGAAATAGAAAAATTATTAAATTTATTTCTAATAAATTTAATTAGGTTATGGCTTATAATTGAACAGTCTATTCCTAACTATGGGTCATTTATCAAAAGTTGTACTCACCATCTCACATTTAACTTAATGTCCACTTAAGTTATGATACCTATTTTACTTATAAGTGTAATTCACTATGGATATTTCTTAATTAATAACTAACACTAAATGTTGTGTTTGAATATTCCTCCAACAAATACGCATTTTAACATACGCAGTTTAAATTTAATTTTTTTTATTGGTTTGCTTGTCAACTACTAGTAAGATTCAATAGCACAATACATACATTGATTTCAATTACTAAAACACTATTTATACTAAAGTGCACCTTGAGGAACTAACACCTCAAACCTAACATTTACCCTTGCCCTAACTTTTAAAACAAAGCACAGTAATCAACACCTTCTATGATGGAACTATCTTTATATTCACATGAGGTAAGCAGAATAACAATGAATGTCTGCAGAGAAAAACTACTACACTAAAGTAATTTGGAGGTTTCTTGCCTCTCACTCAGGCATAAAATGAACATGCACCAAGTATAATCCTCTCTTGGGATTTAAACAAAGTAAGTATCCTAAATTTTATATAATCTCTTGATCATTCTATTCATGAGAATCCATCACATAGGCTATCAAACATACCCTAACATTATATCTAAAACTATTCCAGTCATGCAACAATAAAGTGTTTTTGGGGAGATCATTTTCATCCCACAAAATGAAATACATTATAAGTATTACATATGCTGATATTAAGCATATAACAATGTTACATTTAAGCAAGATAAAAAGCACACTAATCATAATAAACCTATGTTACAATGTATACTTCGATCAATATCTGAAACCAATGGACATGACAGCAAAAAAGTATAATAATTTTAATTCTAATGAAGAAACATTCAAAAGCACTAGGTAACACATCAGATTCGATTAAATAAAGTGGATGTGCTATTAAAAAAGAGCTATTACTAAATTACTAAATTAATATAATATATATATTTTGTTGACCCTTTAAACAAGAAATATTTTGTTATAGCATGTATTTCTTTTTAGAGTTACTTCTGATAAATTTAATTATTTATTTTACCTCTTAAATAAATATAAAATATTTTTCTTTTAAGTATCTAACATGCAAAATTTATATCTGTAATTGCATTTAATAAATCAGATGCACTTCATAGGTTTCATCTTAAATACAAACTTAACCCAAAATAATTATAGAAAGACATACCTATGTCATTATAGGATCCTTAAAATATTATGTGACAGATATACCCTAGCATACATTAATATTATAACTCAAAATAAAATTTTACAAATTAGTTTTCTTAAAAAAAAAAAAAACATTCAATAAACAAGTGCATATTATCTCATTAGCAGAACTATTGTTCTGTGAGCTGTTATCCAGGTGAAAAGTTTTTATCCAATCAAATTTTATCAGGCACTGAAAGTAATGAACACATTTTTTTTTCAATGAAAAGTTTTTCTTTCTTTGGCCCTTGTAATAATAAACACACACACACACAATAGCAAAATGAAGCTTAATTCCCAATTGGATTAGACTGATACAAATTTGGATCCTAAAGCAAATGAATACTATTACATTGATGATAAACAGACATATTATTTGATATTATATATATATATATATATATATATAATAATATATATATATATATATATATATATATATATAATATATATATAAATAATAAAAAATATTATATGTATAATTAGCTAGTTAGAATATTGAAGAAAATGCACACTTTTTCCAATAGATTAGTCTGATAATAATTGTAGTTGACTTAAAGACTGCATGAAGTAATATGAATTCCACTTTGCATATAGCATACTATATTTTTTTTACTTTTATTCTTAAGTCATTAAAGATATTAATTTATCATTTCTAATTTTATAATTTTATTTTCCAATGGTAATTTTTTTTTCTTAACGAATGCACGTATCTAATTTCACATTTTATTTTAAGATAGTTTTTCTTTCCTTTCAAAAAAAAAAACATATGCAGGTATATTATTTATTATGATCATTATTTTTCCTAGACAGTTAGTAGTGAATTAAATATATTTCAATGTCTAAGATTCATTATTTAAAAAAATGCAGACTATATACTCAAAGAAGCATGAAAATGTTTCTAGTTCTTCTGTCCTTTCTTTTTAATATTCCTTTTATTTAATTTTCTTAGATACCAGGAAAATATTAACAAAGAACATTTCATTAGATAATTAATTTTTACTTGGAAAATATTTGTTTTCCTTAATTTAAGTAAAATAGGACTGTGCCTGATCCTTTTAGTGAATTCTTTCATTTTTTTTAAACTTTGGTGAAAAAACTTTCACAAAGCAATAAATTTTAAATGTAGAAAGTTTTTAAAGTGTAGAGAATAGCATAAAAAATGCAGAATGCCTTGCCACAGCTGTTTATTTTTCCATTGTAAATAAAATTTCCATTATCTTGTTAATTATTCTTTACAAAACAAAAAAAAAATAGTCTTACAAAATTTTGTACTGTTCAACCTTTTTAAGACTAGCAGACTATCTCCAGAAAAAAAAAGATTTGTAGTATGAAAGTGGTCACTCTTTTTGACTCAAGCAACCTCTTACAGGAAAAAAATAATCACTTGGCTATGTCATAAACAAAAGAAAGGAAAAACTTATTACAATCATATAGTTTTCAGTATTATTTAAATGGATTACAAAGTAGTTTAATAATAAAATAATAAATACATTTAAAAAGAACAATAATTCTCAGTGATTTTACTTCTACATAAATTATTTTCTACAAATACATTTACCAGAAGTTACTGTTCTTTAGAATAAGACATTTTAAAATTATTTAATTGACATTTATGTTTTTCTTTTCTTTCTACCCATTTAAAAATTAACTACAGTTTATGATATTTGTTTTACCTTATCTTAATTTGCTCTAATAAACAATATCTTAATTAAATTATTCATGTTCTTTTGAAAATATGATATTGCATTAGGAAATCACACAAACCATGTCTAGGTGAGTGAATAGCACACTTTACTAACCAATTACAACTATTTTTATTTTATCTTTTTATTTTTCTTAAAGAATAGCATTGATTTCATGCAGAAATAATGCTAAATAAAACTGAGTGCCAAAAGTACTGGGTTACAATTCTCCCACCATTTTAAATGAATAAAAAATAAAATAATACATGCATTCTTACCATTTCTTATGGTATTACTAAGTCAATATTTTAATTCTCTCATAAGTTAACAAATACAAATCTTAAGATTCAATTTTGCTTTGGATATGGTAGTAGGCTTTGGGCATTATAGGTACCTCTCTTAGATTCAAACTTTTCATTTCTATACCTCTTTTTACCACAATTATTCTCAATAAAAATTTTCAAATTCCTTTTGGTTATCACCTTTAAGTTTCATTTTTGTTTTCTTTGCATTCTGGTATTTATTAAGCTCTTCTCTACTAATTATCATAACTCTCTTGAGCTTAATTTTAGCTATATCTAAGTATCTTACCGAATTACCATTTTGGTTAAAGATAATTTCAAATAACATATTGTGAATCATTTTCAGCTTAACTTTAGTTTTTTTCCAGAATTCCTTCTCAAATCAATACTCAGTATATGATAATTTATTGGATTTCTCATTTTACTATTTATTTTACATTTTACTCCAGTCTTACCTATCTTTTTCTCTCTATTCGATATTCTACTGAAACAATACTCCTTAATGTTCTCTTTACATACAAATTTCAATTTTACTTTTGCTTTGCCATCATTTTTATCCTGACTAGTTTCTCCTTTAATGGATCTTAGACTAGAGACTAAATTATCACTATCTTTGAATACTAGCTCTGGGTAAAAATTAATTTTTGAGCTCATATCTAAATATTGAAGAGTACATCCTAAATCTATATTTCTTAATTCGTTTTTAAATTTGTTACTTGTAATATCCACAACTTTTAATAATTCATTTTATTAAATTTCTGGATATTTTACATCTACAGAAATCAATTTTGTCTTAAGATATTCCTGACTTTCTACATCTTCATTAAAATTTTTCTCAATATTTGTTACTTTTTCAATAATTTAGCTTATCTAAGTTTCTAGATTTTGATTAATCTCATACTGGGCTAATTCCTGATTTTCTAGTTTAGCCGTTAAGCTTGTAATCTGGCTCTGATATTCTTTCAAAACATTGTTAGGTTCAAGAGTCATATTTTTAACTTCCTCTTTCAAGTTAACAAATTCACTTTTAACAGTGTCTAATTCTCCTTTAATAGATTCAACTTTATCCTGAACTTCTCTTTGAAACTCTACTGTTTCTTTTTGACAATTTGTTATTTTCTATACTTCATTAATTAGTACACTATTCTGACTTTTATACTCCTGCTGGACAACCTCAATAATATTTTCTACCTTTCAGAGTTTATTTCAATCTCTTTCCTTATTCTTATTTCCAACTTTTCACAGGCCAATTTTGAATCTTCTACATGATTTTTTAGATCTTCCCTTAATTTTTATCTCTTGTACCTGATTGTGAGACATCTCTCTGATTTCCTGAATTTGACTGTTTAATTCATAATTTAAATTTTACATCTGACTTCCCAATATATTCTCTTAATTTTTCATCTGACTTTCTAACTTACCATCTAATGTTTTTATCTGACACTTTAATTCGATATCTAAATTTTGCATTTGACTTCCTAATTTATCTAAATTTTTCTTCTGATGTTCTAATTTACTATCTGAACTTTTCATTTGACTCTTTAATTCTTGTACCTGATTATCTAGATTAAATTCTATTTTTTTCCAGAATTCTTCCAATATATTTATCACGGATTGATCTGACCTTTTTTCATGTTTTCCATTTATTACTTTGGCTTCTTCTGTGTTAACTATATCCAAATGTTTGCTATATTCTTTTTATTCTACATTGAGATATGGAATCTGTGTATCAGGCAATTGCAGCTCTCAAGATCCTCCCAAATCCTCAGAAATATTATAATTATCCATGTTCTCACTAAACATTAAAATTCTAACTCTTCTTAGTGTTTAACAGTACTGAAATATTAGCAATGAAATATTAATAAAAAAATACTGACAAGAAAATACTGACAAGACATCCTGCCTCTATGCCTCTCCTACTCAAAACAATCTACATCACAAAATTATGCTCTGACATTAAATGTCCTTAAAGTTCAAACTTTAACTACTGAAATTCGTTTTTTTCTATATATGCTTCTTGGTGCATAGAAATCCCATTAAATATTATTTAACATAGCATAAGTGCCAATCACACAAACTACACAAGCAGATCTTCATAAATGATAAAATCATTAAAATGTTTTATAAAATTGCTTACATACTGCAACATCATAAACTAACAACTTATTTTTTTTTGTTTTAGTGGCAAAAGATTAGACCAAAAAATAGATATTCATATAATATCTTACGGCTAAAAAACAATTTATTATTGGCAAATATTTTTAATCAATGAATAATTAATCCATTCAAGTGCAAACAATATTAAAATTGATTTCAAAAAAAGTCTATTAAATTTATCATGGCTAGTTATAGCCATCGATCGCCCCTGGAGTTGGATGGCCATTTATAACCTATAAAAAGATAGTATTGTGTAGTTAGATACATCGAGCCCCATATTGGGTGCCATTTTAACCTATAAAGAGAGATAGTATCATGTATAATAATATGTTTTAGTTCTATCTAGTACATCGATCGTCCCTATAATTAGGCATCTCATTTTCTAACCTAATAAAGTATATTCTCGATAATCTAAAAGCTCACCAATGTGCATACTTGGCCTAGCTCAGTGGTCGGTTAGTTGTAAGAAGATTTAGCTGCAGAGAAATGCAGTTAAGATAAAGAAAAAAATTAAAATCATAAAACAAATTATCATTAGTAAAATAAATATCTTGGGAAGATAGAAAAAAACTGTCATCATTCCCTAATTAAAAATTTAGAATAATATAACATCCTCTCTTTATCAAAAACACATTCTCTGAATTATAATTATTTGCACTTTTTAACAATGATGATAGATTCTCATCTTCTTGCTTATGTTTACAAAAAATATATTCACTATTGCCAATATGATTGGAAAATAGTTTTCTTATAGCACAAATGTAACTTAAACTCTTTTAAGACACACCACATATGTAATATCAACAATAATTGATCATTTCTTAATTAAATAATAATTATATTGGCAGTAATAATTTCAGGGATTCTTTGTTTAATTTAGGAAAATGCTCAACAGTACTGTGCTATCACATATGACTGACTTTCTGGTCAGCTATAGGAAACATTTACTTTACTTCAAAATCAATGTGTCTTCATATCTCATAGCAACTACTATATTAAGTAAAGAGGTGATAATTATACTCAATAATGACATACAATTTTGAATAATACAGCCCTTTTATCCAGAATCTCATCCAGAATAATAAAAAACAAGGGTGCTTTTCGTGTCCTTTCATCATCCATGACAACACAATAAATTAACTAAGGCTCATTACTTCAACAATTTATCTAAAATGTGAATGGAATAATGTGCAGTCAGAGTTAATGACTTGGGAATAAATTCATTTTTATACTTACATAATGTTTAGTCTGAATTTTGCAATTTCATAAATAATTCTTATTAACATGAAATGAAGTGAAATATACTGATCTACAGTAAATTTGTGTATCTGATATATTAAGTTTTTGAGAGTTTAAAAGGATTTCTGACTCAAGAAAATGTTTTGCAAATATCATGCACACACACTTCTATTTAGCATATACAAAAAAAATGAATTCACCGTGACTATTGACAAGACTATAATTTATTACTATCACAAAAAATATACAAATTTATTAAATAATCTCACACTGATACAAAACATAACACAACATTATTTTGTCTATTGTTTATGTATAGATTAAAATTATAACTTCACCTGTTTGCAATCATGCTACTGCCTTGAATTGATTAGCTAAAAAGTGCATCTCATTTACCAATACACCAATCTATGATTTTCATAAACTTGTGATAAAGCTTTTACTTAAAGTTATTGATTCACTATTTTTGTTATATATATATATATATATATATATATATATATATATATATATATATATATATATATATATATATATATATATATATATATATATATATATATTGTGCCGGTCAAAATATGTTTATCCTTCTAGCATGAGCTGGAACTCACAAAATGTACTTCAAACCCAGTGCAGCCTGAGATTTAGGTCAGGGACCAGCCTGAATTCAAACCCACTCTCTATGCCCCAAATCTAACACCCAATGAATAACATAATAGTGATGGCACATGAGAATTAATCTTAATTTGGCTGACGAGCAAAGCTCAGCAAATCAATGAGACATCTATTAACTATGACTATATTAAAATATACATAAGCATGGCTGTAATATGTGGAAGTGGAGGAAAAGAAATTCAAACTACTCAAATAAGTTAGACAATAAAATATAGTTTAATATACTGACAAATTATTATACATTTATAAATTAATTATAAATATTAGTGTGTGCATGAATGAGCAAGCAGTAGATGATTACATAGTGTCATTCACACTATTATTTTTTAAATGCTCTTTATTAGCTAAATAATAAATTACAAATAAACACACATCTTTGGTGGGTCCAATATTAAAATGCCAATCAAAAATTAGAAAGAATTACATAATACTGCCATTAACGCTTTGATTTATGGTTCTGAAACATGGTGACTAACATTATTTAGGAGAGAATTCTGAGATTTATTTATACATATGATATAAATTATTTTCATACCACTGAGGTCGTGAAAATAAATAAGATACATTTGAAAAACATATTTGAAAATGACATTTGATTAGATGACAAAATATTTAATGAAAAATTATTTTAACAATAGTAAGATGAACGCTTTATTTTCCCCAAGGCATATAGATACTCATAAATATAGATATATAAATTATGACGGTTGGAGTGTATATGATTGAAATAAACTTAATAAAACTAGAAGTAGTTGGCATTTATATATATTTTAAGCAGAGCACAATTTTAATATTAGAGCATTAAAACTGGGTCATGAAGCAAAAGAAATAATAATATGCAGTTTGTGGTGCTGACATAATAGCCTAAAAATAACTAAGATGAAAAGGTCATGCTTCTGGATGAAAAACGAAATCTCACACCCCCTTCTTGGATAGTGCTTAGAGAAAAGTGGATAGGCATGATGTGGCTCAGGCTTTTGCTGGTATAACTGATGTGAGAGGCCTTTTATCTACAAAGTGAATATGCATAGAATGTGCCAAACTTACAGGATCACTGCCAGAGGCATTTTATATCAAATAAATATGATTTTGGTTAGGTCTCAATTTCTATGGAATGAGATATGAGGAGAAATCTCTGGGTTCGAACTTGTCGCAACTTCCAGATTAAGACTAGAAGCATGTAATATATATATATATATATATATATATATATATATATATATATATATATATATATATATATATATATATATATACATGAAGATATATATATATATATATATATATATGAAGATAGGCTAAATGTTAGTAAGGCAGAATGAATGAATGTCCCTAACGACATTGAATAAGATATACTGCTTTTAAAAAAATAAATGACCCTTGTTTGAATACTATAATTTAGACAAATAATACGCTATGCAGTTATTATATATATATATATATATATATATATATATATATATATATATATATATATATATATATATATATATATATATATATATATATATATATATATATATATAGAGAGAGAGAGAGAGAGAGAGAGAGAGAAGAGAGAGAGAGAGAGAGAGAGAGAGAGAGAGAGAGAGAGAGAGAAATTTAGATTTCATTTACTAAAATATACTTGAAGATTTTATTTAGCAAAAGAAACATTAGGATTTACATTTCAAATTAATAAAATATAAAAGAGACTTTAAGATTCACCCCCTTCCCTTTCCTACTATTTAAAATAAATCAATCCCACCTTCGTTGATTTTACAATAACTGGAATATATTTAATACTGTATTTGATCTTTTAAGCATAGACTATTTTAAGACTATAGCAAAAAAAATAACTAGCAGTCATATAGAAAACAAATAATCGGTCACCTTTTCAGAAATGAATAAATAATATTTTAAAATTTCAAAGTGTTAATTAGCCAAAGTTCTGGATTCTCCAGGTAGAAAATCCAGAGTTAAACAAATATATTTTTTATACTAAAACGTAAATAAAATGTTGACTCGAAAAACAATCTGGAGAGTGTATTAATTTATAATGCATTATATATATATATATATATATATATATATATATATATATATATATATATATATATATATATATATATATATATATATATATATATATATATTTAAGGGGACATTAATAACCTTTTCATGAAGATTTACTTAAAAGTGACAGATAAGGTTTTTTATAAATTAAGCTCGCCAGTTTGCTTGAGATTGGCAAATTGATTAGAAAAGCATATAAGTATATAAAATCAAGTAATAAATAAATGACCGAACCAAGTTTAAAGAAAGTTAGAGCATATGAGAAAATTAAATTTAAAGAAATCATTTCAGAGCAATTTACATATTATATATAGAAATTAACTAAGAGCAAATTACATATTAACAAAAGCAAAGTTAAATAATATATTTAAAAAAATATTGATAGAGTAGCTAGGCTAGTTTGACTATTAGGTGGCAGCTTGGAAATAATTTACCTTGCAATTTTAAGAGTCCAATTTAGTAGTTGCATGTGCACGGCAATTGAAATGCAAGTTCTACGATGGCAGCAAGTTTCTATTAGCATTTTTAAAGTTCTCCATCAGGCCTTTATTTTACTTTAGGGTAGCAGAATATTATGGCAGTGGAAGATGACCCACAAGATTCAGGAAAAGCTTTTACTAGATCATTTTTAGATTTCAAAACAGCATAGTGCCTAATAGCAATTAATTCTCTCAATAGTAGCTAATATTTTCTGTCCTCAAAATTCAGTCAATTTATAATTTTTCTTTATTGGTTGTTTTTGAAGATGCAACAATAAGATAACATCCAAAATAAATTCAAATCTATTTCCAGATTAGAAATAGATTTGACAGCATGTTTTTTAACAAAAGTATCTCTAATCTTAATCACATTTTAAGTAAAAACTTTAATTAAAAATAACTTCCCCAGATTAATACAATAGTGTTTCCAACCCTTAATTATTTTTAGACAATCAACTGTAGCATCTTCCATATTGGATTTTATAATAGTTTAATAAAAAAAAAAAAATTTAACAAAAAAAAGCTAAAATGACGTATAATAAAATATTTAAAATCAATATTGTTAGTAAGTTTTTGCTCCTATATATATATATATATATATATATATATATATATATATATATATATATATATATATATATATATATATATATATATATATATATATATATATATATATAAAATATATGAATTGCACCTATAATACTTTAATAAAAAAAACTAATAATTAATAATAGAATTAATAATCATAAAATTAATAATAAAATGTTATTGAAAGTTAAATTTGATGAATTTAGGTGCACATTCCAAATATATCCATAAAAATATATATACGACAAAAGGAGTGGTATGGGATATAGGGGTTTAAACACAGGTTAATAGGTAGAAACATGAAGCACAATCTTAAGCTCAGCTTGACTACTACAATATATATATATATATATATATATATATATATATATATATATATATATATATATATATATATATATATATATATATAAAAAAAAAAAAAAAAAAAAATTTTCAACCATTGTCAATTCATTACCCACTAGTTTTCATTCAATTTAATTTAGTTTCTCTATTCTATTTTCTATTCTTACATCATAACACCTAACTTTCTCATTTCATCCTTTTTTCAAACATGTGGTTATTTCCCAGTATTTTTATATTCTCTTGAGATCCAGTTAATAATTTTGAATGTTTAACTATTATCATCTTTTTAAAAATATTTACACCACTAATCCATTTTAGTTTCTTATTTTTTTCAATGATGTCAGTTTTTATGTTAGTTTCATTATTTCATCACATCCTTTCTTTCTTTATGAAATTGGTCTAATATTTCAGAATTGCTATTCTGGTAACAATACAGTTTCAGGTTAGTAAAAATTAACACAATACATATATTTAAAAAAAAAACCTTTTTATTTAGACAGGTTCATATCTTTTAATATTAAGACCTTTCCACCACAATCCTTTCAACCCTAATATTAATAATCTGACAAAATTATCTGTAGTTACTAAATTCTTCCAATTTCTCATTATTATTATTATTATTTTTTCTGAGAATATCCACTGAACATTAATTTAGTCTTTTTAACATTTATTTTTAGCAATACCTTCTCACTTTTATCTGATATCTCTTGCAACATTTTCAGAAATTTGGAATAACTATTTCAAAAATATACTATATCTCTTCTGCCCACCTCCCACTATATATTGATGTTCAAATGTTTTAACCACTATAAAAATTCTTATAAAATCAAATGAATTTTCATAATTCACAAATCCAAAGTAAGATGGCCACTGATATTCATTGACAATTTCTGAAAGCATTCACAATATTTAAGCATGATCCACTGCACAAAAAAACCACTTTCAAAATTCAACATGCTCTCTTCATATTGCTAAATACTAAACAAGTAGAATGTGTAAAAAATATGACCTGAACAAACTGAAGTATTCTGCTTTTTCAAGAACTATGTCTCAGAGAAATCTTTTATACCTTTCAGTTGTCTTTATTGATATGTTTTAAGAATATTTTGGTGAATGAAAATACTTAAATGTGTCTAAAAATACATTAATCATGGAACAAAAGATATGAGGTTCTTTATTCCATGTGTTTATGATTAATTAATTAAAAATATCAAATATATTAATATTTAATTGGTTTTTTGTTAATTAAATATCTGGACTAATGATAATCACTTAAATAATAAATAATTTCATAAGTAAAGATAATGATGTCAAAGATGTAAATCTACAAATTTTGACACTAGCACAACAATTTATAATAATTAGATATTGACAAATACAGAACAAATGAAGAAGTTAAACGTAAGAAATTGTTTGTACTAAGTGAAAATTAAACAGTTCATTATGAGATAAATACTAAAAATCATATTTTATTTTTTTAGAGATGACTTCATGTATTTCAGCAAAGTGTGAGGGAATATATATGACATTACAATAAAATTTGAACGACAGCTGAAGGAAGAAATAGATAACATAATAAATTTAACATATAAATGATAATTTTTCATCATTACCGGTGATTCTATGTTACTTCGCGTTATACAATTAATATAATTTATTCCAGCAGTACAATTTTACAACTTCACCATAGATGTGCAAACATAAATGAATATATATATTTAATATTTTGTATACTATATAAAAAAAAATCGTTTATTGTATATATATATTCAAAACATGTAAATTTAGAAGTAAAATAAATATTTAGAAATAAAATCTCTATGTTATAAACTTATAAATAAACAAATATTTTAAAGAAAAACGGAAATGAAAATAATATTTCATTTTTACAGTTGCATAGATGAATAGGTTTCAAAAAGTTATTCTTTATATAAAATATAAAATTCAATTAAATTTAAGTTATTTTAGCTATATAATATATATATTTGTCTTCTGAATTTATTATATTTTTAAAACTACAAATAAAATTTAAGAACTGAAACAGTTTTAAAAAATAGACCCGAATTTAAGTATGACATGAATTTGTCTTTACCTACAATTTAATAATTTGTTTTTTTCAGCTAATATTAAAATTAATAAAAAAGTATATTGATTTGTTATGAACATTTGTGATGTTGGTATTATATTATTGCTATGTTAGTGTTTATAATATAAAGAACCATTGAGGTGATGCAAAATTATTGGTCAAGTATAATAAATTTATCAAAAAAAGAGTATAATAAATTTATATCATTTTACAGCTAAATTTAGAATTATAAAATATCATGATTTATTTCTTTATCAAAAATCTGGAAATCGTTAATAATACATTAGAAGTCATATTATGAGGACAAAATGAATATTATGTATACTCTGATATGAGATGATATTACTTTAAAGCTTCAAATACATTGCTATTAAAAAATAAGTTATAAGCAGTTCATTATTCTAACTGTTCAAAAAAAAAAAAATCCCAAGGAATTAAATTAGAATATGAAAAGAAATATTTTCAAATATTAAAACTCAACTAAACTACACATACTTGAAACAAAAAAAATTATAATTGGTCCTTAATAGATAAACAGTTACTTAGTACCAAATGTAATAGTTTAAAGAATAAACTTTTAACTGATATAAACAATTTATTAAGAAACATATTGATACCAAACTATTGTAAACCAAAATATTAAAAACAAAGACATAGATGTCTAAAATTCTATGTAATAGCAAGTGAGAACATAGTAATAAAACAAAGCAATGTAAGTGTAATATGAAAAAAGTAATAAAAGACAACATAAGTTCTTACATTATGTCCACCATTCCAAAATTGGAGATAAATCTGTCTCCTGTAAGAAGAGATGATATCACTAATAATAAAAGTGATGCTATGTTTTAAAGACAGTTAAATAATTAAAAAAAAAAGCAAGTAATAATAAAAACAAGATATACATGTTCTCATTTAAATATCTTTTGAAATTCAAATATTTTAAATGATAAGAAGAAAAATGCAATTATAAAATGAAAGAAAAGATTATTTCCAGGTAATAATAAAATTATATAATTAAAAAAAAAAGCAGTTTCTAAATATATATATATATACAGACGATAAATAAATTAGAGATATATTTTGTAAAGATTACAATAGTACTATATTTATATTTAAAAAATGTGAGAGGTAAATATTAAAAATTCCACAAATATCAATCATTTCTTTTCTACACATGATCATTATTAAGAACATTATAATTTATTGAAATTCCCACAAAACAATGCTAGATATAAATGTCTCTATGATACAGTAAATCACATTTAAGTACTAAGAAAATTTAAAAAACAAATAAATTAATAAGATTTCTCAAAACATCACATTTGATTTACAATAGTGTTTAGACAAAGCAGATTAAAACAATGTAAAATCGAGATATTGTGGTTAATACCAAATTCTAAATATTGTTTAACTTGAGAATTCTCTATCATTTTGATGACAAAACTTGATGCCAGAAGTATGGAAAGTAAATATACCAAAATGAATGAAGTGCATTAAAATTATATAGATAATGTACGACTTTTTAGAATTTAAGTTAAATGATTTTTTATAAAATAAAACAATAATGACTGAAAATAATAAGTAATTTGCTCAGTTAAAGCATGTTTCAATGGATTGCATATATATATATATATATATATATATATATATATATATATATATATAAAAAATATATATAAATATATATATATATATTGTACCACTTTCGATCCACTGAAAACACTTACTTACACGTATATAATTTTTGGCTGGTTTCAAATTTTTCCATAATACATTTACAATTTAGATTACTTATAAATGTTACATGAATGAACCGGCATGTTCAAGCAAAATGGGAGATATTATTGATAGTTTTAACTATCAACAATAGCCCACCTTGGCTGCTAGATTCAAACCCCTACTATCCAACACTTTATTTGTTTCAGAGTAAACTCTGGGCACCCGCTAGTCTCAGACTAGTGTACTTGGTCAGTAGGCTCATAATCCAGTGCTCAAAATGATCCCAAAACTAGCCCAGTCTAATTTTAATCAATAATAAAATACAGAAAAAGGAATTGGTCAAAAGAGATGGATAAAAGAAAATTGATAAAAAGAATTGACCGACAAATAAAGTTTAATTTTAAAGACAATTTATTAACTAACATTAATTTACTAAATTTAAACATCTTTATATTTTTTTAACTAATATAACACACACACATTTTAAAATAATACATTATAATATATATCTTATGAAAAGCATAAATAATATTTGAAATCAATAAATTATCTCACATTCGCAAACACGCACATCAATAGTTCATTTTATGCATCCTTAAGAGTTCAAATTACTTGTCTCTGTCAGATTTACGAATTACAGTGGTGGCTACTATGTATAAATGAGAATAATAAAATGTTTTATCTAGGATTTTTGGAATGTGGATATTGCTTGTTGTTGGCTGCTTCTGACGGAGTATATCTAACCGGTTAGATTTGACGTTTCTTGTGAAGATTTGATGCTAATCCGTTGGTTTTATTCTTGGAGACAGTTGAACATTGATGAAGGATTTCTGAATTGTTATGCAGGCATTATTTCACAGGCAGGTTTTGATGATCTTGTTGGACTAAAGGGCTAAAGTAAAGCATATATTCCCAAAAGCTGCTCAACACCGCATTTCTGTTTCTGGATACATAATATAAACTGCACTGTTATATGAACTGAAACAAGACTGTCACTGGAAACTAGGCTGAATACTAATGTCCGATATAAATCTGGCTATTTATATATGCAAAGTGTTTTTGTTTTAATATCTTCTGGCAAATATGTGTTGTCAAAATTCCTTTAGTAACTAATCCTCTGACAATGTGTTTTTGACAATTGTTTAATTATTAGTAGTCTTCATAAACATGTTATTTTTATATCTTTAATTAGTAGCCCACCGCTGGTGTGTTTTTTTAAATCTTTATTTAACTTAATAGCCATCGCTGTGTTTTCCAAATATAATTTCTTTTTAACTTTCATTTATATATATTTTTTAATATTATTCTAACATGCATGCATTTATTTACACTCACATGCACATATATAATTTATTATAATAAGCTCGAATGAAAAGAGATTTATATTTTTTTAAACTTTAAATTATTTATTTTTACGAATACTAATTAAGAAAAACTTTACTTCCTTTTATAAAAGTTTTAGTTTAACTTTCTAAAAAAAAACCCCTTCCCACTTTTAATCAATTATTTTTCAACTTTTATTTCAAACTCTTTTACGAAAGATTTTTATTTTAATATTTTTTTTTAGACAAAATTATTTTATATACATGTGCCAATTTGGCCTTGGCACAATATATATATATATATATATATATATATATATATATGTGCCATAGGTTTAGGCCTTGGCACAATATATATATATATATATATATATATATATATTTGAGATTACCCACACAAATTCTAATCATCAGCAATCAAATGAAAGGTTGACTACGGACAAATGAAATG
Organism: Epiperipatus broadwayi; assembly: GCA_028023455.1. NCBI lineage: Eukaryota > Metazoa > Onychophora > Udeonychophora > Euonychophora > Peripatidae > Epiperipatus > Epiperipatus broadwayi. Next base: position 181,225 of record JAQFVV010013185.1, read on the forward strand.
ATGGATGCAATGCTATTAAAATTATTTATTTTAATTATTTAACACTAAGAAAATTTATGCATAGATACATTACATATAAAATGAATATTATATCTTTTTATACATATCATTATTTATTTATATTTTTTAACTAACATTTTTACATATTACATTTGCTTAACATATATTAAAAGACATTTTTTTTTACAAAATGTTAAGATAACACACATGTATAATACAAATCATATTTTCATCTCATCTTTAAAATGCAACTACTATTATTATTAAACTTTTTTTCTAAACTTTTGCTTCACATTTTAAATAATTCATAAGGTAATATAAATAGCATACTAGGATTAAATATAAATTCAAAATAATTAAGTTAAAATGTAAATAGTCATTTTTAAACATAGAACATACAAAGCAAGATAACATTAGTTTTTTTCTTCCAATGGTAAGTATTAATCAATTGTATATTCCATTATATACTTTAACAAATTCAGTTTTGCTATTTGAAATAAGCGTTATTTCTTCATTTTAACCAGAGGTACTCAAAAATAGCATGTCAAGTTTTTAGATGTCCTGATTAGAATAGAAAATAGTGCTTTTTCACTTTTTTATTTACTAAGCATAATGAGATCTGATGTTGATTTAATAAAGTTGAAAATCCACGATGAATTCAATAATAAAATGACTATAAATAAGTTTTACTTCTTTCTGTATTGAACAGCCTTTTTTTTTTTTTTTGATTGATGAATTTACATAACACTTAAAATTGCCTGATTTTTTTTAACATCTTTTCTTTACTTACATTATTTGAAATTTTAACAAGAGGGTTTTAAATATTTTTATTTTTTTAAATTATTTTAAAATATCTCATCCATATAGAAAAACACATGGCTGTCATGAAAAAGGAATAGCATATTATTTATTATAAATTTCTCAAACATTAAACCAAAAAAAAAAAAACGACTACAATAAAAATGATTGGACTTATATAATTTTTTGTATCCATCACAAATTTTGTAACCTTCTTTACCAAATATTGATCACTGAAATAACATCATTCTACTGTAGTTTAATACTTTTATTTACATTGAGACTTTTTAAGTGATGATGGAAAAACAGGTTTATTTATGATTAAAGAGCCTCTTGTCCTTCTTTATGTAGATGAGGTATAAATATGTATGTTCAGGTGTGTGAACAAATCTTTCCTGGTGAGGTTTCTTATAGGTGCAAGTGCTTTTACAATGACATTTATAATATTTCTTTCACCCAGATAAAGCATTTCCTGAGCAATGCCATGTACTTGACCTGCCATCCTTTCAATATTTAAAAAATAGTTAGCCAGCACCAAATGAGGCATAATAAGATGAATAATATAGCTTTCTGACCAAGGAAATGCTGTAATTGCTTTTAATATTACTACCTAACAAAAATGAGATACTGATTCCTAGAACTTGTCTTATATCATCATAGAGATATCTACTGCATCACATTATCCTGATGTACCTCACTCCAAAAGTATTGTACTGTTGCCACTTCAAACTGATTATATTTATCTGGCTTGGGGGGGGGGGTCAGTTGAGTTCCCCCAATTCATTGCTGCAATCACCAAATAATTTGTGGAAATAATATTTTTATTATATTTTAAGCTACGAAGGACAAATAGTTGCACAAGTATGTTTAAATAGTCAAGTGGATTTTTACATGGCAGATGGGTGAACATCTTAAGATCTATCAGCATATTTATGATTATTATCTCTCTTATTGAAATATATTGGCTGGTTGTCTATATAGTGTTGTTGTATTTTTCCAAGTTTATTCAGAGTATTATTATTTTTAGTTTCATGTTCCATCAACAACAGATTTATCTTCAATCTTTTTTTTTTTCATAATCTACAGATTGTGCACACATGTAATCTTTTAATTTGCCAGTTCTTTCTATTAGATATTACATTATGTCTGATTTTTATAATTTGTGTCTTTAGATTTAATTATATCAGTCAATCATAAAGTTTGAACATAATTTTTATTTATATATTCTGTGAATCTATTTGATATAGTATTATTTACTCTGTCTATTTTTGATTTCTATAGAGATTTAAGCATTTCACTCTCAACCACTTGGTAATTGCTTTACATGGTGTGATTCAGTTTTTAAAATATTTGGTCTGCCTCAATTTTACTTTCTAGATTTTTTTGTGTTACTTTAATTTCAATTTTTTATACAGAAAGGTGAACTTTTTTCATACTTTGCATTATTTTCTTCATGGATCCATCTATTTAGATTTTCTTCATGTTTTATTCAATTTTTCAAGCTTGGGGTCAAAATGATTTTTTTATTATTAATTCTATCTGTAAACACCTAACACTATGATCCCATTTCTGAAAAGCAGATTTTTTTCAGGTCACATTGGTAAAGCCTTTGCAGTGTGGCACAACAGTATAGAGATCTACTTTATTATCAAATTTATGTTAGAGGAATCTAATATCACTATATACCAAGCATGTTGGGCGCTCTATTGAAGAACCCTAATATTTTTATGAATTTAAACAATCAATATTAAATTGTTATTGGAGTAAAGGTTATGAAGTATATCATTAAATAACAGGCATTTCAGAAAATATGGAAATCTTGTGAGACATATACTCAATTTTACATCAGTTACCAAACAATGAGCCTTATCAGCCTACCGATATACAAAATAACATACTTTGGATAGCAAGACATAACTTCCATACTTATAAAGAACAATTATTAATCAACTGACTTGGTCAATAATGTTACTTACAGAGCTTAAGAAAGTTGATGATTATTTTTATGTATTACACATTAACATAGGTGAAACACTATCCAAGCTTATAATTACTGCTTAGTTTACAAAGGAAAAATGATAATGTGCTACTCTACTTAAACAAGCATGTTTAATAATGCTGATACCAGCAAGACTATATATGATGAGAAAGCACAGAGTTGAAATCTAAACATAAATTTTAATATACAAGAAATTATATTTACATTAAATTAGTAAAAAATAGTGACAGACAAAACCATATTGGTATGGGAAAAAAGTTCAATGAACAGTCCTGAAATAACACACACAATCTGCTACACTATAAATGTTTAAAATATAATAAATAATATTCATTATGATAGTTATCATTTACCAAGTCCTAATATGAGCTCCAAGCCTACAAGTTGATCTACAGAAATAAAGATGATGTAAAATGCAAAAGACATATCAAGTTCACCTTCACCTAAATCATTAAAAGATAATGTAAAATGCAAAAGACATATCAAGTTCACCTTCACCTAAATCATTATTCAGAAATAAAAAATAACATAATATAACTTGAGGACAGAATAGAATCAAAATTGAATATGGATGTAACCAGAGATAATAGGCATTGAGTTAATAGAGTATTAAGGATAATAATTAATATAATGAAAAGAAGAGTTATGCATAAATGATTATCATGATGTTAATTACTTGTATATAGAATGAAGTAATCATGTATACCTAGCCTATGTCTCTATTATAGAATTTATGAATTTTATGGGATGACTATTCAAGCTTCTATAGACACAAATAATAGGGCAGAAATTTGAATAAAATCAAAAAAGATATGGGATATTCTTTTACAAGTACAGTATCAGTAGGACATTTATGCACTTATTGAGATGTTTTAGTAGAAACTAAATGCTTAACTTTGAAAAAAAAATCAATTGTGATTTCCTGACAGAATAGTTGGTTATCAAAACCAGAATTTGTGGTTAGAAATAATATATATTACGTGGTATGAGTGGTAATATGTTGCAAGGTCACATCCCTGAAAAAGTACAAGTCATGGTAGAATGTTCTCATTGGCTTTCTTTACATTGTATGACCTATAATTGTTTCTATTATTTTACATTATCTATATCTCTCTTCAATTGTTAAGTGTTCTTGATTATAAATATTAAAAAAAAAATTATAAATACAAAATAAATTTCTCAGCATGATTAAAATTAAAATTAGAAATAAAATTGATTGACTATGTGCTGAAAGATGTAGTAAGTAATGTTTCAAATCTATTTTTTGTTTCTTACTAAGGTGAGGATATTGTGTCATCCACTTGTGCAATGTCTATTTAGGATATAATTAGAAAACAGAATGCAGCGATATTAATAATCAAAGAAAGAAATTTAAATTACTTACTGATATTTTGGTTTTATAGTCAATGCAATTCAATACAGAAAGTAAATAATATAATTTTTTTTTAAACAAAATCAGAAGTTCAATTAAAACACTATTTTATTTTAGAGTATGTGTGCTGTTATTAAACACAATTATATTTATTATTCTATGCATTTTTTTAAAAAATAGAAAAAATTAAAAATAAAAAAATACATGTTGTTTGTTCTTTTTCTTTTTGTTGTCTCTCTCCTTTTTTCTTTTTCTTCACCTTCTCATTATTATTATTATTATTATTATTATTATTATTATTATTATTATTATTATTATTATTATTATTATTATTATTATTATTATTATTATTATTATTATTATTATTATTATTATTATTATTATTATTATTATTATTATTATTATTATTATTATTATTATTATTATTGTTGTTGTTGTTGTAGTTGTTATTATTACTGACAGATTCAGTTTTAATTTAACTTCCTCATTAAAAATGAAATCTAAAAACAACAGGCATCCTGTTTATTGAATTACAATGGTGACAGATTGGTTGATATATAGCAGAGCAAATTTAACAGCTATCAGTCAAGAGAAAGATAACAGATACATATCATAGTGAGTTGGAAAGTGCTAAATCCATAAATTTATAAAGTAGTCGAGGTAGAACATTGGGATGTATTTTTTAACTACTAGAGTCAAGGAAACTCTGAGAACTCAAATGAAAATATCCACTATGCCTATCAAGATTGGATGACAACATACTCATCACTAGGTGTTATATGTAATGTGTATTAATGACATTTGCTTTGATCAATTTAACAATGCCTTTAATATTGTCCTTATTATCAAGGCTGTACATGAAGCAAACAGTGCTCAAAATTGAAGTGTACAATAGTTAAATACTGGAAAGATATCTCATTCAATGAATACATGTTGTTTAATGAAGCCTTATCTATTTGTAAATTGTTCTAATTCTGTAAGGAAAATATAATGAATGTTAGTTTATCATGGGATATTTATATTGGAAATCATTTTTCTTTTTATTATATATGATCTCATGTGTATTATTAGTTGTACAAGATAGAATGAATGCCTAAAGGAAACTTGAAAGTTTGGATTCAAATATCTTCTAATTATATTTATCTCTAATATATATATATAAACTGTACATGTATTTAATAATAATAATAATAATAATAATAATAATAATAATAATAATAATAATAATAATAATAATAATAATAATAATAATAATAATAATAATAATAATAATAATAATAATAATAATAATAATAATAATAATAATAATAATAATTATTATTATTATTATTATTATTATTATTATTATTATTATTATTATTATTATTATAGACTTATTTATTCACTTCCTGTAAATAAGAACAAATTTACAATTATGCTTCAAATTAACATTGATGAAGTTAATGCATTTGGGGATTTAAATATTTTTATTATTCACTTAAAATTATAATTTGATCATTTAATCAATTTTAGACTTATTCTATATTTTATATTGCTTGACATTGAAAATAATTACTAAAATTAGAAGGGGAAGAGTATCAATTTTAATCGTCTCACTTATGATTTCATGTTTTATTTTCTTTAAAAAAAGTGTTTCATTTTTCCTTTCATCTGTGCTAATTGTCCATGTGTATTATTTTTTAACAGAGTACATATAAGTTATCTACATTTTAAGTGGGAATTAAAAGGTGATTTGCTAGTTGGTAATTTTATTGAGAATTAATCTTCTTGAGAGACATTTAACTTAATATCAAGTATAACATTTTGATTAGCTTATCCTGATGTCCAATGACAAGTTTAATTCCACAAAATAAAAGATTTATAGAATTGGAGGAGAGATGATTTGTCTTAAATCTCACAATAATTTATTTTAATAACAGTGAATGAAATCAGGAAACGTGACTGCTGTTTCCCAAATAAATAATATAATTTGCTGGATGGTAATTTCACGAGAAATTTCAGTTTGATTATCTCACAGATATTATAAAAAAATTCTAGTTATCTAAATGCCAGATGTCATCATTACTTTTATAATTAGTAACAGTAAATGAATATTCCATATATGTGTATTTCTGATTTGTGATAAATACCAGCTCAAACAAAAACATAAAATGATTCCATAAAATGTTCACTTGTCATGCAATTTCAAAATTAATAGGTGTCCAATACTGGAACTGTTTTCACATCAGAGAATCTATAGGAGACATTAATGAAATGGGTTATATTAAATATAATAACACTACATAATTATCTTAAGTGTTAAATTATATTGATACATTAATATTTTACTGATTTATACATATTTGACATCATGTGTCTTTATTGGAGATATATCAATAAAATTAGTAATGGGTTTTCGTAGAACTAAATCGAGTCTTAAAAGTAAATTGACCCTAATACAAAAACAAAGCATTGTTAATAATAGGGTTTATTTTTTACATTCGCTTAAAAAAAGTGGGGTCAAAAATAGAAACTGTCATATTCAATATTACTGTAAATATAAGGATGACAAGCATTGATGAACATAGACATCACATAGATTATATCAAAATTGAAGTTCCAGATGCAGAAGACTACAACATTTTAATATTAGTGAATCTTTAAGATGAAATAAGGCAATTATATATATTTAGTCTAGGAAACCAGGTATGCAAAGAAAAAAAAAGTTATTAATATTAGGCCTGCACTTGAATTCAGTGTAAAAAAAACATTACTTTTAGAGTGGAGGGAAGATATGCTATGTTTAAAGAAAAAAAGGCAGTCTAAATTAATTTTAAAATTAAGTACAACATTAACTGAAGATTTTATTTATTTAAAAATTCAAACATAGATAATTTAATAAAAAAAGTTACTGTTTCAATGTACTAAAATTAGATTTTGGACAATAATTGCAATCAGAAGGTTAATTAAAAAAATTATAATTTTATCTCTTCAGAGAAAAAATAAATTAATTAAATAAGACCAAAAACAATAGTTGTCCCAGAGATAAAGAAATACACTAATTGTATGTAAAGCAATATAAGAGGAGGTCAGAATATTTTAGTGTTAACTTCAATTTTGAAAACTGACCAATGGAGACAAAGGAAACTTTTGAACCCAAGTAAATCTACTGCATAAGATTTAATCCATAGATCTGAGGATGTTTTGTAGTTGTATATAATCATATTATTATTTTATGTGTCATAAAATTTTATATCCTACTTAATTCATTGTAATACCTTAAAAATACCAAGATAATTACAACTTATCTACAAATAATATTGCATTTCAACCAACTGAGATAACCAGCTGGATGTAAAATGGTTTTAGTACAGTAAATAATATCCAAGTATTAAGAGCAGTTAAAGAAAGGACCAATGAATATAAATTGCTATTATATTTTGGATTTGTAGATTACAAAAAGGCATTTGATTCTATAAGTATTTTTTCAGTGATTAAGGCATTGTCTATTCAAGATATAGACCCAGGATATTGTCATATTTTGGAGAATACTTGTAAAATGTCACAGCAACAATTAAATTGCATAATGATATTAGCAAAGTTAATATTAAGAAGAATGTAAGAGAGAGTAATCAATATCTTCCCAAACTTTTTGCAGTAGTTGTTGAAATAAGTATTGTGTAAATTAAAATGGCAAGCTAAAGATGGAAAAGTGAATGAAAGTTATTTAATTCGTTTAGATTTTGAAGATGTTAAAGTTGTTTTTGAAAATAATGATTCAGAGCTTCAGAAAAGATAGCAAGTGTGATTGGATTAAAGTAAGTAAGTAGATTAATAGTCAATGTTAAAACTAAAGTAATGTTCAATATATTTTTTTCAAAGATGAAAATAAAGATTGATTATGATTAGATAGAAGAAGTTAACAATTACAAATGTCTTGATCAGATTATTACTACAGATGAAAACATAATAGATAAAATTAATCACAGAATTAAAGTTGGTTGGAGCAATTTTGGTAAAAATAACTTATTACCTAAAAGGAAATATGCCTATGTGCTTGAAAAGAAAGGTATTTAATAAATGTGTTCTATCAGTTCTTATTTATGGATCTGAGGCTTGGAATTTAATAGAAGAACAATACAGAAATTTCAGACAGCTTAATGAAATATGGAGAAAGACATGTTTACAGTAAGAAGAATAGATAGAAAATGGTATATATGGGCAAGGGAACAAACAGGTGTTACTGATTATCAAAAAATTTAAAAGACTGAATGGAGTTGGGCTGGATATATAAAAACATGACAAATGATAATTGAAACTTTAAACCAGATACCATAAGACAGTAAAGACTCAGAAAAAGACACCATTTGAAATGGATGGATAAGTGATGTGCAGAAGAGAAGTTACAGATCAAAGAAGATGAATTTAACTTGGTGAGACCTTCTTCCTGCAGTGAATGTATAATGGTTGAGAATGATGATGATAATAATTATATAAAAATATTTTTGTTAGATTACATAAATGCGTTTACTACTACCAAAAATAGGAAATATTGTTTTATTACGATGTGTCTTCTTAAATTTTTAAAATTCATTATGGAGAAGTAATTGTTTACCTGCAGGTATGAAATAGCCTGTACAATAGAAAAAAATAATATTTTAAATTTTTGAAATTTATTATGAAGAATTAGATTCTCCATAATGAATTTTAAAAATTTAAGTAGACAAATCGTATTAAAACAATATTTCCCATTTTTGGTACTAGTAAACGCATTTATATAATCCAGAAAAATTACATTTTTATATAATTATCATCTTTATCAACCATTATCCATCCACTGCAGGACGAAGGCCACTCCAAGTTCAATTCATCTCCGATCTCTAATCTCTCTTTTCCACATCACTCATGAACACTTTCTTATTCTCTCCATCCATCTCAAATGATGTCTCTTTTTGAGTCTTTAAGAAGTGGGGAATTTGTATAATAGTTTAAAGAGAGAATAATGAAATCAAATAACTAATATTTATATTTTTTAAAAAAATAATTACATCATATATAACTTTTCATTTTGTTTTAAACAAAACAATGATATATATATATATATATATATATATATATATATATATATATATATATATATATATATATATATATATATATATATATATATATATATATATATATATATATATATAATTGTATCCTCACCTCCAGGAAATATATAATTATAATCACTTGATCTAGCTCAGATAAATAACAATGTTTATCTAAATGTATTTAAATTAACAATAACTATATTTTTTTTAAGAATATCAATGATTAAATTGGTTTAATTAATAAATAATGGTAAAGTTCTGTTTTATAAAATGAAACAAATGAATATCTAATCAAATCATGAGACTATGATGTGAGTGTACAAGTAGCAGAGCGAATACATTAAGTTAATCTCCCACTGGATAACACCTTAATAGCATAAGAATACTATCCCTACTCCTATTACTTAAATATTACATTATAGTACTCTTACATCTTTAATCAAAACTAATTAAGTAAATTACCTTTAACAAATTACTTTACATATCTTTCTCAAAACTAATTTAACTCAAATTATCTCAGGTTCTCTTAAAGTAATGAAAAAAAATAATTATAGTTTTTGTAATCAAGTATGATAAGGGATTTCATGTCATTCCTAACTACTATTTAATAATATTAATAATAACAAATAGTAATACTAATCTTTAATCTATAATTCACTCTCCTATCTTTTTTACTTATAATGTTGTTCTTAGATATCACATAATCAAATGTAATGTAATTTTCTATTATCCATATGGCATCTTAAATAATATATTTAGTATGATATTACAATCTGAGAATATGTGGCAATCTTTATTAAGATAATTTAATGTAAATCTTTGGTAATTATTCCATGACCATCATAATAATATTGTAAATAAAACTTCTTATAACTCTTAAATAACAATTTTATTTATGATGGGCAAATATTATGTCTTCATTATAATTATCTGTGATTATGTAATTGTGATGTGAAGAAATTGTGTCAACACCAAGATTTATAAAACACATTTAACAATTTTATTAACAAATTTAACAATAAAATAATTTACATTTTGATAGAATTCTATTTATTCATATTCAGGTACTTTTTCAAGACAAATCAAATGACTTAAAATATAAGATACAGAACATTTCTTAAATAAAATATTTCTTATTTTTTTAAAAAATATCATTATATAACTTTTTTATTACAGTTATTTGATATTATTAATTTACAGGTTTTAAAAAAAATATATAGGTAATACTTTTACTATGAACTTATCCTTGTTATTTAGTTTAAAAATTATTTATTATTCTGTATAGTCATTCTTCAATAATATTCATGTGAACAACCTTAATTCATAGCATACCATCAAACTAAGCTACTTTCTAATTATTACTTTAACTATCATGTATGTATTAGTGTGTTGTTATAAAATTATTTTTGTAAAACTTATGACTACTTTCATTCATTCAACACGATTCAGTCTATTACCTTTAATCATAAATAAAAATATGCATTATAAGTATGTCTTTTTAAAAAAAATCTTAATAATTAAGTAATATCATTATAAATTCTTTTAAATTATCAACTATTTATTTTATAAAAAAAATAAATAAATATTATTTTTAACTATAAAGTTTTATGATTCTTTCACTGATGAAATTATGTTCTTATAATTTTTTACACATATTATAATCTAAGCAACATAATTTATCTTATCCAATTTAATAATTCTCTATTTCCAAACTTATTTATTATTTCCAATTTTAAAACAACCATCTTTTACAATGTAATCCAATAAATTCCAATAACACATAAACTAGTAGGCATATGGGGTAAACTATAACTTCAACTTAACACCTTTATCACCTAACCATCATGGGCACAGTGTACATGAAATGAGGTATAACTTATTTGTTTAATAACTTCTTCTACCAAGTATAATGTCCACGCTATTCATTCAGCACTATAGCACATTAAGCTTTAACACATAGAAAACAAACAATGCCACGAATATACACAAGATATAGGACTATGTTAGCTATACTTGTATAAACATTAATATAGTATATTCTTCTTCCCATATAAATAAACCCTACATACAATATTATCCTGGTCTTATATAACCTAATACTAAGATATTAGCATTTAAAATTTACTAATTTACATCGCTAAATTCATCTTCTCATTTCTATAATAACAAATAAATTCATTATTAAAATAACAGTCTAACTAACTAATAAGACAAGATTATTTCATTCTTTAATAGTTCTCAAACTTAAGCATAAATGATCAGAATCAGAGTAATATTTTTAACACTTTAAATTATTCAACAAAACATCCGATTCAGTTTTAACAGAATCATATACTTATATTTCTTTTAAGTTTAAATATCTTTACAATATCATTAAAATTATGCATATTCTTAAATAACTAAACAATTGATAAATTATGTGTAGGTATCATATTTTATATACACATCCATCCATACAAAATAACAAAACACATTTTAAAACTATTAATAATTTACATTATTACAATAAGTAATTTTTATTGGCAATTACTTAGTAATGTCTTCTGGATTATGATCTAAATAATCATTTTATTATCATTTATTCCACATTATCACACTTTAAAATATACTAAGTTAAAGATTTTTTTTTCTTTACAATAAAATTTAATTACTAAGTTAGTAAATAATTTAATGTCTTATGTTCCTACATCTATATTTATACTATGAATAAATATTACTATATTTTTTTTAGTAAAATTAATTTTAAAACTATAGTTACAACACTTTTATTAGAATTTCTTACAATGAAATGTTATTTTCTTGATAATAAGTTCATTACAGAAAGTATCTTTTCTCCTGGTAAAAAAAAACAAACATTAATAACACACTTTTGACGTCAATAATCACGCATGCTCTGGTTCTTAACGTTATAATATATAATCCAAACTGACAGTTCAAGTTAAATATGGTACATTTACTTTTATTCTAAAAAGACTTACACTAATATAATTAATATTTTTCTTATTTCCAAATCTTTAAATCTTTAAACATGTATTGTTAGGTAAATATCTAATTTTAAATACTCTTCATCAAGACAATTTTCCAAATTCTTGTAACTTTTCCATATTTACTGAGGTTTAATATTTTCTGATACAACCAATACTTCTCCCAATATTTTCAAATAACTTAAATTATTTTCCCAAATAATTTAAATAAACTTTTGTATGTCCCATATATCTTAATGACTAACTTGTAATATATTTTGAAATATGATATAAGTCACATACTTGCAAATGATCTTAATTTTTATTATTTCCAGGAAAAATTCCAGTTTAAAAATATTTCCAATATTTCTTCAGAAAGAAATATTTCCACGTTCTAAAAAAATTGTTTGGTCAAATTTAAACGTTTTTTTTTCCTTTAAAAGTATTTTTCCATTGTATTTTAAATAATTATTTTTTCCTAAAAATATATTATATCATTTCACTTTATATATTTTAATGACATTTTTTTTATATATATTTTCTCCGTGACATTCTTTTTATGAAATTTAGTCATAAATCAATATGACTTATCAACAAAGGCAAAATTATATACTGTATACAATAATAACATTTGAATACTTCAATTAATTTTTTTTTTTATATTTAGTAATGACTTCATGTTTAAGTTGATGACAAATTGAACGAAAACAAATCAGCTAAGTAAGGAATTATTTAATTTTTAGCCCTTTTTCTCCATATTGCGATCTTGTAATACTTTACTGAAATTGTAAAAATACTAGCGATGTTATAATAGTATGTCAGTAGAATGAGATAACAGCTCAATAATCATCTGCCAAAATTTAAACAGCTCTTAAATACTAGATTTGATTCCAAATCTGATTGGTTCATTAAACAATCCTTACCTTAAATTATCTGGGAGCACAAACATTGGTTTAAAGTTAAAGTTAATAATAATTTACTAAATATTTACTTTTATTATATTATTCAATTCTTACTTAAATTTCACATTTTATTTACACTTACTAAATACTCTAAAATAATTTTAAAAAAATCACATTTCAATATTTATTACCATTTCTACCTTTATTTTGAACTTAACGTATTTATTTTCAACAAAAAACATAAATCTGATTTTATTTATTATATTCACTTTTAAAATCCAATTTAACATTTATAACAGATAATATTATTCTATTTTTGAACACAGGAGTGTGTCACGTGATTTACAAAACTAAATTAGGCGCTAATAATTTAAAGACTAAAATAATAATTTAATTTATAAAATGTTACATAATCACTATTATAGCACAATTTTAAAATAATTATTTTAATATTATAAAACCAAAAAAAATACACTTTTCTCCCACATTATTATTTTTTAATCAAATGATTTTAAAAATATAGCCATTAAACACAATTATTATTACTAAATCTATTCGTTTAACTTTAAAGCATTACTTTTAAAATTTACCCTAATTATTATTTATAAGACTTATTAAATCAATATTTATTTTGGCCAATTCTCCCAACCATACAATCTTATAATGATTTTTAGTTAAGAGTTTTCTTACAAATACCAATCTAATATTATACATCAATTATTTTACTTGCCTTAACTAAATTATTCAAAGATTATTAACACACAACATATATCATCTCCTACCCAACTTCAAAATTTAAAATTGTTCAGTAAATTATTACAAACAATCCATTCTAACCTAAACAAAAGGGTACTATACATATATATATATATATATATATATATATATATATATATATATATATATATATATATATATATATATATATATATATATATATATATATATATATAATATATATATAAATGTCTAAAATGCTTTTTAAAAATTTATTGCTAGATAAACCGAGAAGAGCCTTATATCACTTTCATTGCCTATGAATCTTTTACTTATTAATTACAATGTCAACTTATAGCTGTCTATATTACCTATCACCCTTTAAGAATGAATATAAAGAAAGTGATTATGCAGAAAGTTGAGTATTGATTTTATGCTGGGTTTGGAAACAGATAAGGGGATCTAGATATAAAGGCCATAATGTGGACAAATATAATATTGTGGAAATGGGATAGAGCAGAGTAGAGAAGAATATCTGCAAAAATTTAGAGTGGGGATTGGAAGGGGAATGTAAGATGACTAACAGAGCTCTCTGGTCATAGTGGTGGAGAGATTTTGATGAAAAGGTCATAATGCAATACATCATATCAGAATCAATAGTATTGTAATTTATATATATATATATATATATATATATATATATATATATATATATATATATATATATATATATATATATATATATATATATATATATATATATATAAACATATAAGACATTTATTTACATAAAGTACAGAGCACATAGATAAAAATAACAATGGTATATCAAGTTGATTTTAATTGATGTTGCTTAAAAAATTCTATTGACATAATATAAAATTATGATGGCAGAATAACAAAATAATATATAAACTCTTCTTAAGGCTGTTACTATAAAAATGTATAATAATATTAGTGATAGTATATAATCTATATTCAAATTATTTTTTTTCCTAAATGCCTAACTTATTCTACAACATTTAATATCAGGATGTATAATTTGTTAAGTGGTATTTGTTGTAAACTGTTTTGATTAATTAATTCAAATTACATGTTTAATGAAAATTGATTAAAAAATAGATAAAAAAATATTTTTAGTCACATGTAAATTATTTGTATTTAATTAAAAAAAGGAATTTATTGTAGCAGGTAATTATTTGTTTTGTAAAAAATACATCTTTTTCTATTATATTCATTTATAAATAGCATCCTTAAGTTACCATTAGTGTTTCTTACATTAATATAGTATTACAATAGTTTTAACGCTTATATTTAACTACTATATATTAAAAGTAATTTAAAAAATTAGTCGAGAAACAACATTTTTGTACTAATATATATATATATCATTTCAAACCATTCTCGTTTAAATACATTACTTGGAATAATTTGCAAGCAGACCATAATGAATCACTTTAATAAACTTGAAAATACAATTTTACTTTTTATTTGCCAATGCTATAATAATGTATGTTTTATCCGATCTCCAACTGTATAAGTTGTAAATAAGTCGATATTGATAGCTGGAAATGCTGAAAAATTATTAGCGGTGATCTTGATTCACAAATTAATGAAGTCAACATAACATTTCATAAATTATTTTAAATAATATTACTAATTACTTAACGACTGTTTAAATATATAATGTTTAGAATTGTACTCATATCACATAACATTTTTTTTAAATACATTACTCAGAATTATTTTATCAAACTAAATGAATGGGCATTACTAAACGAAAAGTAAAATGGATGTGCAGTTTATTCAAATGATTCATTATGATTCTGCTTACAACTAAATGATAATGTTCTGTGGTATGATTATAATGCTAAATGTTAATATTTATACATAAGTAAATGTTGTTTAGATGATGTTGAAATTAGTAATATATATGCATTACTACACTTGACAGATATTTAGATGGAAATAATTCAATTTGTGGAGGTTCCATTGCTTCATCCATCCACTGCATATATTATATTCTAGAAATTTTACAGACAATTGGAACCCATTCCAAAAACTATTATCATTCTATTATGTTTTCTTTTGGCATCATACTTATCTCAATCCCAGTTTAGTCTCCTATATACCTCTGTATTTTAATTTCCATCCCTCTTCTTACTCTGTTCATTCATCATATCATATTGCATTAAATAGTCTGAAATCTCTCTATTGTTATTTTATTACTTACCCAAAACAAAACAAAAAAATAAGGATGAAAAAAAAACATTTTTTTTTTGAAAATATATTACATTTATTTTATCAACAGCATTATATTCACGTTTAATTTAATGACTAACGTCATTCATTGTAGTACCAGTACTTAAAAATCTGACCATGATTTTAGCAGTTAACTTTTTCTAATAAAGGATTATCAATTTTTATATTTATGTTTTGAATATATATATTTATAGCATCTTTATTTTACATTTTTTTTCATATGTCAAATATTTTGACCAGGAAGCAAACCTAGGCCAGCTGCTTGGAAGGCAGTTATGATAAATAACCATAAGCCCACCAATGCTTGACTGTCTTTATTTTACTTTTTGAATTACATTTTTTAACTTTTGCAAGATTTCATGAAGCATTATTTGAAGAAAAGAATCATGTAAATTATGTAATCTAGTTGATTAAAGAAATTTTTATTTAATTTATTTCCATTTATTCCTCTAAATACCTCATGTAAAAATGTTGTAAAAATGTTAGAGCAAATGAATTATACAGGTACACACTTCTCAAAGTTAGCCTTAATATACAACCATTTAAATTAATTGCTGCTGTTTTATTTTGATATTTTTTCAGAGTATGACAAAATATTCTGCTTATATAATACAAAGTTTTAAAAAGTGTAAAAATATTCTTAGAGATATAGTTTTTCATAATCTACAAATTAATAAATAATGGCAACTTATATTTATTGTTTCTGTTTTATCGCTATACTAATGTCATGAACTGTGCCAAAACTGCTTTTAAGTCAATCTTGTTTTTGGTGGGAAAAATTCAAAATTTGCTCTAATCCAATTGTAATTATCTTGATGTACATTTTTGTGCTATAGAACTAATGTAATTCTGATAGATAAGTAAATTTAAGGAACTTTCATTATCACATTTTTATATGTCAATAATACAACACAATTTTCCAATTATCTGTTATATGTATATCTCTTAAAGATTTTGTATATAGTTTTGCCAATAATTTTTTTTTTTAATTTTACACCTGGTTTTTTTAAATAACAATAATAATTTCAGCATATTGTTGCTGATTTTACGTGTTACATAAACTTTATTACATGTATTACATCTACATTTAAACAATTTACAATTCTAAAGATATGTTAAATTCAGAAAGCACTTTTTATTTTTGTTTTTTAATACAATATATTTTTTTATAGAACCATTCTAAGCATTTCATGATTCTGTATTCATTTTCATTATCGTGTATCATACAATTTTTTTGGTATGAATGTTCTTTTAAATTATAACTTTGAACTACATATTTTTTGAAAATATAATTTTTTTTAGCATTTATGCGAATGCTTCCATGTCTGTTTTCATTTAGTTATTTTTAAAAAAAATATCATAAAATACAATTGTTTTTTATATTAAAAACATCATAGATATGTGCCCTCTCTCATTTCTATCATAATTATCAAATTTATTCACATTAGTTTTGTTTTTCAATCATTTAACAATCCTAGTATTAAAGTCACCCATGACAATTTTAAAGAGTGGTTTGATTGAATAAACACATTTTGTGCATTCCACAAAAATCACATATTTATTCATCACAATGATTATATGTTTCAGAATTCAAGTGATTTATCTGTATTTTGTATTTTTTTGTTTATTTGCATAAATATTGTCCCGTTCCTTCTCTAATGAATATTGATAATATTATTTTATTTTGTATTTATAACATAATCATCTCTGCTAATATTAGAAATTTGTGTCTTTTTAGAAAAGTGCATTGCAACATTTTAAGCCATCGGGCTTTTTTTTTATCTTTTCTGAGAAATCAACACATTCCAACAATGTTCCATTTAATATTGTGCAGATTTTGTTTGAATTTGTGCACTTTTTTCCACTTTGAACTGTATTAGTATGTGCCTAAATAAAATATTGTCATTGAATGGCATTCTGAGCCCACATTCTGGAAATTGTTAATACATTCTGCATTTTCTCACCAACTGTTACACAGTTGGAAATTGTATACCATCCCAGGAATAAATTGCAACAGGTTGTTTGGGTTGACCTAATTGCAAATATCTATATATGTAAACATTTCCTTCAAGCATATTTAATCCTTCCAAAAAACTCACAATTCATTTAATTACTATTATCCAACTGAGAAAAAAGATCATGATGTTTTTTATAATAAATGCAGAAATAAAATGCCAGTAAATTTACCATGCTGACCAATACATTATTTATCGTAACTTATCCATATCTATTTACCATGAACATTATCATAGTAATAACAGTTACAATGATATGGATATTTTGAGAGGGAATACTAAAAAAAAAAAAAAAAAAAAAAACTATTTTTTTGTTTTAATATTTGAAAAAAAAATACCAGGGCTGTCTTTAAGTTTACTTAAAGTTTCTTTAGAATAGCCTATGTGTAAAAACATTAAAGTGAAAACGTAGGATCCATGTATCATTTAAAATTTATATAGATTATTGTTTTATATCTCAAAAGTGATGAGGTTTCTATTTCATAAAAGTTTATCATTACTATAAATAAAATATTTAGCTTTTTATGATTAATTAACATGATGTTATAGTTTTCACATTTATATATTGTTTTTATCAGTTGTAAAGAAATAGATAAATAAACTATCTATAAGTACCTAAAACTATGTCATTATTTTATTCCTTTGTTATGCTGAATATGCTCAACAATAACAAATGTTGTTTTTTTTTTAAATTAAATCAGTAGTAATACTAATTTGTTTTGTTATTACTAAATAATTAGTAGTCATCTCTTTAGAAATTCAACAATTTAAATTCATGTTAGATATTGAAATTGACTGAAAGTATTTTACATTTCAAGAAGGAAATGGATTACCAATTATATTAAAAAGAACTTACTTTTAGTAATACTGATACTTTAAACATTGGATTTAATTAATGGATAAGCTTCAATTTACTTCACCCTTCAAATCTCCATTCATTCATGTCATTGAGAGTTTTATGAGAGAACATCCAAATTCATCCTTGATGCCAATATAATTATCATGCCCATGTTTAAACATTAAGTTATTTTCATACTGGTGTATAAAAACTTGTCCATTTAAATACACAGAATAGGCGTCAGAGTGATTTAAAAAACATGAGAATGACAATAATAGACATCAACAAGGGATTTGTGCAATCCATCATCATATTTTATCGGTATGAGTTGCTGGAAGTGTTGAAGAGTGGAGTAGATTAAAGGCTGTCCTTTAATGATTTGTTGTGAGCACTGATATATATATATATATATATAAAATACATATTTTGCGGGTTCATCCGTGTTAAAAACTTTTAATACCAATACACTGACGTTTCGACTTGGTCACACAAGCCATCCACAGAGTTATAACTCTGTGGATGGCTTGTGTGACCAAGTCGAAACGTCAGTGTATTGGTATTAAAAGTTTTTAACACAGAGTTATAACTCTGTGGATGGCTTGTGTGACCAAGTCGAAACGTCAGTGTATTGGTATTAAAAGTTTTTAACACGGATGAACCCGCAAAATATGTATTTTATATATTTAACCCGTGCAAATCTTCGTTTTAACATATATATATATATATATATATATTGTAATGGGAGTAAGATCTTTGAGATTCGGCGCCACTAGTCCGAAAATAGGTACTAGACATTTATTTTAGGGTGGACAGGATTTGCAAATCAAAAGGCACCAAACTAAACTCAGGGAGGGACAAGATATCTTAAATATTGTTTAGACAGTTGAGAATAAAAGCACAAAGACAAACGTCAGCCAAATAAATTTAAACAATTTATTAATTTTATAAGTTGGACAATATAGTAAAGACATCTAGCCATGAATATAAAAGTGACTTATGTTAACATATGTATATTTACCAGAGAGTGCACAAGAGTACGACAAACATGAAGGCATTAAACATTTTGGCAGCAAAAATCTCTCACTTAAAATATAAGAAATGGTTAGGATAATATCTTCTTGCTGGCCAGTTGTAAAATTACAAAACAAACAACAACTTTAGCTTCCTGAATCAGGGATAATAAAACAGATACTGAAACATTCTAAATCGACAAAACCAGCGTGGACATCCATTCAGTAATATTCTAATTACCGTCATTAAAACACTGCAGGACTGCTTCACATAATACTACATTCAAAGTAAATGTGGTTATTCTCACCTACAAAACAACAACTGATGTTTGATTATGATCTTACATAATCCAGAAAGAAATAGACTATTTTCAGACAACCCAAAGCAATAACTTGACAAATAGCCAGCAAAAAGATTTTGCTGTTTGCACAAACAGTGCAAATGAAACATGTTTAAAGATTCTTTATTGCACAACTAAGGGCAGGTGAATAAATAAAGACTACGAAAACTGCCAATGCGTTTTATAATAGTTAACAAAATAATCAGGTATATATTAAACATATAAAATACAATCCTCCTAATGCACCCTCTGATAAATGAAAATTGCAAACAAACTTATAATCTTAAAACTAAGATTCCAAGACACACTTTAAATACTAGAAATGATAAATACAGATAATAAATAATTAATACAACCTTATAACATACTTATCATTAGATTGAGTGGAGATTTAATTAAACACAATTTATTTACCCTGGCTAGAATAGAAAAAAGTTTAGCTTACGGTAAGGCAGAGTTTATTTTAGAGGTTCATGGCATGACTGAAGAAGATCTGGTTGTTTAAATTAGCAAGACATTCTAATGATGGCAAAACTCACAGCGGTGGATTTTGACACCTTGCACAGCAACAAAGTTTGTCAATAATTATTTCTGTTTTTAGCAGGCAATTCTATGTCTGAACAGCTACTCAAAACCTTCTGACTCTTAGCAGGCAATAATCCAAGTGTGTGTCTAATAATGAATCCATCTCTCTCTCTCTCTCTCTCTAAAATTGGCGGGCTATCCTTGCCTTGCTACATTTCCTGCGCAGAACTTTCATTAGTGTCCATTCTATATTCCAGGCAGGGCAAATATTAATTTCCCGCTCAATCTAATTTAAGACTTCCAACCAGGGATAATTGAAACAAAAATTGACAAATACAAAACAAAATCAACACTTTTTTTTTTAATTAACTTTAAAAATAATTACAATAAAAGCATCAGGGATATATAATTAGCAAGCTTGTCTGTTTTTAATCAAATTGATTAAAACAGGTGGTGAAAGTAAACTATTTTAAAATCAATTTTATAAACATTAAATGATCTACTTTAAATATAAATGTGTATGTGTTTTAAATAATAATACAAATTTTAGCATTAGACATTTAATGAAAATGAAGTTGTTTTTCCTTTATTAATTTTAGTAATAAAACCATTAAATTGGAAATCAATCCAGCTCTATATATTGTACCCTTACTTCTTGATATATAAAATAGTTTAAAAATACAACTAGCTCAGTTACTTTATTATGTTTAATTAAAATTTGCATATCTATCTTTAATATATTTTTATATTATCATATCTTAATTAAATTTATTATCAATCATCAAAATCAATATAGTTCTAGATTATATTAATTAAATAAGTATTTAATAAAATTATGAGACTGCGAAGTAAAGTTACAAAGTAATAAGCAGATTTACACTGAGTCAATATCTCCCAAGATACTGTCTCAATGGCATAAGAATACTATCACTACCCTATCACTTTACCACTACATCTATAGCATTCTTATGGCTTTTAAATGAAATAAATTATCTTTAATAATACTAAAATAATTCCTAACTTTTAACTTAAAATATAATTAAATAATCTCAGGTTCCTCTAAGTTGTTTTAAAATAATAATAACTCATGTAAATAAGTATGATGTGGGATTTTATATCAAACTTAAATACACCTAACTTATTTTAATAATAATAAATAATACTAATCTTAGAGTGTAATTTAATCTCATCTATTTATATGATATAATTAATCATTAAATGAATAAACAAAACATATGTATATCTTTTATTTCATATGGTATCTTCATTTTAAAATAGATTAAAATCTTAGACTTAATAATCTGTGGCAATAAACAATATTGTATTCTTATAATGTGCATTATAATCATCTTATGACCATTGTAATATTTTATGTTCATGTCAATCAATTCTTATAAAATAATGTTAAGCAAATATGGTATTCAATTCTAAGTAATAATAACAAATTCAATTTTGTGCAAATATTATGTTTATTTCAAATCATCTGATGTCAAAATGCTGAGGTGAAAATAATGAAACTTGACACACTTTTAAAACAAATTAACAAATTTATTTACAATAACTTCAAATAAAATTTATTTACACTATTTACAGTTTAAAATTTATAACAACAAATAAAATAAAAATAAGAAATACAAATATAAGAGGCTTACACTGTTATTAACTCATGTACTTAATAAGGAATTACACATTCCTTCAAATGCTATATTAATATTATTACAGTGTGTTTTTCTTAAAACTTAGATTTGAAAAATAAATAGTAGTAATCTTTAATTATTACAAATAATAATATGTTAAGACTATTTATGTAGCATGTGTACATAATGTAGCTTTACCTATTAAATAACTACATTAATTAAATATCATTTATAATATATTATAATGTATTCACTTTATTACTAGCATTGCTTAATATCTGTATATAAAATCAATATCTCTTTATAATGTAAAACATATGATTGGCTATACTTATATTCCACCTAATGTAATTCCTGTTATATGTTTTATAAAATATGCATTCTATATCTGTATTATTCAAACATTAATATTTAAATCATTTATCAATTTTAAATTCATAAAACATTACATTAGATAAATTTTATGATTCCTTTCTGTGTAAAATCATTATTTTACCCTATGTGCTTTACTAACCTTTCTAATAAATTTCTATCTATAAAACATATTCTAAACTCATTTAAAACATTTTCCGGAAAACAAATATCAACTTCAAATAAAATATTCATTATCCAAATTACTCATACTATATTGTCTATAATTAGTAAACTTTTCAATCTAAATATAGGCTTCTACTCATAACGTAACTTAACTTATCTAATAAACAAAATACACAAAAATATAGACTTTTAAAATCCTTTTCTAAATTGCAAAAATAAAATAATTACTTAGATAAATAATAAACATCATTTTAATACTAAGCATAAATAAAAATATCAAAATTATTTACGAAAGAATCATATAATTATTTCTAAGCTTTTACGTAATGTTGTATCATGTTTATATTATAAATTAAAATATTATGCATATTTTAATAAAGTTTGTAATGTATGTGTTTTCATAATATATTTATCCATTCATTCTACAACAACATAATATTCAGTTGATCTAAAGAAAAACATATTAAATTCATTAAAAATCATTATACAATATTTTTTTACCATAATAATAATATTGTCCATTCTGCTATCCAGTATTCTTCGGAATTTGCAGCTTCATAAAATAAAAAATCATTCACATTTTCACTCATAAACATTCATTAGAATATTCCGTGTTATATTAATTATAAAAATAAGTTTATGTAATTAATTATTATATTATTTTAAAGTTACTATTTAATAAATGTACCTAACCTACTTTTTAAGAGTTTAATAATATTTAAATTTTATGTTAAATAAATAAAATAAATTTATATTACATATTCCATCGTTGATTTTTCCTACCATAAAAGTTCTAACAAATATCCTCCGTATAAAGTCAATAGAACACTATTTCCTGTTCCGTTGAATCACGTGTTGCTTGAAAGTTCATAATAAAATAATAACGTTCTTTTTTAAAAATAAAAATAATAAGTTCCAATAAGAAAACAAATAAAATTAAAATAGTTTATAAGTTCTTTGGATCCAATTCTTCATCAATTATTATTTGAAAGTTATTATTTCAACTTAGTTTATAATTGATAAAATTGTCATTTAATTATTTTTCAATTAACTTGGCTCGGCTTGGCTTATTTAACTTAATTTGGATATCCATGTATTATTTGCGCATTTGTAAATACCATATTCCGGTAAGAATTAATTTTTTTCATCTATAACGTCCAGCGTTTAGATTACTTTGATATAGCAATTTTATTATATTGCGTTTTTAAATAATCATATTTATAGTCTATTTGCCTTTTTAAAACGTCAATATTTAGTCTTTTAGCATAAAGACTTAACAAGGCAAGTATTTATTTAACATTACTACTGCTTCTTATATCTTTCCTCAAGATATATATATTACTTCTATAATTTGTCAAAATATTTTCTTTTACAGAAATATTTATATTTTTTTAAAATATCTATTAGTAATAGACAATAGTAATTTAACTTTTGAAAACTATTTATAGTCCAAAATACTACTTTTCTCCATCTTGTAGTTTTATGTTCTAATCCAGCGTCTGTTACTTTTCCAGCATAAAGTTTCTGATAAATTTCTCCGATACGTGATGTTTCCATTGATTATTTGTACGTAAATTGAGTTTCGATATTGAGAAGATGATAGGGAAAATTAAGTTTCTACTGCATATTCATTACTTTAAAATATTATAAATTATTCAATAACACTCTTATAATTTTACAACTGATTTTAAGAGCGTTTATAAATTTACTCAGCTATTTTTTTAATAGCACAAACGACTTAGAAGTTTATTGTAGAGAGACCCCCTCAACAATTGAATCCAGCTTTTATAGTGGAAGAGACTCCACATCTGATTGGTTCGATTAAACAATCAAACTTTGCTTATTTACATATTTACCAACACAATATTAAAAATAAATAATGACTTATTTAATATTTGATATTTTATCAAATTCTTTCAAAACAATATTTATCATTTATTCAAATCTATTAAACATTCTTTTGAAATATTATTTCTCACTTGATTTAAATCTTAACTTTTATAAGATCATTTTAAAATAAATTAAATCTTTTTAAATACGTTACATTTTTAAGACAATATTTTTAAAAATCAAATTTAATATTTTACATTAATATCTTTATTTTTATCTCGTGATAACTCACGTATTATTTATAAATTTTACAACATGATTTTGTAAAATAATAATTGCAACTTTATTAGACAACTTCCACGCGTGTGTATAACATCTGTTCTTTATAATACAAGAACGCTTGTCTAAAAATAAACTAACAATTGATTTTTTAAAATAAATATTTATTTTTAAAAATAAATAAGATATTATAATAGATTTTAAAATAATTATTTGATATGATTAAAATCAAATATTAATCTCAATTTTAAGTACTTATAATTTAAAATATTTTTATTCACTTTTAACATATATTTCAAATTAAATAAATATTTTTGTCTAATTTTAACTTGTCTTTTAAATACTTTAGCTTTAAACATTTGTTATTAAATTTATTAATGCAGTATTACATCATACTCATCATCATTTTAATATCTTCTCAAGATCAACACAATTCACATATCAAATACTCATAGATTGCTTTAATTAAACTTATGGTAACATTACCACAAGCAAAGTCAACATCACATTTTTAAAATACTTCTTAAATTTAAAATTTTCCACTAGATTAGCACAAAACTTAAATGGTGACCCATATAAAAGGGCACATATTCCCCTCCTTCGGATAAAATTTTAAATTTAACCTTCATCTTTAACATCTTTACTCCACATTTATCAATTTTATCTTTCTTATCATTTAAATATCATAACACATTACTTTATCACAAAGTTTCATAAAGCATTGAAATATCATCTCAAATTTCACTAAGGAAACACTTTTAAATAAACTACAATGACTTCTTTACTTCATAAATTAAGTTTCACTTCTCTTTACTTATCTCTTAATTAGGTTACTTTCATTTCCCTAATATTTCTACAAATATCAAGTATTTAAATTCTCTTAAATACACCTTTACATAAGCTACTAAAAATACATATTATTATAGTTAATACTATATTTTAAATTACTCTATGTATTTTATTTATAACTTATTGCTAACTTCATTAGCAATCTTATAGATTATTATTCAGCAAATCTATATATTTCTCTTTTAAAATGATTAACTTCATCTTTTAAGATTAATCACTTTCATGATCACTACCTTAATACAAATTAATCTTTTATAAGATTTAATTATATATACTTTAAACATATGAGTTTTATACTCTTTAACTCTATTATTTAACTTCTTGTTTAAAATATATTTACTTCAATAGCTAATTCCATTTTTACTTAGTCATTATGACAAAACTTATTTCTTCTTAAAATATCATTTACATATTTTGTAAATTTCTTCAGCTAAACTTTATTCGTCATGCTAATTTATTACATAATAAATTATTTCCTTATGTGAATAAAGCAAGTATTTAAATATTACATTAAAATATTTATTCACAACATTTTTACAATTGTAACTCACATCTCAGATGGAAATGGAATCAGGCTCCTTGCATTATAAGTTCCCTTTTCCCCATCTGGTGTGGTTAACATAAACGCATTCTCTCCTACTTTGCAGGATATTCTATATGGACCTTCATATAGACTAAGAAATTTTTTAAATTGATTTCTTTGTAGGTTGCTAACATGGGGTGTTCTAACCAGAACTAAATCATTAATTTTAAATGGATGTGGTTTATTATGGGCTTTCTTTACTCTTTTAGCACCCATAATATGAAGCTTTACTTTAGCTTGATTATTATCCTCATCCCTATCAATTGGTTCTCTTACAATTGGTATAGGCGTTCTAATTAATAAGGGCTCATGTTTCCCATAATGCAAACGAATAGGAGTGAAACCAGTGGACTCATTATACGTACTATTAATATAGTTAATAACCTCAGGGAGTTTTTGCACCCACTTCTTATGATTATCAGCTACATACACCCTAAACAATCGACTAAGCTCCCGCATAACACGTTCGCATGGATTAGATTGAGGGTTTCTTATGGAGCTCATAACATGTTTGAGGTCTTGCCCTTGAATCCACTCATTCCATCTATTCGATATAAAAGCAGTAGCATGATCTGTTAATATAATTTTTGGTTTTCCTACTAATGGAAACTGATAATTCATCATGCATTTTATAACAAAATGTGCACTAGTTTTAGGCACAGGATATGCTGCTACAAACTTACTGAATACATCATAGGCTACTAAAATAAATTTCTGTTGTTTAAATGGTGGTAAAGGCCCATAAAAATCAATAGCCAACAATTCATTAACTTGATTTGGAATAATTGGCTGCATCACCCCAACATATGATTTGTTACAATATTTAGATTTCAAGCAAGTAGAACATGTTTTAATTTTCCTTATGACACGCTTATACATTTTATCCCAATAAAAAATAGATTTTAATACGTACATAATCTTTGGTGCACCGTAGTGACCATAACTACAATGTACATACATAATTACTTTGTCAATCATGGAGTCAGGAACAACTATCCTCCATGATTCCCCCTGATTTGAACTTAAATTGTACATAAGTAAATTTTGATACATCTTATACTTGCTAAAAATCCTTCTTATACTTTTATTCTTACTATTTTTATTATCATGATTATTTAAGATAGTCATGATTCTATTTAATTTATGATCCTGACCTTGAATCATAGTAAGATTATTATAATCATCTACTATAGATTCATCCCTGTCTACATCCACACTACTAATAATTATATTTTGAGCATTAGGATGTTGGGATAACAGACAAATAGGGTGGCGGCTAAGAATATCAGCAGGGATATTCTGTCTCCCTTCAATATAGATAACTCTATAGTTGAACTGCTGGAGATACAAGCTCCACCTAACAAGTCTCTCATTACTGAGGTAGCTTTTGTTCAAAAACTCCAAGCTTCTATGGTCGGTCAGCACAATTACTTCTGATCCCAATAAAAATTGGCGTAATTTCTGAAAAGCCCAAACAACAGCTAGGGTTTCCTTTTCAGTAATAGTGTAATTCAACTCAGCACCTCTTAAATGACGGCTTAAGAAGTACAACACATGAGGTACCTGATCCTCATCGAGCTGATACAACACTACTCCCAGACCATAGTAACTACTATCTGTCTGCACATAAAATGTTTTACTAAAGTCAGGATACATTAAAATTACGTGTTTTAGAAATTTACTTTTAATCATATTAAATTCATGGTCATGTTCAATAGTCCATTTCCATTTTTCAGATTTCTTTAATAATTTAGATAAGTTTATAGTATCTTCCGCGAAATTTTTGTAAAACCTATTATAATAATTACACAATCCGAAAAATGATTTTAACTGTTTTACTGTTTTTGGGATGGGAAAACGTTGAATAGCTGCAATCTTTTCAGGATGGGGCTGGATTCCATGCTCATTTATTAAATGACCTAGAAAAGTAATTTCTTTAGCTGCTATTGAACATTTTTCCATATTTATTTTAACATTTTGCATCTGACATTCAGTAAAAAATAATTTTAAATGTTGGATATGCTCATGTAAACTATCAGAAGCAATAACTATATCATCCACATACATGATGATTTTCTCTTTCAATTGTTTCGAAAAAATCATGTCTAAACATCTGATCAAGCCAGCACCACTATTAATGAGACCAAAAGGCATCCGTCTGAAAACATACGACTGGCCTTGAAATCTAAATGCAGTATATTGCTGATCACTCTCATGCAGTGGTATTTGCCAATAACTAGCTGTCAGATCAAATGTAGAGAAAATTGACCTCTTGTGAAATTTAGTTAAGAGCTCATGTACAGGTGGAGGAATGTCACGTTCTGGTACAGTTACATTATTTAACATACGAGCATCCAAGCATACTCTAATACTGCCATCCTTCTTCTTCACAATAACCAATGGGTTTACGTAAGGAGAAGGGCATTTCTTAATTATATCCCACTCTAGCATTTTGTCAATTTGACTCTGTACCTCATCCTTATATTGGTAAGGAATTGGGTACATCTTTTGATGGAAAGGATCATTACTCTTCAATTTTATTCTATGGGTATATCCCTTTATTATACCAGGAATTTTAGAGAAAATATTCTTAAAATTATACATTAATTGATATAAATTTTCACCCAATTCAGAATTTATTGCATAAACATGTTCAATTTTAGCCTTTATGCTGGCATCAATTAATGTGTTCTGTATGCATAATAATTGACTAGAAAGGTTATGCATACCATATTCAAAATTAAGCCTTTCTTCTTTACAAATAAAAATCCTATTATGAAAATCTATCTGACATTTATTCAAAATCATGAAGTCAGCTCCTATTATGGCTTCATGTATTAATCCAGGCATAATAAGAAAAACATGCCCAAATTCTGTATTATTTATTTTGAAGGTAATCCAGACTTGTTTATTTGATAACTTTGTCCTCTTTCCATTTGCTAAAGTTACTTGAATTTGTTTTACTGGCAATGAAGGTATATCCCTTTCTACACTCACCAGATTTTGATACATTGACTCTGACAATATGGAAGCTTGACTTCCGGAGTCAATTAGGGCTTCAACTCTAATACCATTTATATGCAAAATTACAATGGGACACTGATAAGTTATTGGTGGTTCGCCTATAGTAAAGGGCTCTAGATAATCAATATCAAGATCTAAAGTATTCAGCATCCACATCTGATCGTTCCCCATTTTGTTAGCAACAGGTCCTTGCAAAGAGGAACTAACGTACAAAGACCTTTCTAATTTAACTTCTTACTATTAGTTTTATTAGCTGGTCTCTTCAATATGGTAGTTATACCACTTGTAGAAGGCTGATTTTGCAAATCATCACTTCTATCTCTATTTGTATTATACTGTACAGTTCTCTTAACATATGGAGACATTCTATTTCTACCTTTATAACTAAAATTTCTCTTAAAGCCTCCAGGAGATTTTAATCCAGTATTAATACTAAGACTTGCTAATGGGTAATTATTTTTATCCCTATTTACCCTAAACTTATTATCAATAGATAACTCTGCTACTTCCAGAGCATCTAATATTTCGGAGACTTCCTCAATTGTCCCACGGTCAGCAGCTATTAACAACTGTTCCACATGCTTTGGTAAGTTGTGTCTAACTATTCTGACAATTTGTCCCTCCGACAATGGACAAGCAGTCAAAGTCTTCAAACGAACGGCTTGACTTCGGAAAAAACTGGTGTAGCTGCCTTTGCTAACTTGGTACTTATCTTGGGTAATTTGATACCGAATGCAATCCTGTTTGTCGGAGTTCCAGAAGCTCCCGACAATAAAACATTTGAAATCACCATACGTCATGGGTTTCTCGAACAGAGATTGCCACCAATCTTTAGCTACTCCGTATAAATGATTGCTACACACGGCTACTTTCTCCTTTTCAGACAAAGAACATATCGAAAACAATTCATCTAGATTGTTTAGAAACTCCGAGGGGTTTTCCATGTATTCCCCTTTAAACGGTTTAACTTTCATAAACCTTAAGGCCATAGAATTATTTGAACTACCCTCATGACTAATTACTTCTCTAGTTAGTCTATTGTCAATTTCCTTCACAAGAGTATTATCTGACTGATTATTATTATTACTACTTGGCTTAATTAACTCTATATTATTCATTTGTGAAGAATCAACATAGTCAACATATGCTTTACTACTTATTTTTCCGGTAAACATTTCTGCCTTGGCATTACATATACTTTTCATTTCCATTTGATCATAGACTTGCTGAAATTTTCCTTCTAAGTCCATCTGTTCCAGCACTTGCTTCACATACCCTTTTTGTTCTTTTCTGAACTCATCTAGATTCTTGTCTAAAATTTCTTTATAACTGTTATTACTTTGTTCTATCATTCCTGCATGATCCTTTATATCCTTCTGAATACGTTTTATATTTTCTCCAACTTTCGATCGATATTTATTTTCATCGACCTTTTTAACATCTATACTCTTAAATTTCTCTACTAATTCCTGCTCTACTTCATTTTTTATGTCCCTTTTTGTCTGAATTATAGCACTCTTAACATCTTTGATATCTTTATTAAGATTACTCACTTGGTTTTTAACATCACCAATTTCAACATCAACTTTATATTTATA
The DNA here is from genome assembly GCA_028023455.1 of Epiperipatus broadwayi. Classification (NCBI taxonomy): domain Eukaryota; kingdom Metazoa; phylum Onychophora; class Udeonychophora; order Euonychophora; family Peripatidae; genus Epiperipatus; species Epiperipatus broadwayi. The sequence continues at coordinate 212,379 of JAQFVV010013185.1, forward strand.
ATCATCAATTTTACAAGTTAAATTGTTATTATTGATTTTACATTGATCAATAGATTCAGCTATTTGATCTCTTAGTCCTTTAATTGTGTTTTCTGAAAACTCATGAAATTTACTTTCTAGCCTTTCTTGATTTCTATCATCAACTTTTAGTATTTCTAATTTTAAAGACTCAATTACTTCTTCATTCTTATCAAATCTTATATCTATATTATCCATTTTTATATTTATATTTTTTATCTCGTTCCTAATAGAATTATTATCTTCTTTTAAAGAATCTAATTTAAGACTATTTTTATAACTATCCTCTTTCATTTCTTCCATATTTATACTCATATTTTTTATATCTTTCTTAATAGAATAATTATCTTGAATCATTATTTCAAAATATCTCTTCAAATCAGACATTGAAAAGTTATCTACATCTTTCTCAGTTTTCACTGCTTCTTTTTCTACAGTTTTAAAAATTATCTCTTCCTCCTCCTCTATTTCACTATTCATATTTTGAGTATTTTCTAATACTATTTCTGAATTTGCTGATTTTTCTATTTCTCTGCTCTCCACACAACTATTATCTTCTACAACAAAATTTGACATTTCAACTTCTAAATCTTTATCCCAATTACTCATTTTTATTTTTAAAATTCAATCCTAACAATATGCAGTACTTATTATTTTATACTTTTTTAAAAATACAATTCCCCATCAACCTTCCCATCTCCACTCAACTCACTTTTACAACTAATCATATAATAGTATCCTCAAAAACTCTACATTACTTACTATTAAATAATTATATAAATTTCAATAACAAAATTGTGTCATATCATTTATTTTTACACCTATGACCCACAGACAATTTGCACATAATATATCATATAAAATATACATTTAAAATATTTCAAGAATTGATATGGTCACATTATAATATAATTATTTGCCACATTTCTATAATTTATTGTTTTATTAACTTAAAATCAACATAGTATTTAACTTCAAAGAATAATCATATTACAGATACCACATGAAAATATAATACTCTACTAATAAAATTTTTATTTTAATTTTATTTTAATTTTATAATCAACATCTAATCAATTATAAATATTATTATAAAATACTAATTATACTTATCACTTTATTCTCCTAACATATACTAATCCTAAAATTATATCTTAATCCCTAATTAAATATTTAGCCTAAAACGTTGTAGCCAAAAACTTTCTTGACCACCTATCGGGCTGATAAAATTGTAACTTTAACATATCAGACCGATAACGTTTGAACATCTAAATCCTACTTAAACATATCATGCCAAAAACGTTGAGCGCCAAAATCTTCCTACCCTTTGTACCCTTACTTCTTGATATATAAAATAGTTTAAAAATACAACTAGCTCAGTTACTTTATTATGTTTAATTAAAATTTGCATATCTATCTTTAATATATTTTTATATTATCATATCTTAATTAAATTTATTATCAATCATCAAAATCAATATAGTTCTAGATTATATTAATTAAATAAGTATTTAATTAAATTATGAGACTGCGAAGTAAAGTTACAAAGTAATAAGCAGATTTACACTGAGTCAATATCTCCCAAGATACTGTCTCAATGGCATAAGAATACTATCACTACCCTATCACTTTACCACTACATCTATAGCATTCTTATGGCTTTTAAATGAAATAAATTATCTTTAATAATACTAAAATAATTCCTAACTTTTAACTTAAAATATAATTAAATAATCTCAGGTTCTTCTAAGCTGTTTTAAAATAATAATAACTCATGTAAATAAGTATGATGTGGGATTTTATATCAAACTTAAATACACCTAACTTATTTTAATAATAATAAATAATACTAATCTTAGAGTGTAATTTAATCTCATCTATTTCTATGATATAATTAATCATTAAATAAATAAACAATTATATGTATATCTTTTATTTCATATGGTATCTTCATTTTAAAATAGATCAAAATCTTATACTTAATAATCTGTGGCAATAAACAATATTGTATTCTTATAATGTGCATTATAATCATCTTATGACCATTGTAATATTTATGTTCATGTCAATCAATTCTTATAAAATAATGTTAAGCAAATATGGTATTCAATTCTAAGTAATAATAACAAATTCAATTTTGTGCAAATATTATGTTTATTTCAAATCATCTGATGTCAAAATGCTGAGGTGAAAATAATGAAACTTGACACACTTTTAAAACAAATTAACAAATTTATTTACAATAACTTCAAATAAAATTTATTTACACTATTTACAGTTTAAAATTTATGACAACAAATAAAATAAAAATAAGAAATACAAATATAAGAGGCTTACACTGTTATTAACTTATGTACTTAATAAGCAATTACACATTCCTTCAAATGCTATATTAATATTATTACAGTGTGTTTTTCTTAAAACTTAGATTTGAAAAATAAATAGTAGTAATCTTTAATTACTACAAATAACAATATGTCAAGACTAATTATGTAGCATGTGTACATAATGTAGTTCTACCTATTAAATAGCTACATTAATTAAATATCATTTATAATGTATTATCATGTATTCACTTTGTTATTAGCATTGCTTAATATCTTTATATAAAATCAATATCTCTTTGTAATGTAAAACAAATGATTGGCTATAATTATATTCCACCTAATGTAATTCCTGTTATATGTTTTATAAAATATGCATTCTATATCTGTATTATTCAAACATTAATATTTAAATCATTTATCAATTTTAAATTCATAAAACATTACATTAGATAAATTTTATGATTCCTTTCTGTGTAAAATCATTATTTTACCCTATGTGCTTTACTAACCTTTCTAATAAATTTCTATCTATAAAACATATTCTAAACTTATTTAAAACATTTTCCGGAAAACAAATATCAACTTCAAATAAAATATTCATTATCCAAATTACTCATACTATATTGTCTATACTTAGTAAACTTTTCAATCTAAATATAGGCTTCTACTCATAACGTAACTTAACTTATTCAATAAACAAAATACACAAAAATATAGACTTTTAAAATCCTTTTCTAAATTGCAAAAATAAAATAATTACTTAGATAAATAATAAACATCATTTTAATACTAAGCATAAATAAAAATATCAAAATTATTTACGAAAGAATCATATAATTATTTCTAAGCTTTTACGTAATATTGTATCATGTTTATATTATAAATTAAAAATTATGCATATTTTAATAAAGTTTGTAATGTATGTGTTTTCATAATATATTTATCCATTCATTCTACAACAACATAATATTCAGTTGATCTAAAGAAAAACATATTAAATTCATTTTTTTTTTTAAAAAAATTATACAATATTTTTTTACCATAATAATAATATTGTCCATTCTGCTATCCAGTATTCTTCGGAATTTGCAGCTTCATAAAATAAAAAATCATTCACATTTTCACTCATAAACATTCATTAGAATATTCCGTGTTATATTAATTATAAAAATAAGTTTATGTAATTAATTATTATATTATTTTAAAGTTACTATTTAATAAATGTACCTAACCTACTTTTTAAGAGTTTAATAATATTTAAATTTTATGTTAAATAAATAAAATAAATTTATATTACATATTCCATCGTTGATTTTTCCTACCATAAAAGTTCTAACAAATATCCTCCGTATAAAGTCAATAGAACACTATTTCCTGTTCCGTTGAATCACGTGTTGCTTGAAAGTTCATAATAAAATAATAACGTTCTTTTTTAAAAATAAAAATAATAAGTTCCAATAAGAAAACAAATAAAATTAAAATAGTTTATAAGTTCTTTGGATCCAATTCTTCATCAATTATTATTTGAAAGTTATTATTTCAACTTAGTTTATAATTGATAAAATTGTCATTTAATTATTTTTCAATTAACTTGGCTCGGCTTGGCTTATTTAACTTAATTTGGATATCCATGTATTATTTGCGCATTTGTAAATACCATATTCCGGTAAGAATTAATTTTTTCATCTATAACGTCCAGCGTTTAGATTACTTTGATATAGCAATTTTATTATATTGCGTTTTTAAATAATCATATTTATAGTCTATTTGCCTTTTTAAAACGTCAATATTTAGTCTTTTAGCATAAAGACTTAACAAGGCAAGTATTTATTTAACATTACTACTGCTTCTTATATCTTTCCTCAAGATATATATTACTTCTATAATTTGTCAAAATATTTTCTTTTACAGAAATATTTATATTTTTTTAAAATATCTATTAGTAATAGACAATAGTAATTTAACTTTTGAAAACTATTTATAGTCCAAAATACTACTTTTCTCCATCTTGTAGTTTTATGTTCTAATCTAGCGTCTGTTACTTTTCCAGCATAAAGTTTCTGATAAATTTCTCCGATACGTGATGTTTCCATTGATTATTTGTACGTAAATTGAGTTTCGATATTGAGAAGATGATAGGGAAAATTAAGTTTCTACTGCATATTCATTACTTTAAAATATTATAAATTATTCAATAACACTCTTATGATTTTACAACTGATTTTTAAGAGCGTTTATAAATTTACTCAGCTATTTTTTTAATAACACAAACGACTTAGAAGTTTATTGTAGAGAGACCCCCTCAACAATTGAATCCAGCTTTTATAGTGGAAGAGACTCCACATCTGATTGGTTCGATTAAACAATCAAACTTTGCTTATTTACATATTTACCAACACAATATTAAAAATAAATAATGACTTATTTAATATTTGATATTTTATCAAATTCTTTTAAAACAATATTTATCATTTATTCAAATCTATTAAACATTCTTTTGAAATATTATTTCTCACTTGATTTAAATCTTAACTTTTATAAGATCATTTTAAAATAAATTAAATCTTTTTAAATACGTTACATTTTTAAGACAATATTTTTAAAATCAAATTTAATATTTTACATTAATATCTTTATTTTTATCTCGTGATAACTCACGTATTATTTATAAATTTTACAACATGATTTTGTAAAATAATAATTGCAACTTTATTAGACAACTTCCACGCGTGTGTATAACATCTGTTCTTTATAATACAAGAACGCTTGTCTAAAAATAAACTTAACAATTGCTTTTTTAAAATAAATATTTATTTTTTAAATAAATAAGATATTATAATAGATTTTAAAATAATTATTTGATATGATTAAAATCAAATATTAATCTCAATTTTAAGTACTTATAATTTAAAATATTTTTATTCACTTTTAACATATATTTCAAATTAAATAAATATTTTTGTCTAATTTTAACTTGTCTTTTAAATACTTTAGCTTTAAACATTTGTTATTAAATTTATTAATGCAGTATTACATCATACTCATCATCATTTTAATATCTTCTCAAGATCAACACAATTCACATATCAAACACTCATAGATTGCTTTAACTAAACTTATGGTAACATTACCACAAGCAAAGTCAACATCACATTTTTAAAATACTTCTTAAATTTAAAATTTTCCACTAGATTAGCACAAAACTTAAATGGTGACCCATATAAAAGGGCACAATATATATATATATATATATATATATAT
>JAQFVV010013186.1:0-216989 GCA_028023455.1 Epiperipatus broadwayi
CCTAAGTTTTTAAGTCTCTGAATTAATTTGAAGTCTTGCTGACCGCCACATGGAATTTCTCCACTTCTTTAGCAGGGACAGTTGCTCCTAAGTTAGATTTTGGTTGTGGGAACTCCTCCGCATTTAGGGCATCAAGGATCAGGCAAAACAAACTTTCTGGCAGGCACTACATCAGCAGTTGTTACGTCTAGACAGGAACCATTAGAGCACAGTGAGTCTGGATCGGCAAGCGATCACGACGGCCCTTAGCCAGCCATTCTTGATGAGGCACCGACGTTAGAATTAATATCTTGTTAACTGTGGCTGCTTATTATCAGAGCAGTGTTTTTACCAAACACTTGACAAGAAGTCTCCAACTCTAATCTCTATACTGAAAACTTTTTAATTAAAAAAATTCCCCCAGTCCTTTGTTCTTTCAATCCTTTGTTTTTGCTGTTGTTCACACCTTTGCTTTTCTGAATGTGCCTTCGGCCATTTATAGATTTGCCTTTACATAATTTCGTAGCACTATGTACATTTTATTTATTTATTAATTTTTAAAAATTAAACAGATTTTTAATAAAATGTTCGTTTTTTTTGACATTACTGACAAGCATAAATTATTGCTGTCTTTATCATACTTCATACACACATTTGGTTTTATCGTCAAAGGTGTACTTTTGTGACCCAGATCCTTATCTTTTGGTCATGTTTTTAAATTTATATTTTTGCTCTGTTTAAGGCTTTCAAATTTTACTTTTCTTATACATCATATTTTAATTTGTCTTTCATTTAGATTTCTTTATTACTATTAATTTTCTAATGTACAATTTCAATATTTCTAACTTTACTTTTTTTCATTTCCCAAAATCTTGACTTTGGAGGGTAAAAGATAAGAATCTTTTCGATTCTAATTCCCTCTCTTTTCTTAATTAAAACATTTCTTTGTTTATAATTTTTTAAACTCACTTTTTAGTATTCCAAATACAATATTTAATATTCTTTAAATGTTAAATATCTATATGTGTGATCACAGTATGTGCGATCATCACAATATATATCAAAGCATTGACTGGAAAGTGAACCCGGGCCAGCTGCTTGGAAGGTAGCTATGCTAACTGTTAGGCCACCTATGCTTGACGATTTTCTTTATAGTTATCCAACATAATCTATGAATAAACAAAATAATGTGCAAGGTGTTATTATGACTTAAAAAAAACTTATTGCTTTGAAAAACTTATTGAATAAACAATAATAAATATGAAAATTTATCAAATAAACAATCTAAGTTTGAAAATGTAAAATGTCTTCTTTTAAAAAAATTCTAGCAGAATCCCTAATTGTTGAACTATACAATAAATAATATATATAACCCAACATAATTATTAATAAGCTTTAAAAAATTAAATGACAAAGTAGTGTAAAAATTTTTCTATTTTTAATAGAAAATGTAAACAATTTATATGTAAGTCTAAATTAAAAGTAACTAACAGATTTTTAAAACAATTATTTTTAACAAGTTGGTACTAATAAAATGAAAGATTTATATGAACCATGTTATTTTAAATTAACCTACTTTGATGATCCTAATGAAATATAAAACATTTTTTTTCTAATGTGTCATAGCATCAGCCAGGAAACGAAAACACTATCCCGGGACAACTGCTTGTAAAGCAGCTTTCGCTAATCTCTCAACCACCAATGCTTGACAATGAAAATATAAAATTTACTTCAATAAACAATCTAAGTAAACAAATTTAAAATATTGGATTATATATATAATAAATTATGAACATTAAAAACCTAGGGCTAAATTAGTCAATAAAATAATAAATAAAAAAATATTTCAGTTCTGCTTTATATATCCATGAAAAAGATACAAGGTCACACTATTAGTTTTGCTGAGACTAAAGTTGTCTTCTTTGAAAGAAATGAAATAAAATGAAGGCTTAAAGAATCTTTATTATTAAAAAATTATGATTCTGAAACCATCAACTTATTTAAAAGTTCTTTTAATATTAACAATGTGTGGAATGTAAGTGGAATTGTGGATAATATTTAGTATAAATTTGTTATCTTGTAGTCCTTACACTTGAGATGTCTCCTTATAAGAATAAAACCATTGGTTGTGCTTTAGAGTTTATTTTCTTTGTCTAATCTGTTTTGATTGTGAATTCGGGATAATTTTGATTAATAAATTATAGGTGTTAATAATGAAATAACATTCACATAAAAGTAAATAGTAATGTAGATATTTTATCATTGAAAGAATAAAACTGTTTTAATAGAAAACACAAATAAATTTATACAAGAGAGATTTTGAATGGATTTTCAAACAAACTATTTTTAATTAATTATTGATATTTTGGTTAAAATTGACCAAAATTTTGGTAACGAAGTTATAGACTTATGTTAGCCTTACAGCTATTCTAATTCAGAAAGAATAAAGGACAGAAGCTAGACTTTTTTTCCTCATTGCTATATGGGACAGAGCTCGGAAGCAAAGCATTCCAGAGAATCATACTCTGGCTGTAAATAATATTTTTAGCTAAGTAAACTAGAAGTAGAATTACTTATATAATATCAGAGTTGACTTGAAACTGGAAGGTGAATAGTGCAATGTTTACATGTGTTTGTGTGGTGGTATTTCTTTTAAATATAAAAAAAACACATGTATTTTTTTAAGAATATCTTATTTGAATATCTGTATTAGCAATTTTGCAGGATTGTCCACAAATAATATAAGTAATTTGCAAGGAAAAAATTAAAATGATCAAATTTACTAAATAAATATTTTTGTTTTAAAGTATTATTTATTGTTCCAAAATATTTTTTAAACATTAATATGTTTTACTTTAGCATGTGTTTTAATCTCTGGGTTTATTTTATAGAAATAAATAAATACATTTACCAAACACATAAAATGCCTATAGCCATATTTAATTTTTTTTTTTGCAAAATCACTAAAAAGAAAAGCTCTTTAATTTAAAAATTTTATTTCAAAAAATTGGGGGGGGGGTGTGCACTAAAATTTACCTTGCTCAAAAGCACTTCTTATCCATGTCACAGCATTGTATACACACTCCATGTAGTTGAATCAATTATTGTTCAGTCTGTTTGACTTTACATATTTACTAATTATTTTAAAATTACAAGATAATATTTTTCTTCTTTTGAAAATACTTTTAGTTCTTATATATTTTAAAAAGGAGACATAAAATTTTACCTAATTGTATATATATATCTCCCCCTCACACAGACAGACACACACACACACTAAAAATAATAATGAAGTTATATAAATTAAAGAGCAATCTTTGAGGTTTCCCCCCTTCATTTAAGATAAACCAACATCATTTGCATCCCCCTTTATTATTTAATTAATTAACTTACACTAAATATATAATTTATATAATAGGTTATAATTAACTAAATAACACAATATATATAATCAAAGATCATCATAAAAGAAAATTTAAATTATTAATGTTCTGGATATCAATCTGATCTATAAATAGTTTCCCCCTTTTTTGCACTTAAATATACACATATGAAATGGTAATTAAATGTTTCTCAGCCAAAAGTCTTTCTGCAGTTCATTGTAAGAATTTTTATTCTAGCTGACATTTCTCTCTTGATGACATATAATATTTGGTTTAATTTATTATTACTTTTCTTTCTTTTCCAAGATATGGCTACAGTCCTTTATCAGTTTTTTAGATGGGAAAACATTTCTGTCTTCTCATTAACAGTTGTGTCTAAAGTACTTTTGTAGAAATACTTGCTAGTTAGCCATCTTGTTTTTTTATATTTAGAATATGATTTCTTTAAAAATAGCATTCCATGTCCATCACTATCAGATCCAAGGCAGAGTTTGATAGCTGGTGTTTTTTCCTTTGTTCTAGTTAAGCAGTATAATAAAAGAAGAATGAAGAAAGAATGAAAAACTAAAAAAATTTTTTTAAAGAAAATACTCTTTATATATTATTGATTCTCTGTTTTCAACACCTCAGTGATCTTTCTATTTTACGTATCCCTGGTGACCTCAGTATGCTTTAATTACATTTAATTGTAGAAAATACCATAATTATTTAATTAATTGAATTTTTATCTTGGATTGAGTTATTCTATCTTTATGGAATTATATGTTGTTTTTAAATCCTTTTATTTCCCAACACAAAAATGCATCTTTAAAATTAACAATTAATCTTAATATCTTTAATCTTCTTATCTACAAAGCAAAATATAATTTTTAATTAACCTTTGAATTTTTTTTTAATATCTACCTACCTACCTACCTACCTACCTACCTACTACCTACCTACCTACCTACCTACTACCTACCTAACATACCTGCCTACATATCTATCTGTCTGTCTGTCTACCTATCTATCTATCTATCTATCTATCTATCTATCTATCTATCTATCTATCTATCTATCTATCTGTCTATCTATCTATCTATCTATCTATCTATCTATCTATCTATCTATCTATCTGTCTATCTGTCTATCCGTCTATCCATCTATCGGTCTGTCCATCCGTCCGTCCGTCTATCTATCTATCTATCTATCTATCTATCTATCTATCTATCTATCTATCTATCTATCTATCCATCCATCCATCCATCCATCCATCCATCCATCCATCCATCCATCCATCCATCCATCCATCCATCCATCCATCCATCCATCCATCCATCCATCCATCCATCCATCCATCCATCCATCCATCTATCTATCTATCTATCTATCTATCTATCTATCTATCTATCTATCTATCTATCTATCTATCTATCTATCTATCTATCTATCTATCTATCTATCTATCTATCTATCTATCTATCTATCTATCTATCTATCTATCTATCTATCTATCTATCTATCTATCTATCTATCTATAAACACTTAAATACACAAATTCCTTTAAGTAATTTATTCTAATTCCAAATTTTAAATTTTTCAAAAAAAAAAAAAAAAAAAACTACTTTTACGTATTTTACAAAATTTATTATCGAGTGTCTATTAAATTTAATCCCTTAAAATAAAAATTAATTACATTATTATTTATACCTTATTTTAAAATATTACTTTTAAAAATCTCTTGAAAAATTTCAATCCTATCTCTTATATTATTACTTCTAAAATTTTTATAATGCTGCTTCTATTACTACCTTCACAACAACTGTTAATCACCTTAACTATCATGTCTAAAATCACATGGCTGACCATGAAATAGATAAAACGTTTATTTCATATTTTTGAACTTGGAAATCAATAAAAATGAGTAAACTTATATTTTTTTGTCAGGGGAATTTATAAGACATTTATTTAGTCTATTAGTCATTCCTATAAGATTTCTTTATTCTGATTTGAGATTGATTTCTAGCTCTTGTTTCTTTTTTTCTGTAGTAATTCTGGAAAAGGTTTATCGGTCATATGAGAATTTTGTCTCTCTTTTCCTTTGAGTGCCAAATAAACTTGTTGCTCGATACATATTTCTCCTGATCTAGATTGTAAATATGCACAGCAGATGTATAAATAAAAATTTTCAGATGCATGTTTTTGATATGTAATTTGGAATATTGATTTCTTTATCCCATGCATGGATCAGGTTGAATTGCAAGTCCTCAATCAACTTCTGTGTTAATTAAATTTGCTTGCCTATTACTATGTCTTTATTCACTGTTTTGATTCATCTATTCTTTATCTTAAGTCATTAGGCTTATTGGCTACCATTTGGTATTTTACTTTTACCTGTTCTTGCTCTTCCAATAGTTGTAGTTCACCATATTTCTCTTGTTTTAATACAACTAATTCCTTTTTGATCATTTGTTTTTATTTTTACTTATTTTTGATTAATTTCTATTTCTTCTAATAGTTGTAGTTCATCTTCTTTCTTTTGATTTAATTCATCAGGTTTGTTTAATTTCTGTATTTGACACCAATGATTTTTCAGCTCTCTTCTTTTCATTGTTCTATTTTATATTCATTTTTTATCTTTTATATTAATTTTCCCATCTTTTAATCAAATGTATTGCCATCTAAAATTCCTTATACTTTTGTTCATTTTCCATTGTTTTATCTTTTTGAATAACATGTGTATCATCTCATTATATCTAATGGTGATACTGCTATGATCTTTTTAGAAATTATTACCCCTTCTCCCTGAATTTTTTTTTCTTGAATTAAAGATTTATTTTACATTGCAATAAACACTTTATCATAACCATTTATTGGATTTATCCCCAACTACAATACATCATTATTTGGATCCAATCAAAATCTACCAAATACTTGAATGCCATTTTCTTCTCACAATCTTCTGCCTTACTTTGATTATTTTGCTACTACACTTAAGAACAAACATTTTCTGGTTATTCATATCATTTATCCTTCTTAGACAAATGAGTGTTTGTCATAGATATTTAATCATGGCACCCACAATCAATCTCAAAAAGTTATAAATAGAAGCATTTATTATTTAATAGTCAGCTTATTATGCTAGAAAATATTTATTTATATATTTTAATATGATTAAGAAATATTTTTCCTTAGTATGTAATAATAAAAGTGACCAATGCACAACATCACCATATACAATACCAGGCCTCCTGATGAAATGGATTATGGATCACACAATCTATATAGAAAATAAGTTATACACACACTGTTTAAACAGATAAAAAATATTTGAATTATAATCTATTATATTTGTCATAAAATATATTATTTTCTTACAAAATAAATATATCTTTATCGCCAATTGTTTATCCATTATGTATTCCTTAGAAACTATTGGTACCTGAAATTATTTTTTCTAATTCAAGTGCATTTTCTGGTTACATATAGTTATGACTTAATCTAATGGGAAATTATTTAACCGATAATGATTGTCTCTAAGAACCACTTCAAAACTATTATTTAATTTGCCATCACAAGCATGCGTGAATATACAAATATGAAACTAATTATAGGAACGAATGTACTTTCTGTAAAATGCATAAGATTTATTCTGATTAACTTTAAAATGTCATTCTTCTAATTTCAGACTGTTCTATAAATATAACTATATGTTCCAGTACATTTGTCATTAAATAAATTCCCAAATCTTTAAATGAATATTCTAGTAGATATAATTCTATGTGTTGTCAATCCTCCTAAATATAATCCATTTATTCAACTACCTTTGTTCCCATAGTCAATTCATATGCCTGGGAGAAAATTTGCCTTTTAAATACATCTCTAGTATAAATTTTGGTAAATCTCTAATGATTTAAATTTATTTATTCTTTATAATAATATTAATTCTAACAATTTTAAACTTTGCATATTTGGTTAATACTCTTTAATTCAATACTAGCACTATAAACGCACAGCTAATATTTAATATTTATTAAACCATAGGCTGAGTGCTTTCGAGCTCACGACTCTCATAATCATAGCTCTTTGTGAAATAACTGATTGTCTAATGTTATGCAAATCTATGCAAAGTTTAAATATTCTATTTTATGGATATAGAATAACATGTTTCCTTTCTGTTAATGGCATTGCTGTTTCAACATGAATACTTGTATACTAAGGCACAATCTAATCTAGCACACAATTCCATTTTCGCACAGCACCAAAAGCTTGTAGAAAATCCATGCGAACCACAAATAATCAGCTTAGTCTGCAGAGAGGGAAACGATTTGAGATGAAAGATAAAAGAGGCCTCCTTTATCACAATAGACAGCGACGCTATTAACAGAAAGGAAACGTGCTATTCTATATCCAGGAAATGAAATAGTTGAACTTTGCATAGATTTGCATAACATTAGACAATCAGTTACTTTACAAAGAGCTATGATTATGAAAGCCGTGACTATCGAAAGCGCTCAGCCTATGGTTTAAAAAGATATTAAATAGTAGCTTTGTGTTTATGCATTTATAACACTAATATTGAATTACAGAATAATATTAATTGTAAGGGGTAGCCTTTATGGATTCAATTCCATTTTAACAACAATTTATTTAATTCCCTGAATGTACTCCTTTTGATTCCAATCTCTAATATATGAAATCGTTAATAAACTTATAATATCATAAATGTAATATATATTTAACTATACAACTTAAATAAGTGTGTTTATACTATAAATTAAAATTCATATAAAAGTATAATTCATTGCAATTAATGTGAGGTCAATTTATTTACAAGATCAATTCAATCATATTTAAAAGAATAATCAGTTTAGTTTAAAATTGTAATGATTATATTGCAAATTTTTTTTTTTTTAGTAATTGTCATTTATATTGAGCATTTCACATATCAAACATTTTCCATGTGTGCACATTCCATGTGATTAAAACAACTATTATTCACTGTTTAGTTTACGCGACTTTAAATATTTTCTTACAATATCAACATTACAAGAAAACATACTTTTTTCCTTTAGAGGATATTTTAGTTTTCTTTCTTTTATATATTTTTAAAAGGAGGCACAAAGCTTCAACTAATTCTATATATTATTTGTTATTCTATATATTATAATAAAAAAAATAAGAGAATTTTATTTTTTATATCTTTAACAATAACCGGAAAGAAGAATGAACTAGTATAAACTAAACAGATAGACTGACAAACAGTTAGATAAACAAATATGATATAGATAGATAGATAGATAGATAGAAAAAGTGATTAATTAATGGATGGATAAATATATGGGTAAAAAATGGATAGAGAGATAGAAAGATATATAGATAGGGATATAGAAAGTTAAATAGATAGATAGATTAATATTTATAGTCATAAATAAACAGATAGATAAATAGGGAGGTAGAAAGATAAAGATATAAATAGATAAATATGTGGATAGATAAGAAAAGAGAAGTAAAGATAGAGTGATAGACAAACGGATAGATAAGTAAATAGATAGATAAATAAAAAATAGATAAACAGACAATTTAGACAAATAGATAGATAAATGGATAGATAAAAATAGATGGATAGATGGAAAAATGAGTATATAGATAAATAGATGGTTAGATAAATAAACATTCCCATATATATATCGATAGATACTTAGATATCTAAAAAAAATTATTTAAATGCACATCTGCTATCTTTAATATTTCAACCAGAGGACTGGTTTTACTTTACTGTATTTCTTTCTGATAAAATTAGCCTCTGGTTGAAATACTAAAGATATCCATTGTACATTTAAGTAATTTAATTTCTTATTTTTTTGAATACATTTTTTTAGTTAGTTTTTATATATACGTTATATATTTTTATACAGTTTATATCAACAACTTTTTAAAACCTACTGTATATTAAAACCATCAATAACCTCCCACATTATAATAATGGGAAAAATGAAGAATATTGTCCATTATCATTGATCCTGGAGAAAAGGATTTAGACTTGCTTTCACTTATCCTTTTCCCCTAGAATAGCAAAGTATTCATATTAATTAGAATTCCATGGCTGGAAAATTGAGTACGAATTATTTACTTCAAATAAAAATTCTAACTCTTATTTAAATCATATGTACACATATATAGATAACTATAATGGTCAAATATTCAATACAATTTATTTGTGCTTAATGTTGTCACAAATACATAAATAAATAATCGATCAAAACAAGATTGAAATGAACAACTATTAATAACTATTATAATATTTATCAAACCGGATTTCATCTCCATTGCGATCTTCTCAAGATATTATTATACTCATCGAACCGGCTTTCTTCTCCATTGAGATCTTCTTAAGATATTATAGTATATCTTGAGAAGGTCTCAACGGAGGTGAAAGCCAGTTCGATAAATTTTACAATATAGTTATTAATAGTTGTTTATTTCAATCTTGTTTTGATTGATTATTTATTTATGTATATAAATGGTTTATCTATTTGTTTTATCTTACAAAAAAGAAAAGAAAAACATTTATTTTTTATCTTTAAAATACTTTAATTTTTAAAATAATTTTTTTATTTCCAGACATAGGTCGTAACATTATCAGAACACAATCATTCACGCAAAAATAATAATTCCCTAAGGCATATTGACTTTTTTTATTTACTCACATTTATATAGTAAACTAATATTTGTTTATATATATATAATAAACTAATACAGTTTTTCTAACTCATTTTTTTTATATTTATAAATCCTATCAGTAATAGTTTTGTTAAAAAAATGATGTTAGATGAATTTAGTTTAATTAAAATAGGATTTTCAAATACTTATTAATTTGAAGGATAATATAAAAATAAAATATTGAGTTAATTCTTTTTCCATTTTATTATAAGGTCTACCCAAGTTATCTGTTGATTACTAATTGTGTTTAGCTAACTTACAAATGTCAAAGTTAAAATTATACTTCTATTAATAATATTATTAATATTGCTAGAAGAAATCATAACAGATGCACAATTGAAATCTTAAACTAGATTCCAAGAGAATGAAAAAAACCCAGAAAAAGACCACATGTGAGATGGATGGATGAAATAAGAAAGTATACATGGGTGATGTAAAGAAGTGAAGCTAGATATTGGAGAAGATTGACTGAACTTGGAGAGACCTTCATCCTGCAGTGGATTGATAATGGTTAACAATGATGATGATGATGATACCCAATTGGAAACTATGGGACTTTTATTTAGCAATTTCAATTTGGACTTGTCTAGGAATCCTATGGAACATTTAATTGTTATTGCAATATAGTTTATCTGCAAAATCAATATTATTAGCATTTATCCCCATTTCTAAAACGTAAACGCATGATTTTTATAATGATTACATAAAGAAAAGTTTCAGAATGTATTTAAGCATTAATTGTTGGTTTATTATTACAATTTGGCTATTCTGGGTGAAGGAATTTTATATATGATCCTAAGATGGAAAATGAGAGTCAAATTCTTATTTAGTTAGTTCATATAACATAGCAATAAGTAATATATACATATAACGTTCAATACAGAGCCCCATGTCAGTAAGAGGTGCCTTTGTGCAAGCTAAATTTCAGTGTACCTAATCTCACAAACATAGCTGGCATGAGTGCAGTGTGATGGCACACAATCTTGCATTTATCATGATCCAGCTCTGCAAAAGTCAAAAAACAAAATATTTTATAACATGTTAAATGAAACTACTACATTCAATACCATGCATGAAGCAATACAATTATAGAAACCCTGAGTAATGCAGATTTTTCATTTTTATTGTTTATATAAATGTTTTGCAAAGTTCTGGTTATATTAATGTGAGATCAGGTTTTCATTAGTATTCTATGTATTGGATTAGGACAATGTAATTAATGAATCCCAATAAAATATTAAAGAAAATAATATATTTATATATTTTACAAAGAAATCAAGTTATATGTCACATGACCTAATTTAACAAGCTTGTATTACAAATGTTATATATAGAGCTCACAAATAAGCTCTTACCAAGCTTTGCAGAATATCACCAACACCAGACCGGTTTCTGCTACTGGCTTTTTCAGTGAGGCGCTAGGATATTCAAACATTAGATTTAAAATACCAGGCCAAACCCAGCACTTTATCTAATGGATGACAAGTAGAAAATCTGAAATTTTCAGACATTCGTATATTTTCCAATCCAGATATCTAACTTAATATATATTTTGCATTATATGTATTTTACTTTGTTTTCTCAAATATTGATTTAAAATAATATTTATAATAAATAAGTAATTATTTATACATTACAAGTCAATTTAATCTGTATTTGCAAATAAGTTAATGTAATTTTTTAAATATCTAAATATTTTTTAATCATATTAAAACGACCCCTCCCCCACCCATAAAATAGAATTAATTAATTTAAACAAAATATATTCTATATATTTTTGCTTAAAAAAGATACAATAGAGTATTAAAAAAATATAATTATTAATGCCTTTACCTTTTTATTTATATATTAAATCTCTTGACATTTATTGCTGCATTCTGATAAAAAACAATCAGTTTTATCTAGGTTGACTCTAATCAACATATTAATTAGTTGAACATAACCCTTGGTTTTTTGACTTTGTTTTATTCAGAATCTCTCATACATAACATGTTTTGTTTCAACAAAGGTAGCTACTAAATCTCAAATGCTGTTCAATAAGATAATAATTTTTGTATGTTTATTTCAGCTTAAAATCTTAATCACACTATATAGTCTATTATCTAGAGATTTTAGGGATTTACATTTACTTAAGAGAAATATTTTTCATACTTACATTGTTTATTCCATAAATTTTTAGAAGCCATTATACCATGCCTTGCACTTTCTTTGGTTTAATGATCGATTATAATGGGTAAAAAAATAAAGAATTGGTTTCTTCCACTAAAATAGAAAAGAATTTTGTAGGCACTTTACCAATTGAGTAGTTACAAGTGAAGTTGTATAAATGTTACAATCAACAGAGGGACATTAAATGATAATACCATTTTAATGCAATGCATGCAATAATATGGACTGTGTATTTGTATCATTTTATGTATCAATTGTGAATATTAGCCACATAAAAAATTCCACTACAGTACAAATCCAGTAAAACATTAGTAAAATATATAAAAAATGATTAAAAAGAAAAAAAAACAATATTATTATTAGACCCCCAAAGACCATGTGATGGCCTTGCCTCTGATAATCTACTCTAATTATACAGCACACAAACACAATAGAAAAATTTGTAAACTCTGACTGAAAAACTAAATTACCCACTTAGTATAATTATTACAGTATTGGCTATTGTTTTAAGTAGGTTAATTTTTAAATAAATTATTGATAAGCATTTATTTTATATAGCGTATGTAAACAATTGTATATCAGTCAAATATATACTATATCTTGTATTGGTGAGAAAGTATTCATTTATTATTAACACTCGCAAAGTGTATGCACAATTAGCGTGAAAGACTGATATTTGACTGTAATAAATTATTGATAGTAAAGTGTCATTTCACATGTAAATTAGGTTGTTTTAATAAAGGGATAATTATAAAATGTAAACATGTACATATACATTTTATTAATTATCACAGTGAAATGGTGCCAACAGTATGAGGGTAGACAATATAACATTTAGTATATTTCAAACAATTGTTAGTAGTCTAAATAAAAAATGCAATTCTCTTATATTTAAATAAAAATGCATTTGTAACTATAGAGGAATTCAGAAATCTAAATATATTCTAATATTTATTTATAAGTTTACATATATTCATTTAAATATAAATTTTATTATTGATCATGGTGAAATGGCAACTGTCTATTCAATGCTGTTCAGGAATGAAGTATATAATAGTTATTATATTTTGAACAATTTAAACAAAGAAGTAATCTTATATTAATGAAAAATATTTACAATCCGAATGTGTTTCTAATACAGGAGTGATTGTTTTTTATTTACATATAAATTTAATTAATTATCACTGCAATTTAGCACCCTAATTGATGCATCTTTGTGCACCACACAACCTGCATACTGCACACAGCAGTCCAATAGATCATTTAAATAATAAGTGATGTTGTAGTAAATGAGACACACTTCTGCTAATCATTTGACAATTATTATTATCATATTGTCAAATGACTAGTGGGAGTGTGCTCCATTTGTTAGAACAGCCTTAACTATTAAAATAATCTATTGAATGTTATATATTTTAAAGTGTAACTGTTTGCATTATATATCTATTCGATATTGCTAGATAGTTAAATTGATTATAATTAATAGCATATCAACATAGTTTAAAATATATCTGTTATTCTAACAAGTGTAGAAATGTTACTTTTTTTGGTACTTACATATTAGAACATGTACTCATGTTTTTGACAGCAGAATGCCATACCTTTTCCCTGTGGGATGGATAAAGTATTTGTGATGGCAGAATGAAAGTATAAATTTGTAAACAATAAACACATTATGATACTAAATAAAAACAGGAAGTTATGACTTTTTAAAACATCGTTCAGTCATCGCAACTACTTCTTTTCCACTGGAAAAAAGTATTGCATTCTGCTATCACAAACACAGGTTGAAAGTCTAATATGTAAGTACCCTTTTTTTTCTGTTTATCAATGGAAGATTATAAATAGATTGTAACTATAATACATTAGTAGGAGTGAATTTTTGAATATGTCATGAGTTATACAATACAAAGTAATCAAAGGTTGTATTTTAAATAGATATGTTAACATTAATTACTAATGATTTTAATAGCATTGATTATATATAAAAATTCCTAGTATGATTGTCATATTAGAAGTTTGTATATATTCATTAACATTTAAATACAAATACATTATATAAACTTTTAAGTGAGATGTAGTTAGAGGGGATTTGAACCCAAACTTTCAAGCTGTCTTTAGTCATCCACTCTATCTTATAAAACCAACATACACAACCACAAACATGCAAAAAGCATGATGATCTGGACCAACTGATGAGTGCTGATTCAGCATGAAATACATATATTGGAGATCATTTATCTTTTTTACATGTATGTGCCATGTATTTCGGTTGTTTAAGATGGAGTGGATGATTAAATGGAGCTTGAAATTCTGGGTTCAAATACCTCTAATTATAAACCAATAAGTATTTACTGTATCATATCAATTCAAAATACAAAGTTGTCACTTTGGTTTATATTATTATGAACATTAAAATAATCTTAGTTATATTATAGTGTGATAGTTATCTTACAGTATGTAATATTAGGATGTAACACTTCTAGTCTACATGTTAAAAAACAGGCAAAACTCTCTATACAGTAGTGTCACTCAGTGCAAGCCAGAGTAATCAATGGATGCCAGAAGGCTAAGATTTAGCTGCAGTGATCTCAGATCCAAGGTTTCTCACTGATGAAAGCCACAAGCTAGAATCTAGTCTGGGGATATTGGATGAGTAGGCACTAGATAGGGATTTTATACACAAGCCTTCTGGCATTCATTGATTACTCTGTCTTGCACTGAGTGGCACTACTGTATGGAGAGTTTTGCCTGTTTTAATTAACAGTTACGAGTAAGCATAAGAAATGGTGATCATGTGATGTTTAGTGGTTTAGTCTACAAGTTTTGATAACAAATGAAAAGGGGTATTTTTTTTTACCATTTCAGTGACTGTTATCTGTTATACCCTACCTTGCCTTCAGATAATGGACTAGGTTCAGATTCTATCTTATCTTCATCAGAGTTTATTACTGCATAATATCGAATTTATGTTCAATAATTAATATTAGGAAGATTCTGTTACTTTATGATAATTGTTGTAATATTTGGGAAATGCAATAATTATCCTTTGAAAATATGCAGTTTATAAATACTATAGATTTTAAGCTATATATGAAAGAATCATATTATTTTGACTCAAACAAATAGTAACCAGAGCATATTATTTTGACTCAAACAAATAGTAACCAGAGTTTATTTGAAACTACTTACATCTTTTTAAGTATGTTATAACAATATTTTACGTTAACCATCAGTTTTTCTAGCTAATTTTTTTATTTTCACCAACTACAAATATTATTATTGGTTCTCAGTGTTTTCTACAATACATTTAGTATTTTAATTTTATTTTTCTCATAATTCTATTATTATCTCATTATAAAAAAAATGATTTATTAGAAGACTATATCTCTACTTTCAATTTTTCTCACTAGGGGCAGTAGATAGTAACCTCAGTTGTAATTTATTTTGCTTTGGATCTAAATTGCAAATGAAGATTTTTTTTGACTGTGCATGAAAGTTTAGATATTCTTGGTTTCAGTAAAAATTTAGACAATTATTTTATTTTTTAAAACAATTGGTTAATTATTTTTCACTGTTGTTATTCACAAAGATCTTTACAAATGTATTTCTTCTTTGATAATGAGCTTTAAACATTTATGAAGTTCTCTGAATTTTAACTACCTACACAGATTTCCAAAGCAAATATAAATCACTAAAGACTTACTATTTTATATCTTTTAATGATGTGATACTGCTGCCACCTATATTAAATGAAGAAAACCGTTAGTATTGAGGTATCCCATTTTGAATTAGAATGTTTTAAATAATCAAAGAGACTTCAGTGCAATAAATAAGGTTTTTTATACATTCGATGGTAAGGTATTTGGCTATGTCTGTCTGTAGGGATTAAGAAAAGTAGTAGTAGTAGTTACAGGCTAGCCTCATAAGCTCATTTTGAGTATGGAGTTTGTAGAACTCTAAATAGACTTTACTTAGCAAAAAAATATAATTTGAAAATTCATTAAAATCTTTAGTTATATCATCATCACACTCATCACCCATTATCAGTCTACTGAAGAATGAATGTCTCTCCAAGTTCAATCCATCTTCTCTGATCCTTGACTTTTCTTTGCCACATCATCCCTGCACACTTTTTTATTTTATACATCCATCTTACATATGGTCTCTTTCTGGGTCTTTTACAATGTCTTGGAATCCAGGTTAAAATTTCAATTGTCCATCTATTGTAGATGTTTTTATATAGCTTCTTAATAAATTTAAAACAGTTTTGAACTGTATAAAATTCTAAAGTATTCTCCCATAGTATGTATTTTATGCAATGGCTATGCACTCAATAGTTATGTCTACTTTATCAATATATATCTGTACCATGCCAATTATTCACATATAAAATGATGACGAATATTACATAAGTTAGCTAGATATAACATATAATAACATTTTTGAACTACATCAAGTTTAAATTAGATTAGCACTGATCCCTATTTTATAGGCTAATATATATCATATATATAAGATAGAATCTTATTTATCTTTTCAGCATATATCTGCTTGAGTGTATCAGTGTTATTAGATAGAGTGGAGAGCGGTGGGTCATCTGAATGTCTGTGCTCATATACCCTATATTACATATATAGACACAGGTATATAACAAGCCTGTGTTTCAGTTATTACATTGTAGAGATGTCTGCCCATCCTTGCACATGTATTAAATGGATTATGTCCTGTACATGTGGGGTTCAGATTGACCTTAGGTCAATATGGGTGTGACAAGAATCTTGGCCTCAGGGTGGCCTTCGAGCATTCCATCATCAGATTTTCAATTGGATGGACGGTTAAAGAGTTGGAGTGTGTAATAGATTGGAGCCTGTCCATTAAAGTATGAAGATTGTCTATCTTAATATATTGTAACCGTCATCCCCTATATATTACCCGAGATTACGGGCTTCGAAACAAACATGACATAGCGTAAGGCTTTATTTATTTTCTTACATCGACAGTAATTCACGATCCACATAAGGGGGCGCCAGATACGATTATTTAAGTTGATTTTAACTACTCGCATCACCTTACATCATGTCAAAACGATCTCGAAGTCTAATCCCACCCACTAGCTCAACACTCCCAGCATGGACCATTAAGGTGTCTCAAGGTTGTTACATGATTGTTTCTAGAATGACTTCTCCCGGAGAAGACGCATTGTCCGCTAATGAAAATCAGCAAGGTTTTCTAATAAGTCGATCACGGCATAAAGATCGTTTATTGGTTATCACTGACCTATGAGGTTGTTCGCTTACGCCCCGAACACAAGGCTTACAAGTTCATCCCCCCGCTTTATTGTATATAACATAATTAATTGACGTTTACTTTGATTTATTATAGACCCGCCCGCTCTTAAATCTATCTTAACTAAGGTGAAATAAGAAACATCGTGACTTACGGCACGATGGTGACATAATTAATAAAATAACTAAATTGAAACGGAAATTAAAATTAACTAAATCTACTTCAAAGATAAGTTATCAAAGCATAAATAAACTACGGTTTCGAATGTGTGTGAAAAGATTTGAGATATGCTCGACTTGATTAGATATTGAACAAGTTTATTAAATATGAAAAGAAAACATTATTAATTGATTTATTACAAAACATTATTAATTGATTTATTACAAAACATTATTAATTGATTTATTACACACGCGCACATACATTCACGCCCACAGAGAACCATAAGTATTCATAACACAATTTGAATAACGAGAAAGTTCCTTTCTATTTGATAAATATATAATCTTTCCTTAGATTCACTCAAGTTCAAAGTTCATGTTTACATAGTTCAGTAACAAAGATAAACTATTATGACGAGGAAAGTCTTAAGATTTATTTGAGTAAATTTATGTTGGTTAATTACGAGATTGCCTTACGAGTTTATTAATTGAGTGAGTGAACATAATATAAAACATATTTACCTAGGATTTGTCTTGGTTGCAACGAAGGTCGATTGGTCTGGACGAGTTTGGGTGTTTCACGGAACATTTCTTTTATTAGGAGCATTCACTTAACACGACGATGTTATCAGAATTTCATAGCTTCGGAGATATTTCAGTAGCGGAGCGCCGATCAGTCACTGAAGGGTTTATTAGCCCCTCATGACAGTCGACGCTCTTGGTATTAATTTCATGATGATCATTTTAAATATTGAGGAATAACCAAGCTAATTCAGAACAATTCTAATTTTAAATAAAAGCATAAGCATCGGAATAAATGAGCAGGTGGTAATTCAGCGTACTGAGAATTGGAAAATAAAAAAACAACAGCAAGGATAATGTATCTATCGAAATGAATCGAATCGAACTGAATCCAACATTGAATAGGTTTTGACTGGTATTTATAAGGGTTGATCCATATCTTAGGATCCAATCTACCCCCATAGTTCCCTGTTCTTGGAGTTGTCGTTCAGGTCCGCGTTTGAGCTACCTGTTCACTCACTCTTTGTGCTAAAGGCAATATTTATTTTGAGACAATCTCATTTTGCAATCTCACTCAACCAACCTTATTCCTTCACACCTCGAATGCATGCGTGTGTGCGTGTGTTTTACTAGAACAATACAAGTTATTTTAAATTTAGAAGTCGAGCATTTATCTTTTCCTCAAATCTTTTCTATAAGTTTTATTCTAGTTAAAATTATATTTCTAAAATAAACATTTTTTAATTCCCCGTGGTGATTTTGATTGATAATTATTTTTATTATTTTAGGAGTGCATATTATATTTTATTGTTTAGGAGAGCAAATTATTTTTTGTTATTATTTTTATTATCTAAAGGCTTTAATCATTTAATTAGACGTTTTACCGTCTGCATTTTATCAATGTGTTTTATAAATGTATTTATGAGAGAAAGAAAACTATTACTAATTACGAAAATAAAGTTACGAGTGTTTTATGTTGCTTGCTGGTGTGTGTGTGTTTATCGATGTATCCTAGATTTAATATTGATGTAACGCTGTCTCGTTACAATATATCTGAGCACTTATAGTATATATGTGTGGGAGATGATAATCTGGACCAACTGATGATTGCTGGTTTAGCATGAAATACGTGTATTGGTGATTATTTATCTTTTCAGCATATATGTGCTTGAGTGTATCAGTGTTATTAGATAGAGTGGAGAGTGGTGGGTCATCTGAAAGTCTGTGCTCATATACCCTATATTAAATTAATAATAATAATAATAATGCATTTAAAATTAATATTTCCTTAAACACCCAATATATAACTTCATGAATAGTCAAAAATGGTGGATGTGAAATGCAAGTGATTTCTTAATATATATTTGAACTAAAAAAATCCCTTCACATGATCATGTTATCTTATATTCACTGTATATTCCAAATCTATTATTTTATTTATGTTAATAATTGTAATAATATAAAGGATAAAGGAAAATTTGATTTTATTTATTTGCCATTTAAATTGCCTTCTTACATAATTGTATGTAAAATAGTAATTATTTTGGAAATAAGAAAATTGTTTAGAAAAGGATATCTTTTTTAGAAAAACTAATGATACTATACACTTCTTCATGAATAATCTTTCTATCAAAAATGTTCTTTGTATTATTTAATGAATTATTCAAAGTAATATATATATATATATATATATATATATATATATATATATATATATATATATATATATATATATATATATATATAAAAGTGTCAGAGTAGTTTCAGCTTAAATAAAAGAATAAAAGTACATAAATGTAAAATTAAAAATAAATATATTAGTTTTGCTTCATATATATATATATATATATATAATTATTCAAAACAATACAATAATTAATACATAATAATTAATATATATATATAAATAAAATGTCTGCTTTGTTTTTTTTTTTAATTTTAATTTAATGACATTTGAGACAGGTTTAAGAAATTAACCAAAAGTACTACTGCAGATTTAAAGCCTGTTTATAATAGTTTATTACCATTAAATTTATTATTTTTATTATGATATATATATATAGATGGACTTTACCAAGACCTCCAAACAAGCGTATTTGTTTACATAAACGTCAGAGTCAATATTCACTGTCCCTTTCATTTTGCTCCACCCTCAGATCAGTTGATTTCAAGCTGATTTGCTCTCATCAGTGAAGGGATAGGAGTTAATACAAGCGATAGCAGGTTTTTACGTATATAAAACTTTTTTTGTTTTTCATATATATATATATATAAACATTACAAGCATAAAGCTAAACTAGTCAATATAAAATCAAAACTACCCCAAATCCAAAATTAAACCAGACCAGCATAAAAATAATATAAAAACACAACCTAAGGTTTCACCGCTAAAAGCAGACTTCTCAAGTGTAAAAAACTACAAAAACTACACAATATATATAATATTAAGGGTGGATGGGAAGTGAATGGATTTGTGGGTAGTTTTTGTAGTTCTTTACACTTGAGAAGTCTGCTTGTAGCGGTAAAATTTTAGGTTGTGTTTTTATATTATTTTTATGCTGGTCTGGTTTAATTTTGGATTTGGGGTAGTTTTGATTATATATATATATATATATATATATATATATATATATATATATATATATATATATATATATATATATATATATATATATATATATATATATATATGGAAGACATTCAGGCTATGATTATTAGTTTTGATTAGGCTAAGACTGTAAATAAAAAACAGAATTGAAGAATCTTTATTATCAAAAATTTATGATTCTGAAGCAATTGATTTGTTTAAAAGTTCTAATATATTAAATAATCCATAGCTCATTTTCAATGGCTGCATAATTCAAGCTTTTTTCTATTTAAGGAAAGAGTGTGACTGAAAGAATGTAGCTACAGAATGTTTAAAATATTTTATTAAACTAGTCTATATAGATTTCAGCTAGGGTTATGCATTGTTTATTTCAAACTTGTATTCCATTGCACATTGCTGAAATATATAATCAAAGACCCCAATAAAAACTAAATAATATTTATATTAGGAGTATAGGGTGAAATATTAATAAATAACATTGCAGAAAGTATTATATATAGAAGTTATTTAAAATTATGTCATAATAAATTATAGTATAATAATAATATTAAGAGTAATGGTTAAGTATCATCAATGACTACTGAATGTTTACTCACATGGTTGTTCTTTAGCATGTTTCAACTCTAGTAGTTATGCTTTAGAGAAAAGAATTAGTTGAAATAACATTCATTATCATCAGCACTCTCTACCTATGATATGGATTATTGATTTTCTTAAAACCAGTTTCCTATCCAGATGTGAAAGCCTACACCAATGTAAGATCAGAGAAGATATTGAGATAATAAAAAGACTAAACGGTGTCAACAAACGCGAGACACACGGAAACTTCCTCTTATTTGGAAAATATTAAAAAAAAAAAAAATTCCCTGAATTTTTATATATTATTAATATTTCAATTTTTTCAATTTTATACACCTATTTTTAGTTGTGGAGTTTCCACTACCCCTCTAACTATATTTATTAATGCTATTTACAGCACCTCTACATTTATAAAGTTTTCATTTCCCAGTTGAGGGCTTGTGTGATCAAATCGAAACGTTGGAATTCTTAAATTAAAATCTTAAAAGGATGAACCCGCAAAATCGGTTTTATATATACATATTACATTGGAACAGTATATTGCAATTAACATTTTAATGTAAATAAAATGTAGACAATCCTGTATATTTAAAATAAGTTTACGTAGATATAAAATTTACAACGATTATGAACCTTATACAAGGTAAATATTAGTGGTTAATATCTAATCGCGGATATGAGCATTGCAAATCCATGGAAAATGATGCAATAATAGACTGAAATTAAAAAAAGAAAAAGAAAACCTATATATAGAATAATCACAAGCAAATTTCCAATACGTCTAGTTTTATTCAAATGATACACATTAGTATAAAAATTGTCTAATATAATTTGGTTATATATCTTCATTTATTCTTCTAAAATGAATTAAATTATGCATAATTTTGCGCTTAAAAAAATCAATAGATATTTAAAAGACATTTTTTTATCATTTTTTTCCTCGGTTAATTTATCAAATAGGTGACTTTTACTTAGATTTAATTTGCAAAACATTTCTTATTTAATTACGTCTTTACTTGTTCTTTATATTTATATAAATCTTCTTTTACTCTTATTTTATTGAATTAATATATTAAAAATGAAAACGAGTCTTATGCAACGCGTCAATTTAAATTAACTGGAATAAATGATAGCTTTGTGAAAAAATAAATGATTTTAAATATTAAGTATTAAATACACCGTAATTACATTATTCTGTGAACTTTGAAAGAAAATTAAAATATATATATATGTAGCTAATTTTTAACTTTTTTTTCTTAATATATTTATTTATTTTCTAAAGTTAGAGTAGTTATATTCATTTATATTTATAAGAGAATGCTAATAATTTAATTTTCATATCTTTTGCTTGAATAAAGCTTACTAGCTTGAGAAGAGGTTGTTCTTTTTTACCTCTCCCCTCCACACAACTGCCTGGAAACTGGTATATATATATTTTTTTATTAAGAATGAATGCAGTTATTTGATGTCATATATAAAATTCCTGTCGTAATTTCTAACTAAGTTTTTAAATTATTGAAAATAGGCACAACTTATCATAACTGGAAAAATATACTATTTTTTCAAATAATATTTTTTCCCCAGGTAACCGAATCAATAGTAAAAGAAAAATACATATTTTTGTTTAGCGAATGAGTATGTTGCTATTCACAGGATTCAGACTAAAATTCTTCGAACATAGTTGATTCTAAACTAGTCTAGTAAATGATGGCTTTATATATATATATATATATATATATATATATATATATATATATATATATATATATATATATATATATATATATATATATATATATATTGAAGAGATCTTTGTTAATCAGACGTTATTTAACATATTAAAGTGTAAACATTGGTATAAAGATTAATATGTTTTAAATGTTTAAAAGACAAAAACAAGGAGTAATCAAAGTTGTTTGCATATCCTCCACCATTCTTCTCTCTCATGATATAAGAATATTTACTACTAAATATATAATTAGAGGTAATTTGAACACATCTAAATTCCAAGTATACAAATTATACTTGCAATCAAATATTAAATATATAATACATCATGACATAGTAAATATAATACTGTAAGAAATGCAAATTATACTATTTACTAAGGCTGTAACCTCAAGAATGTGCGCATAAAAATGCGATAATAGAGACCTCTACAGGCCTTAACCACAAGCTTATGTTTGAGGTTCCTACTATCGCATTTTTACAGGCACATTCTTGAGGATACAGCCTTAGTAAATATTACTTATGTAATCAATGTGTGTTTAAATACATTTATAATTAAAGGAGTACTATGGAATATATATAACAAACATTTTTTAAATATATATCCATCTTTATAACAAGATCTGTTATGGCATAACTATCTACCAGTGTATATTTTTCATAAGCAATCATTGCTGAACAAGTAAATTAAGAGCAAAATAATTAATTATTACATATTATTATATAAAGTAGGTAAAATAAAACAAAAAGTTTTTCATGAAAAAGAATGTATATGTATTCTTTTAGCTGAGCTTTTTTCTGTTACCTAGTGACAACAATAACACAATCTTTAAAACATTAGATCATAAAAGATGACATTTTCCTTTCTTTCAAACTAAATAAAGCCCATTGTTATTATTATAAAAATATTTTATTTTTAATTTTAATAAATAAACCATTTACTCATTCTACATTCAAATAAAATTCAAATTATATAAATGAGGTTTAAATCCAGTTAAACCTAGCAAATAGAGTATGCTGGGTCATCTTCTGAATGCACCCAGTACAATATGTACTAAAATCTTTGTGCAAAAACATGACCAGAAGAAAGTAAATGCCCATAAGTTCCATTCTTCTGTATTGAACAATGTGATATCCCTTAAATATAATCTGAACATCACATGATCTCCATAGAGTAGGACCATTCAGTGCAATCCAGAGTAATTAATGGATGCAGAAAGGTTTGTGCATAAAATCCCTGCCTAGTGTTTAAGATCTAGGTGCATTGCTCTCAGATCCAAGGCTCCTCACTGATGAAAGCCATATGCTAGAAACTAGTCTGGAGATATTGGATGAGTAGACACTAGATAGGGATTTTATGCACAAACTTTTCTGCATCCATTGATTATTCTGGCTTGCACTGAGTTGTGCTGCTGTGTGGAGAATTTAGCTTCTGTGTAAATATGATCTGACTGTTCCATAGATTAAAGTTGACTGTGCATAACATACTGACCCCTTTAGATTTTTTAAAAGTAAAATATGAATAAATTATTATGGGATAAAATGTATTATATAAAATACTGCAAGTCATTATAATTACAATAACACTGATCCAGCAGTTTAAAACCACATAACAAATGACATTCTTTAGATACACAGAGGGAACGCTTTATAATAACAAAAAAAAAACAGGCAGATTAATATTTTTAAACATTATTACTCATTTTTGGTTTGAGTGTTAACATCCCGAGTATTTAACATCACTACCTACACTACAAGTTTTATTCTTTCACTTTTATTTTTAGCATCAACTTTTTTTGGCATTTACCTTCATACCAGACAATATTCCATCAGTATTATCATTTTCTAAAACCTTACTATCACTACTTATTAATACAGTTATATTCTAGGAGAAATAGTTTTACATTAAATCATCCTTCTCGCCATATTCTTGTAACAATATTTATTTAGCAACACATCCATGTAAAAACTAAACAAATTATGAGATATATAGTTTTTTGCGTTAAACATCTATTTTTTTATTTTCTTTTTAGAAGGTATTTTACTTTCATATATATTTGGGTTTAATTTCATTTAATCATGTAATTAATAATACATCATCAGTTTTAATGAGTAAAAATTTGTTGCTGAATGCTTTTTCATGCTAAATCCAGTGTCTCCAATTCTTATTTTCTTTCATCCAAAAGACCCATGCAGATTTGTAGAGGTCCCTACTGTTGTTTTTTAAGCACATTGTCTTAAAGATATAGCCTTAATATATTACTTAATTTAATTTATATAACTCACATGAGATCACTCTCCCATTTATTATTTGTTAGATACCAGTATTTAAGATATTATCGTTTTAGGGAAATTTTAATTCCATCTATATATTAGATTTTTCATTATCTCAATGATATCAGATTTACAGGTTTATTCTCTCACTCACATATTTGATCCCTTTTTGTTAATTCTAGTATAAATCTTTCCACGTTTATGTACAGGATATCATTTAAATCTGGACACATAGGAAGTCTCATTAACTATATATTGAAAGTTGTCAGATGAATTTAATGCATGCCATCCAAGGAGTATTCCAGTTGGCTTTTCCATGGTGGTGAAGGTGTTCTCAAGGAAAATTTCAGATGTAATACACATGATTGAATGCATAAAGAGTGAGTGTGCTAAAATTGATAGCAATGTGGATATTCCAATTGAATAAAATGTTAATAAATTTCATTGCTTGAAAATATGTATTTTTGCCTGTGTCCATACTTATAGGGCACCCTGTATATGTACTAGAGTCTTTATATAGGTTTTCTATTAAGTGTTAAGTTTCAGATCCATAAATAGGCATTGGTAAATTGCATATTCTATAAACCATTCTTTTCAAGTACAGATATAATCTTTCTTTTAATAGTAAGTTATTTTTCCAAAAATTCATTCTAGTATTCATATAAATTCAATATCTTTACATTTTTATTAACAATTTGTCCTTGACTCATATAACTGCTAACTTTTTTCACTTAATTATTATAAAATGTTATTCCCTTTTAGCATTTATTTATGCTTAAACCTAATTGCCTTGCTTTTATGTGTTAGTTCTTACAATTTTTCGAATTCTGACAGATTGTTTTCAAAAACAACTATATCATGAATAACATTTGGAATAATATTAAAACACAGTTTTATTTCCCTACTTTGCCATTTTAATCCACATAATATACCTTGCTTCATTGATGGAAAAATTCAGAAGAAATGAAATTTATTCTAATCTACTTTTTTTTTTCAATGTTAATTTTCTTGTTGGTACACTGGTAATTTTTCATTATATTTTAATAAATTTACTTCAATATTTGATAATACTGTAAATCTATATTAATCTTCCAATTTATTTTTATAATTTACAAATTTAATCTAACATAGCATTGATTCATTCTCATTGCCTCTTCCAAAATTTATTTAGTATTTAAATGTTATCCAATTTGCTATAACTACTTTGAAATACAGGTTTTGCTCTTATTATTTTAAAACTAAGGTTCTGTGTAGATAATTTGTAATAAATTTAGTAAAAATATTATAGTACTAGTTGTATCTACATTTTATCAATTAGTAGAGCCACCCAAGCAACAAGATGGATAAAAAAGATAGTACAGTATGCAGAAGTTTGGATAAAGACTTTGTCAGTATACTTATACAAAGTGTAGGGTAATTGAGTTAGGAGAATTATTGTTATAGTGATAAAGAATAGGATAGAAGAATAGATGCACTAATAAAAAATAGGGAATTGGAGATATGGAGAATAGTATGGAGAGTAAAAACACTTTAAATATATATAGAAGTAAACAGAATATTGATTGTGAGTTAATTTATGATAATATCAAGGAAAGTAGTTTACTGTTCAAGGCTTGAACAGCTTTTTTAGAAACAAGAAAACTTATATATAAATAGAAAAATATGGGTGATTTAGTCTGCAAGTTATGTAAGGAAGGTGTAGAAAATATTAGGGATCTGTTAATTAAATGTAAATGTTTGCAAGCTGAAAAGGTACAAATAATGAAGTTGTGGAGGTGTAAATGTAAACAAAGTGATTATACAGAAAGTGGGTTATTGGTTTTTATGCTGGGTTTGGGAAATGAAGGATTTAGATGCAAAGGCCATGGAGTTGACAACAATGTTGTGAACATAGAATGGAGCAGGATGGAGAAAAATATGGAAAAAACTTAGTGCGGGGAATGAAAAGGGAAGTTAAGATGTTTAGCAAGTTTCTATGGGCATAGTGGATGAGAGATTCATGACTCTGAAAAAGGAGAAGCCACAGTGCATCGCATATAAAGAACATGCTCATTGATAATCTTTATTTTTGAAAATAAAAAAATCATAAACAAAAACAAAGAAAAAATATAATTTGATTAAAATTATAAAAATAGTGCCATTTAAAAAAAAAAAAATTGAATTTAATATATTTTGCAATTGATAATGATTGAAATACCAAATCAAATATTCAAAAACATGAAAATAATATAATTTTTATTTATTTAGAAAACAAACTTTCAGGAAAAAATTAAATTAGCAATAAGAGCTAATACAATTCCTATTAAAGTAATATATTATCGGAAGTAAATACATAAGAAAGTGAATTTCAAAAGCAAATTCTTTTTCACCTAATTGACATGATAAAAGCAGGTAGATGAAAAGTTACTATTAAGCTAAAATATGCATGAAATTAAGTCACGGAGGTAACTAGCATATAAAAACAACTGCAAATGCGTAAAAAATGTTTAATTCCCTAGAGTGTAAAAAAATATTTTTAAGAGATATGTGTACAAAGATACTCACATTTACTTGATAAATTCTCTTGGATGAAAATATAATTATAAAGTTTTATGGGTAATGTGGTTCTGCCATGCTAAAAAAAAAAGAAAATACAAAAGAAAATGAATATCTTTTTAGGAGTATCTTCTTAAACATTGTTAGACAAATTATTCGGTCGAAAATGGTAATTTTTTGTTTATTATTCTGATATGAATGAAAGAGTAAATCGAAATATCATATTAACTACTCTTTGTTATTGCCTTGCCAAATGTATACCATATAATACCAAATCATCCATGAACTTTACTACTGTTACACATGAACATATAACTTACATTCTATATATACATCTTATATATAGAATGTAAATTATATGTTCAGGTATATTTATATTTATATTCATATGTTTGTATTATGTTGTAGTTCTGAAGAAGATTGCTGAGGCAATAAAATCTGTAAACTGTAAAAGAGGGTGATAAATAAAGCATTGTGTAACAGTAGTAAAGTGCATGGATGATTTAGTATTATATGAATATCATTTTATGGGAGGTTTTACAAATAGTGTTTTGTTGTCATGGAAATATTTTCATTGACATTCAGTAAGCTTAGAGAAAAAAATTGTAATTACTATGATTAACTGCTTTAATGGTTTCTGTGACATTTTCTAAACAGCAACTTTGGACCAAGAAAAACAGAGAAAATCCTGGTTTATATAGATAAATACATATTGGTTATTTAAAGGAAATACAATCATGGAAGACTTCTGGTAGAAAATAGAGCATAAACCAAGAATCTGATTATTAGGTATATCTGTGTAGCAGGATGGGATGGAGCTACCGAGATTTTGTTATTAGAGAAGAATGGATATGTATTTATGTAATATATTATGATAAAGTTCCTGCATATATAAATTTATAACAATGGACAATCCCATTATGTTGTCTCAGTAGCAACAATCTTCAATCTGTTGAACATCCTCAATTTAAGATCAAGTTTAAAATTTTAATAAAAATTAAAGGGCATTTCTCACAAATATTTTCAATAACATTTTGACTACATAGGTTGAAAATTTTTTCCTCAAGACATAAATCAAGAATTGCTCATTGCAATCCCACAAGATTTTCATAACATTTTTGCACATTTTAAGATTGTAACACAGAAAAGATTAGCACTGATAAGAGTATATGACAGAGTGTGTCCATATCTTCAAAACTTTTTGTAACAGTTTTACAAGAAATATTTTATAGATTAAAAAGAGAAACTAAGTCAGTAAAAGTAAACAGATATTATATGAATGGATTATTTTTTCAAATAATGCTTCAAAGCTTTAAAAAATGGTGAAATGATTCTTGTGTAAAAGAAGTAAAGAAAGACTAATAATTTTTCTCAAGAAGAAAAGATTGATAATCCTGAATTTGAAAAAGTTAAGAGTGACCAACATCTTGGTCAAATTATTAATACACATCAAAGCGCAATGGATGAAATGAATCATACAATTAAATTTGGGGAAATAACAATATTAAAAAAATATGATTAGGTGTTTAAGAATAAGGATAATATTACCAGTTTCTACTTAGGGATCTGAAATTTGGGTAATTAATAGGTGATCAATATAATGACTTTAGTCCACTTAACTGATTGAGGAGAGAAATGTATTGTGAGTAGTAAAATGATTCAACAGCATTAGAGAAACAATGGATTTTATTGTCATTATTAAAAAAATGTATCTAAAATGAAACTAGAGTGGGCATATTGTTATAAAAGATGATAATAGTGAAAAGTTGAAATCTTAAACTAGATTTGAAGAGATTGCAATAGCTCTAAAAGAAACCACATGTGATATATGTATGGATAAAATAAGGAAGTTGATGTGATCTGATGTAATTAACGATATTTCAGATAAAATATATTAATCTTAGAGAGGCATTTATTTTGCGATTCAATAATGACTGAAATGATATATATATATATATATATATCATTAAAAGCTAGTCAACACTTAGACCAGTGGTGCCCAACCTTTAACTTGACGCGAGCCAGTTGAGAATTTAAAAAAATTTGGGGAGCCACAATTATATATTACATTTTTCATATTACATTTATAAACATGGTACTTGGGTACTAAACCTGCAATGTAGGAGATAGGTGGGGGGACGGGACGGCCTATTCACATTGGTATCAATCCGCCGTTTCTAATGTGGCCAAAATAACGTGTACACGGATCTTTCTCGATGAAAACATCAATATATACAGCAAAATATATATGTGTACACGAATCTATCTCGATTAAAAACAACTATTTACAGCACTAAACATCAATATATATATACAGCAAAATATATACGTGTACACGGATAAAAACAACTGTTTACAACACTAAACATCGATATATACAGCAAAATATATACGTGTACATGGATCTATCTCGATAAAAACTATTTCCAGCACTAAACACAATATATATATACAGCACCAAACCAAACGACTACAAGGATCTTTCTCGATAAAAACAACAATATATACAAGAGCACTAAACACAATATATATATATATATAGCACCAAACCAAACGTGTACAGCAAAAAAAAATGGTGTAATATGTTAAAAAGAAAAAAAAATGTAAATACATTTTATTTATTAAAAATTTGGTAACATACATATAAATTACAATTACAGGAAAAAAATATTTTATTTAATGTGAAACCTGACACTGCATATCGTTATTGTTTGTATTGCAAAAATGTTTATTTTTTAGTGTGTGCATGTGCCATCAAGGAACATAAAATATTTTATCAATTTTTTTGAAGAGTGCAATTCGAGCCACATTAAACAGTTACGCGAGCCACATGTGACTTGCGAGCTATGGGTTGGGCATCCCTGACTTAGACAATTCCAATATTGATAACAATTTAAAACTGTTGTCAAGGCAACTTCATTTTAACAATAAAAATGAAATCCCACCTTTCCAATATATTTATATAGACACTAAAGATTGCAACTTGACCACAGTGATTGAAATTATTAATACAAAGAAGTTTAAATAAACAAAGGGAGTAAAATCACCATCCCCAGGCTATGACTTAAAAGCATTGTAATTGTTGAACAAAGGATCAAGAATAGAATGAATGCACATATTCCTGGTAGCTCTGATCTTTATAAGCACTCCTTTCTCAACATTGTTGATAATTCAATGTGAAATGAATTTATAATTCAGGTGAAATATGACACTTAAGGGTTATTAAATTCATAATTATACAAGTTGATCCTTTGTTCAAAATTTAAAGTGCTTTAAGTTATAGCCTGTGGTTGGTGATTTACTCCCTTTATTTATGTATACATTGACCTATGTTTAATTTAATGTTTATAATTCCACAAAATATTATATGTAACAAAATCTAGTGTTTTGTTGGAATGTTTTACTGAACTTTTTATATTATCTTTGAAAATTCTTACTTCTCAATATAAACCTTTGAAGAATATTGGTTATTTACATTCTATTCTATGAGTTATTTTCTTTTCTAATGCATTTCTAGATTTTAAGTCTTCATTCAAATATAGATTACTATAAAGAAAAAACATTAACTGATAGAATATATACATCATTGTGGAGTACCAGGTGCAGTTTGGCATAGATGGTAATCCAACTTGGGATCGAGGACCAACAGGAACGAATTTGGTGCTTGAACTTCTTATGAACTCCCAAGCAATAAAGCCATATGCATTCTTTTCCCTACATGGTTTGGCACAGTTTATAGAGCATCGGCCATGGGATTAGGGGGTACCAGGATTGATACTGACACTCACAAATCTTGCCCTTGAATTTCTTCTGAACTCCCAAGCAATAAAGCGATATGCATTCTTTTTCCTACATGGTTTGGTGTATTTGGTGGAGTATCTGACTTGGGATCAGTAGGTTCCAAGATTTATATTGGTCTTCACAGGTCTGGCTCTTGAAATTAACTTCCAAGCAATAAATCCATATGCATTCTTTACCCTACATGGTATGGCTTAGTGTGTATAACTTGGGGATCAGGAGATCCCAGAAACAATATTGATGCTCACAGGTCTGACCTTCGAACTTCTTATGAACTCCCATGCAATAAAGCCATATGGATTTTTTATCCTACATGGTTTGGAAAAGTTGGTAGAGCATCTGACTTGAAATTAGATTGATACTGGTACTTGCAGGTCTGACACTTAAATTTCTTATGAACTCCTGAATAATAAAGCCTTATGCATTTTGCTCTTGCATGGTTGGTGTAACTGGTAGAGCATTCAACATGGAATCAGGAGTTCCCATGATTGTTTCTGGCCCTTGCAGACTTGATGCTTGAACTGCTTATGAACACCTGATCAATGAAGCCATATGCTTTTTTTCTTATATTGGGAAGTAAGTATCATCAAAGATTAATATCGAGTTCTAAATCCTACAGTAATCACTATAACTTCGCTTTTGATTTTATACAGATACACACATATAATAATAAATGATCATAACTTTTTTTTAAATATATGTAATTAAAGCCATAGTAACTGTCTCTCACTGAGTTACATGATATCAAAATCAGTAAAAGCAGAAAGATGCCAATCTGTCTTCAAGTGTTGTAATATAAGCTTAGTTTTGGATGAAGTTTTGAAATTATAGGGTGAATTTTATCTATTGTTTTAGAGTATGTATAAACTAAATAATCTGACATCACCATTAATAAGAATAATGAGTTTTTTTTAACAATTAGTGAATATTAGATGAAATTTTAGTTTAAATAAGTGTCATAATAAGTCATATTTTTTTTTAAAATATCAGTAATGAAAACGAAACTAACTACAGTAGAGTGAATTATATTAAATAAAAAAACAATGAAAGGCAGAATAATAATACTCTATCTTTAAGCTCTGTTGTTATATAAGCTGTTTTTGACATAGTTCTGAAATTATAGAATGAGTTTTGTCTTTTATTTTAATTTATTTACAGACTAAATAATCTGAAATCATCATTAATGTATATAGAGGTTAAAAACTGAGTCTTACTTTTAATGTCAAGTAACTCAGTCGGAGAAAGTTACTTCGACTTTCATTACAGATATTTATGTAATATATAGGGTATATGAGCACAGACTTTCATATGACCCATCACTCTCCACTCTATCTAATAACACTGATACACTCAAGCACATATATGCTGAAAAGATAAATAATCACCAATATACGTATTTCATGCTAAACCAGCAATCATCAGTTGGTCCAGATTATCATCTCCCACACATATATACTATAAGTGCTCAGATATATAAAGATGGACAATCTTCATACTTTAATGGACAGGCTCCAATCTACTACACACTCCAACTCTTCAACCATCCATCCAATTGAAAATCTGATGATGGAATGCTCAAAGGCCACCCTGAGGCCGAGATTCTTGTCACACCCATGTTGACCTAACGTCAAGTTTTGATCATTTATTAATACACGGATTAAAACTAATATTTCATCTAATATTCAAAGGTTATTAAAAGTAAGACTCGTTCTTCACTCTCTGTAAAGATTAATGGTAATTTTAGATTATTTAGTCCATACACAAATTAAAACACTTTAAAAAATTCATCCTATAATTTCAAAACTACCTTCAAAAACTAAACTAATATTTCAAGCTTGAAGATAATGCGGTATCAGTTTGCCTTTTTGTGTTTTGGATATCCCATAACTCAATAAGAAATTGTTACTTTCGTTTCAATTACATATATTTTCAACCAACCAATATTGGTCATTAATTTTGGCAGAATTGGGATAAAGAGTGAGAAAAAAACTTACATTAAACACTTTTTACTGCTTTAGTTAAGGTTCAGTATACTTTCTTACTTATCAAATTACAAATAATTATAAAATTATTTGAATGTTCTTGGTTGAACAACCTATTTCTTATATTCCTAATTTAGTTCAAGTGTACCATGTTAGACAATAAAAATGTATTTAGTCACAAATGGCTATAAAATTATCTTTAGACAAGTGACTCATAATCAAACTAACTAGCAACCCAAATGTGGTTAGAAAATGGGTGTTTAGTTATTTTTAAATACTAAGTATCTCAGTTTAACCGAGTTGGCAATTTGAGTGACATGCTTTTGACTGTACAAATATTTTTTAAAATAAATGTAACATGGTACAGCCCTTCATTATTGATGAAAAAGAGATATTTGTGTAGACATTAAGCACAAGACTATCTTTTATTATTTTTTTAATACTGCAGTCAAGTAGCCAATCTTTGATTTTTCATTCAACAGTATCAAAATACTATGTGATTAATAATTAAATAAGCAAATAACTTTATTTCTTGCAGGTTATGAGAAGTTTAAGCACCAGAAATTACAGAGTTGAATTATGACCAATAGAACCTGAGTTCAAAATCTGCCATTCTATTATTGCAACAACCCACACATGATCTACATAATTATTTCAGTAGCTAATTAAATTTAAATATGTAAACAATCATTTTCTAATAGTTTTATAGTCAATATATATATATCATTAAAATACAATCAACGCTTAGACAATCCCAATATCAGTAACAATCAACAATTTCAAACTGTTGTCAAGGCAACCTCCTTTTAACATATATATATATATATATATCATTAAAATACAATCAATGCTTAGACAATCCCAATATCAATAACAATCAACAATTTCAAACTGTTGTCAAGGCAACCTCCTTTTAACATATATATATATATATATATCATTAAAATACAATCAAAGCTTAGACAATCCCAATATCAGTAACAATCAACAATTTCAAACTGTTGTCAAGGCAACCTCCTTTTAACAATAAATGTGGAATAACAACATATGTATATATATATGTTGAAATGAATATTTTTACATGCAAAAGATGTTTCATAAATGTTTTTTGGAGGAAACACATTTAATAATATAAAACTAAATTAAAAATACTGACAATTTTTATTAATCATTCATTAGACTAGAAGGTATCCAATAATGAATAATATTTCTGTAGTGTAATTTTCACTATACCACTCTAATGCAAGGTGGGGACTGGTTTCTATACATGTTTCACACTTTGTCACAGGGTGTTATTATGAACATATGACTAAGACATGTGAAAAAGATGTGTGAATATTTGGAAATTAGGCATTATAAGCTAATATTCAAAGTTTCAGAAATATAAAAGTAATTAGAGAATAAATATTCGAATGTTAAGTTGCTTGATGCCATGTGATGTTTGAGTATCAAAAGGTATGTTGAGTTCCAATTATGAAATTTTTGGTTGTCCAGTCTATCACTTTATCAACTCATTAAACCACACAAAAAAATAAAATAACTGCTTCCTCATAAATATACACATACAGGCATATATTTATTGCATACGTATTGCATTTGATATTGAAAAAGTCTAAACCTAACCATTTTGGAAGAATTTTTTCAAGAAAACCTAAAGCTTTTGCTGAAAATACCTTTGGCTGAGAAGTGTATATCTTTGTTAAGTTACAAATATCGATCAAAATTGAAATCCTACGCCTACAAATAAATAAAAGGTTTAATAAGTTTATTTACATAATTATATTTCTATATATATCGAACAGATAAATATACAAAATGTATGTGCACCTTAAAACCACTAAATGCTTTGTAAATGTGCAAACGAATCTCGATTTTTTTTTTCCAACCGTAATAATATATGTCTTGAGAATCTCAGAGTTCATTTTCATTGTACTGAGAATGAATTACTAGGGATTATAGCGGAATCTTTCCGAGGATCATGTGCCGGCAAGTCTCAGTGATTTATCATTAAGGTCAGCGCTGCTTCCAGCCATCTGCTGATAACATTTGATCATTCTGATTTAAAGCATCGAAAGTGCAAATTTTTTCTTCTCAAGACAGTTGAAGATTCTGATTTAGTTTAAAATTTGCCGGGGAAGGAAATAAAACTGATGAAAATTTGTTCTAGGAAAGCATTAGGCAAAATATATCAGTATTCTTAGCATCAATGAGAAATGAAAATGATGTCAAAATAAATATTAATAATTAAGAGAAAAACATACTGGCAGCAAAAATTCATTGGCTTTTAACGCTGTGCACAAACATATTTTATAGGTAATAAATTTCGCAATAGTAAAGAATAACGATTAGAATCTAAATCATTTATTTTTCTGTCTTAGTTGCAATTATACTGTCTGTATACTTTTGATCTCTTCCGTTTTCTTTATTACTTTTTTATTTTAATTTTTTTATTATATTTCCTTTTGATACTTTTTTTTTTTTTACAATGCAGTTGGGGCTTATTGCTACAGTTATTTAGAATAATAGATAACAGATACTCTGCGCGGTTTGAGCCTGTTGATAGAGTGTGCGGCTTGGAATCAGATCGATCCCAGGATCGATTCTGGTGCTGCAGATTTGTCGCTCAAACGTCTTACGAACTCTCTGGCAATATAACTATATGTGTTTTTTATATAGACAACAAATGACGTCTGGCTTGGAATCAGATCGATCCCAGGATCGATTTTGATGCTACAGATTTGTCGTTTATGAACTCTCTGGCAATATAACTATATGAATTTTTTATATAGACAACAGATGGTATCTGACTTGGAATCAGATCTATCCCAGGATTGATTCTGGTGCTGCAGATTTGGTGTTTGAACTTGTTATGAACTCCTGACAATATAAATGTATGCATTTTATTATATAGATAATAGATGACATCTGGCTTAAAATCAGATAAATCTTAGGAACGATTCTGGTGCTGCAGATTTGGCGTTTGAACTTCTTATGAGCTCCTCGGCAATATAACTATGTGTTTTTTTATAGACAACATATGGCATCCAGCTTGGAATCCAGGATCGATTCTGGTGCTGCAGATTTGGCAATCGAACTTCTTGTGAACACTCTGGTGATATAATTATATGTGATTTTTAATATAGACAACAGATGACATCCAGCTTTGAATCAGATCGATCCCAGATTCTGATGCTGCAGATTTGGCATTCACACTTCTTATGAACTTCCTAGTAATATAATTACATGCATTTTTTTATATGGATAACAAATGGCATGATATGCTTGGTTTGAAATCAGATCGATTCCAAGATCAATTATTTTGCTACAGATTTGGCCCTCAAATTTCTTATGAACTCTCTGGCAATATAACTATATGCGTTTTGTTTTTATATAGACAACTGATGACAATTAGTTAAATATTTTAGTTTGTTTGTTTGGTTGTTTTTGTTGAACATATAATATTTTCATATGTTTTGTTTTTACTGATTTGTATTGCTGTCTGTATTGCTCTTTTGTTTTTTTTTAAATCTATTTATTTCTACAAGCATTTTAACTCTCTGTATTTCAGTTCAAT
This sequence comes from Epiperipatus broadwayi, assembly GCA_028023455.1. Lineage (NCBI taxonomy): Eukaryota > Metazoa > Onychophora > Udeonychophora > Euonychophora > Peripatidae > Epiperipatus > Epiperipatus broadwayi. The sequence goes on from JAQFVV010013186.1 coordinate 37,284, forward strand.
TCTCTTTCAATTTTTTGTCTTTTTGAATATCATATTTGTTGAAGCTGAAGATGCCTCCAAATGCTGTACAAACAACAGTAAAATCTTACAAAACTGACGGGATAAATATGGTCAAACAAAATGAATAATTGACTAAATGTTTCTTCCACATAAAATCTTGGGATCTCATACAAAACAAGAATAATTTGGGTTGACTAGATTTTATGTGAGATTTTAGTAATCGGGTGCCATCTTTGGAGAGATCTTGCCTTCAAAAAACTTATGTAATATTTCACATCTGATATTTCTATTATAGTATATGAATGTATGGGTATAATGCAAAAATACGGAATTGCCAACATACCTTGGAGATTAAGGGGTATAATATGTGTAACTTATCTGATGAATAAAATTTGTTTTTGAAATGCATACATAGTGAAAGAGGAGAAATTGTACTTCTGTGCTCTTAGATAATTTTCATCAGCAGATTTGAGATAAAAAATACACTGATGTTTTTTAAATTTTTCATATATATATATCATAGTCCTAAAATTTATAATCAGTGATCACAGATAGTGAAAGAGGGAAAACTGCATTCCTGTACTGTTTGATGATTTCTATTAGTGGATATGAGATAAAAAAGACACTTTTTAAAAAAAATATATATTTATATATTATAGTCTTAAACTTTATAATCAGAAATAAGTCTTTGTTATAGTGGCAGACTTAGAAAAAAATATTAATAGAAATTCAGATTTTCATGTGCCCATATAAGTTTTGGAATGCTACACTATTATATATATATATATATATATATATAGAAAATATATATATATAGTATATATATATATATATATACTAAATTTATTTATTTTCTAATTATTATCAACCATTTATGTACTATAATCTCACTTCACTGAATATATAAATTATTAATCAGTATCTTTTTAAACTAGTAAATACTACATTGTTCTTAACATAAACCATAGAGACTGTAAATTTATTAAATTTTACATTTATCTATATAATACAAAGATATATATATATATTGTAACGAGACAGCGTTACATCAATATTAAATCTAGGATACATCGATAAACACACACACACCAGCAAGCAACATAAAACACTCGTAACTTTATTTTCGTAATTAGTAATAGTTTTCTTTCTCTCATAAATACATTTATAAAACACATTGATAAAATGCAGACGGTAAAACGTCTAATTAAATGATTAAAGCCTTTAGATAATAAAAATAATAACAAAAAATAATTTGCTCTCCTAAATAATAAAATATAATATGCACTCCTAAAATAATAAAAATAATTATCAATCAAAATCACCACGGGGAATTAAAAAATGTTTATTTTAGAAATATAATTTTAACTAGAATAAAACTTATAGAAAAGATTTGAGGAAAAGATAAATGCTCGACTTCTAAATTTAAAATAACTTGTATTGTTCTAGTAAAACACACGCACACACGCATGCATTCGAGGTGTGAAGGAATAAGGTTGGTTGAGTGAGATTGCAAAATGAGATTGTCTCAAAATAAATATTGCCTTTAGCACAAAGAGTGAGTGAACAGGTACCTCAAACGCGGACCTGAACGACAACTCCAAGAACAGGGAACTATGGGGGTAGATTGGATCCTAAGATATGGATCAACCCTTATAAATACCAGTCAAAACCTATTCAATGGTTGGATTCAGTTCGATTCGATTCATTTCGATAGATACGTTATCCTTGCTGTTGTTTTTTTATTTTCCAATTCTCAGTACGCTGAATTACCACCTGCTCATTTATTCCGATGCTTATGCTTTTATTTAAAATTAGAATTGTTCTGAATTAGCTTGGTTATTCCTCAATATTTAAAATGATCATCATGAAATTAATACCAAGAGCGTCGACTGTCATGAGGGGCTAATAAACCCTTCAGTGACTGATCGGCGCTCCGCTACTGAAATATCTCCGAAGCTATGAAATTCTGATAACATCGTCGTGTTAAGTGAATGCTCCTAATAAAAGAAATGTTCCGTGAAACACCCAAACTCGTCCAGACCAATCGACCTTCGTTGCAACCAAGACAAATCCTAGGTAAATATGTTTTATATTATGTTCACTCACTCAATTAATAAACTCGTAAGGCAATCTCGTAATTAACCAACATAAATTTACTCAAATAAATCTTAAGACTTTCCTCGTCATAATAGTTTATCTTTGTTACTGAACTTTGTAAACATGAACTTTGAACTTAAGTGAATCTAAGGAAAGATTATATATTTATCAAATAGAAAGGAACTTTCTCGTTATTCAAATTGTGTTATGAATACTTATGGTTCTCTGTGGGCGTGAATGTATGTGCGCGTGTGTAATAAATCAATTAATAATGTTTTGTAATAAATCAATTAATAATGTTTTGTAATAAATCAATTAATAATGTTTTCTTTTCATATTTAATAAACTTGTTCAATATCTAATCAAGTCGAGCATATCTCAAATCTTTTCACACACAATCGAAACCGTAGTTTATTTATGCTTTGATAACTTATCTTTGAAGTAGATTTAGTTAATTTTAATTTCCGTTTCAATTTAGTTATTTTATTAATTATGTCACCATCGTGCCGTAAGTCACGATGTTTCTTATTTCACCTTAGTTAAGATAGATTTAAGAGCGGGCGGGTCTATAATCAATCAAAGTAAACGTCAATGAATTATGTTATATACAATAAAGCGGGGGGATGAACTTGTAAGCCTTGTGTTCGGGGCGTAAGCGAACAACCTCATAGGTCAGTGACAACCAATAAACGATCCTTATGCCGTGATCGACTTATTAGAAAATCATGCTGAATTTCATTAGCGGACAATGCGTCTTCTCCGGGAGGAGTCGTCCTGGAAACAATCATGTAACAACCTTGAGACACCTTATTGGTCCATGCTGGGAGTGTTGAGCTAGTGGGTGGGATTAGACTTCGAAATCGTTTTGACATGATGTAAGGTGATGCGAGTAGTTAAAATCAACTTAAATAATCGTATCTGGCGCCCCCTTATGTGGATCGTGAATAACTGTCGATGTAAGAAAATAAATAAAGCCTTACGCTATGTCATGTTTATTTCGAAGCCCGTAATCTCGGGTAATATATAGGGGTTACGGTTACATTGGCGCTTCCAACGTGAAGCTAGTATAAATGAAGCTTCTAAACATAAAGAAAAAGCAAATCTAGATACTAGCAAAAGCGGCCGAACTGGGAGAAGACGCGGAAATATTTATGTAAACAAAAAGCTTGAAAAAAAAAAAATATATAATAAACAAACGGAACAAAATCGCGGCGATTCTTAACATCGCAAATGGGTAAACAAAACATCGGGAACCGGAGCAAAATAAACAAAACAAATAAAGCATAGCAGGAGATAAGGGAGCGGACGCCGATCGGTCGCTGTCACCATAAACGAATAAAATCAAAATAAAAAAGAACTTATCACCAAATGGATAACAATATGGATATCACGTGGGAGGAGACAGGGGAAAGCCCCATAACATTCAAGAAGGCCGAAGTGAAAGAGGAGGCCGAATCAGATACAAAAATATTGATAAGAATGATGAGCCAGATGATGAAAGAGATGAAGGAGGGTAGAGAGGAACTCATTAGGGAGATCCGGAAACTAGCGAAGGGAAAGACCGGAGAGCCAGAGGAGGAACAGGGTAGAGAGGGAACAAAAATCGCCGAAGTGGAAAATGAAATAACCTCGATGAAAGTAGAGATCAGCACGGCCAAGGCCGAAATAGAAGAGGCGAAAATGGAAGCAAAAACAGCAAAGGCAGGGCTGGAAGACATCGTACAAAAGGTGGACGCGATGGACAGAAGAATAGAGGGAATCGAGCCACAGCGGAACACACCGGAAAAAATCACGACCGAACGACTGGAGGAGTTGGAGAAAAGAGTCGAACGGGAAATAAGTAAACGGGAGCCAAGCCAGTCGTGGGCCGAGAGACAAATCAAAATCGAAACCTTCCGGGCAGGCGAGAACGAGAACCCCATGGACCACGTAGAAAGCGTACGGAGCCTGTTTTCGGAACCCTCTAAACCAGAACATGACAGAATTAATATTGCCAGCACGTACTTGCAAGGACCGGCTCGGGATTGGTGGCGGACGATTGAATTTAAACCTCGATCATTCGTAGAGTATCGTGAGGAGATACTACGGAGTTTCTGGAACGCCACCAGGCAAGAAGGGATATACTTCCACATTACCAACGAGAAGTACGGCTCCAAACCAGGCGAGACTATAACCCAATTTTACTACAGGCAGGTGGCCGGTCTCCAACAGCTGCCAGCATACCATATGACAGAAGAGCAGATCGTCTCGATCGTCAGACATAACATGCCGACGGACATCAGGCGGATGATGATAAGCCGGGACGACAAGGGCATCCACGAGATGGGAAACGCCATCGCAAGATTCGAGCGAGCAGAAGGAAGGGGGAGGCAGATAGAGAGGCCCAGACCAGAACTAGAAAGGAGGAAACTACCACCAGACCGATACTAAAAAAGAAAAAAAAAAAAGAACGCTGCCGGACCCGGACTCGTAACAGGAGCATGATTACTGGAGTACCATTAATAAACCAACTAGTACTGTAGGAGAACGACCTCGGACCGGAAGAAACAAATATGTCGCATCGCACCACACACAAACAAGGGGGGAAGGGGGGTCAATAAACCATCGTTTCATTTAAACCAGTAACTAACGCAAGAAAACTATTCACGTTAAATAAGTCAGTATTTCGAAGCCATCTTCCCGAAAGCCATTTAGATCAAGGAACATCGCCCGCCGTCAACTAAAATGTAGTAATCCAAGAAAAAAAAAAAAACACGAAGACTAACTAGAGGAAAAGAGAGCCGGATCACGAAAAGTACACGATCACTGTTCCTTCCCTCACTATTTACCATTGTGCTAGGAGGTACAGAGCTCGGATATTTCGTATATTTATGTTCTAGATTGTTCGCTACCTCCTACTTGTCGTTTTTCTGCAGAGGGGACGTCGGAAAGGTCCATCCCCCTGCCTCCCATTAGATAGGCCGTAAGGAAAGGCCCATATAGAGTCGTAACCTTGCATCGCGGGACCTCGGAAATGTCCATCCCCATGCCACCCTTCCGCCCGGGTGCCTGTACCAGATTGGGTAAGATATACCAATTATGGCACGCCGAGCTGAGTTCGTAGAGATCGAATCCGAGCCTGACCACATAACCTGCCAATGTGTTTTCTTTACGTGAGGGAAAGTCGAACCACAGGAAGTGGCCCGGAGTAAACGGGGGAAAGTCGTGAAGTACGGTGTAAGAAAAAAAAAAAAATTAAAAGTGCGAAACCTCGCATTTTGATTTTTTTTAGACGGAGCGCGGGGATATGTAACGAGACAGCGTTACATCAATATTAAATCTAGGATACATCGATAAACACACACACACCAGCAAGCAACATAAAACACTCGTAACTTTATTTTCGTAATTAGTAATAGTTTTCTTTCTCTCATAAATACATTTATAAAACACATTGATAAAATGCAGACGGTAAAACGTCTAATTAAATGATTAAAGCCTTTAGATAATAAAAATAATAACAAAAAATAATTTGCTCTCCTAAATAATAAAATATAATATGCACTCCTAAAATAATAAAAATAATTATCAATCAAAATCACCACGGGGAATTAAAAAATGTTTATTTTAGAAATATAATTTTAACTAGAATAAAACTTATAGAAAAGATTTGAGGAAAAGATAAATGCTCGACTTCTAAATTTAAAATAACTTGTATTGTTCTAGTAAAACACACGCACACACGCATGCATTCGAGGTGTGAAGGAATAAGGTTGGTTGAGTGAGATTGCAAAATGAGATTGTCTCAAAATAAATATTGCCTTTAGCACAAAGAGTGAGTGAACAGGTACCTCAAACGCGGACCTGAACGACAACTCCAAGAACAGGGAACTATGGGGGTAGATTGGATCCTAAGATATGGATCAACCCTTATAAATACCAGTCAAAACCTATTCAATGGTTGGATTCAGTTCGATTCGATTCATTTCGATAGATACGTTATCCTTGCTGTTGTTTTTTTATTTTCCAATTCTCAGTACGCTGAATTACCACCTGCTCATTTATTCCGATGCTTATGCTTTTATTTAAAATTAGAATTGTTCTGAATTAGCTTGGTTATTCCTCAATATTTAAAATGATCATCATGAAATTAATACCAAGAGCGTCGACTGTCATGAGGGGCTAATAAACCCTTCAGTGACTGATCGGCGCTCCGCTACTGAAATATCTCCGAAGCTATGAAATTCTGATAACATCGTCGTGTTAAGTGAATGCTCCTAATAAAAGAAATGTTCCGTGAAACACCCAAACTCGTCCAGACCAATCGACCTTCGTTGCAACCAAGACAAATCCTAGGTAAATATGTTTTATATTATGTTCACTCACTCAATTAATAAACTCGTAAGGCAATCTCGTAATTAACCAACATAAATTTACTCAAATAAATCTTAAGACTTTCCTCGTCATAATAGTTTATCTTTGTTACTGAACTTTGTAAACATGAACTTTGAACTTAAGTGAATCTAAGGAAAGATTATATATTTATCAAATAGAAAGGAACTTTCTCGTTATTCAAATTGTGTTATGAATACTTATGGTTCTCTGTGGGCGTGAATGTATGTGCGCGTGTGTAATAAATCAATTAATAATGTTTTGTAATAAATCAATTAATAATGTTTTGTAATAAATCAATTAATAATGTTTTCTTTTCATATTTAATAAACTTGTTCAATATCTAATCAAGTCGAGCATATCTCAAATCTTTTCACACACAATCGAAACCGTAGTTTATTTATGCTTTGATAACTTATCTTTGAAGTAGATTTAGTTAATTTTAATTTCCGTTTCAATTTAGTTATTTTATTAATTATGTCACCATCGTGCCGTAAGTCACGATGTTTCTTATTTCACCTTAGTTAAGATAGATTTAAGAGCGGGCGGGTCTATAATCAATCAAAGTAAACGTCAATGAATTATGTTATATACAATAAAGCGGGGGGATGAACTTGTAAGCCTTGTGTTCGGGGCGTAAGCGAACAACCTCATAGGTCAGTGACAACCAATAAACGATCCTTATGCCGTGATCGACTTATTAGAAAATCATGCTGAATTTCATTAGCGGACAATGCGTCTTCTCCGGGAGGAGTCGTCCTGGAAACAATCATGTAACAACCTTGAGACACCTTATTGGTCCATGCTGGGAGTGTTGAGCTAGTGGGTGGGATTAGACTTCGAAATCGTTTTGACATGATGTAAGGTGATGCGAGTAGTTAAAATCAACTTAAATAATCGTATCTGGCGCCCCCTTATGTGGATCGTGAATAACTGTCGATGTAAGAAAATAAATAAAGCCTTACGCTATGTCATGTTTATTTCGAAGCCCGTAATCTCGGGTAATATATAGGGGAGACAGTTACAATATATATATATATATATAACAATCAAGAAAAGTGCAAGTGAAAGAGTTAAAGAATATAATAGAGCAATAAAAAGAAAAAAAAATATCAAGTCTGGACCATATAATCATTATTTAGCAACAGAGTATATAATAAATTGGGAGGCAAATATAAAGATAATAAAGTATGGTAAAAATTTTAAAGAAAGAAAATATTATGACACATTATATATACTAGAAAACATAAATAAAGACATTAATATGGTCAATGGCTCGATAAATTCAGGAGGGAAATAGTCACTGTTAGATAATTGGAAGCTGTAATTGAGCTGGAATTTTTAGATCTGAAGTCTGAATAACCTAGTGTCTCACTGATAATAGCCAAGGCTTGAAAATGGTTTGGGGTTAGGGATATTTGGAAAAGCTTGTTAAGAGCTATTAGCATGCTTATTATATTACATTAAGAATGTAAAGGATGTATATATGTATTTGTATTAATAGCATAAAGCAGAAATTGTTTATTGGTTGATAGATAGTAGTTATAAGGTAGAAAAAAGATGAATAAGAAAATTATATATATATATATTAATACGGTCAATGGCTTAATAAAATTGAAAGGGAAATTATCAATGTTAAAAAATAAAAAGCTGTAATACATATGAATGTATATGTATTGATAATATAAGAAGAGAGATGATAGAGGAGAGATGTTTATTTGATGATAGTTAGTAGGTATAAGAAAAAAAAAGTTGAATAAAAAAATGTATAATATATATATAATTTATAAAAGTAATATTTTTTTTATTTTTTCATGGGTTTATTACTAATATATATATACAATTCTCCTGATAATAGCTCACGCTTATTACCCACAGTTATATTTAATCTGCTGTTAAGGTTTTATGCAAAATGGTTATTATATAATAGTGTGTATGCATGTGTGCGCATAAAAATTTATAAATATGACGGATAAATATTTGTAACTTATTATATTATTTAGATTTGGAATGAGAATCAGTTATATTCAGAATCTTAAACTGTCTTATTTATTATTAAAGAACTGATTAGAATAACTGTAAAAACGTGTTAACAATCAAGTTTATGTGAATTGCGATCTTTGGTTCATAAATAAATAAAGTTTAAGATATTTAATACACTTACGCTGTAATGTTGTTTTAATACCTCAACGCTTTACGAGGATGTGAATAGAGTATAATTTTCTTCACATTAAAATTACATAGGAAGATTGAGCTCATAAATAAAATAGAGAGTTACATGATATTATCATTGTAAGGACATTTCATTGATTTTTCTGGATTTTGCCTATTATTATTAACAATTAAGAATTATTGAAACTGCATTTACTGCAAAGGCAAAATTATATATAAAATTTATCATTAATTTGACTTCCGAGACTAATTTACAAGATAAAAAATAAGCACGTTTATGAAAATAGTGACATGCCAAATATAACAATAATGATGAACAAAATTTATGTCGTGATTATAGTACCTTACGACGTTGTTATTTTATTTAACTTCGAAGAGGAAAGAAAGTATGCATTATTAAATCAAAAGGGTATTGAGGTTATTTCAAATGAGAAATCCATAAAATAATATAATAGCTATAATAATGACAATATTTATAGCTATAAGATTAAAGATCTTTTTTCTTCATGTGTCAAAGCATCGGCCGGGAAGCGAACAACTGCTGTGCTAACCACTCGACCACCAACGCTTAACAAAGATTTTGATTAGAAATCTTGACTTCAAAATATTCACTTATTTAAATTTCAAGAATTTTGGTTGTCAAAATAAATATAAAGTTGAACTGGCTGAAAAACTCTAAAAATTTAACGTCTGCAATCAATACAATTTCAGGGCATGAGACCTTTTTAATTTTAAACGTCGGGTATAGGTTTAAAGTGCAATTCATATCCACTGATTTAAGTCTTTTCTATATTACAGCTTCGGGATTAAAAAAATATGGTTGAATTAGATATACTGACAAGCAGATAAATAAATATGTTAAAAGCCAAATGGTTACATTAACTAGTTAATATCTTTACCAGAAGAAAGTAACTGATAATTAATAATTATTGAAATTCTATTTAATTAAACTTTAAGAAAAATATTTGTTATTAATTATGAATAACAATTTATTGTTCACCATAATTTTCCAATTATTTTAGACACATGTCTTTTTTCTCTAATAATTGCGATTTATAATTAATTTGACATTTCTTAATAATTAATAACAAATATTAGCTATTAACTAAACTGAGACAAATAAATTTAACATAATTTAAGGAATTAATTACAAAATTCTATTACAATATTGTAAATGTCATATATATATATAAAGATTTTTTTGTGTTAAACCGTGTATTATTGTGTTTATTAAATATAATCGTGAAAATATTAAATATAATATATATATATAGCAGGATGGATTTGGTCTAGATTTTAAATCTGGGGCAGAATTTGAAATATTTAAGAATAAAAAAGATAGAAGCAATAACATTAACTAATTGTGAATAAATTATGCACCTCATCAAATATTTTATATGCCTGCAATTGTTAAACACAATTTACATGCATCGAATCTACTAATCTATCTATCTATCTGTCTATCTATCTATCTATCTATCTATCTATCTATCTATCTATCTATCTATCTATCTATCTATCTATCTATCTATCTATCTATCTATCTATCTATCTATCTATCTATCTATCTATCTATCTATCTATCTATCTATCTATCTATCTATCTATCTGTCTGTCTGTCCGTCTGTCCGTCCGTCCGTCCACCCACCCACCTACCTACCTATCTATCTATCTATCCATCTATCCATCCATCCATCCATCTATCTATCTATCTATCTATCTATCTATCTATCTATCTATCTATCTATCTATCTATCTATCTATCTATCTATCTATCTATCTATCTATCTATCTATCTATCTATCTATCTATCTATCTATCTATCTATCTATCTATCTATCTATCTATCTATCTATCTATCTTAATTTAGTGACTACAACTATTACTAAAACAAGATTCTTAAAAGTGATATTTAGTCTCCATTTTTGTATAATTGATTATTGGTTTAATAATTATTAATATCATGTTTTTATCTGGCTGATATATTGAATTTGCACAGAATTGTGATCACAGTTGCAAAGATAAGCCTATAAATATAATAGTTCAAAAAATAAATGGATTTATTGTATTCTAGATTCTTTCTTAAGAGAATGTTATTTATTCATAGTTTGAAGGGAGACTCCAGTAATTATATATACATAATGCAAATAAAGTATTGTGCTAGATTATTGCCATATAAATAACTAGAGATATCTTTACCTTTGATGTTATTAGGAAATCGTCAATTGTTATTGACAGTCTTATAGCTAAACAATTTTTCACTAATATCTCACAATAGCTTATTACTCATCATTACTAAAACAAAGCAGTAGATATTTCTTTGTGGGACATAGATATCAACATAATCAATTCAACAAGTAAATTTTAAAAAAATTATTCAAAACATAAAATCTATAATTAATTATCTTATTAACAAACTATAAGGAAATAATATTTGAATTCAGTATCAATTAATATATAATACATCCAACAAAATTTTCGTTTTTTTAAAAATCAAAACAATATTTTGTTCAATTTACTTTTGAGACCTTGGGTAAAGAAAATTAATAAGTTAAATTCCAATATTATACTCTGTTCAAAATATAATAAATGATAGAAAATGTTTTGAGATATTTATTATATTTTTAAATAAAAAGATTAATATTCTACTTACTAGACCAAAATCTATCTTTCAAAATATACAGTTAAAAATAAACTGCAAAAAATTGATTATTATTTTAATATATGTGTGTGTGTAAATGAAAGAGCATGTATATATCAGCATAAAGCTAGAAACATAATAGGGGACATGAAAAATAAGAAATCTGGATTACATTTGCATTCCACAATATATAAATATAAGGAACAAAACCCACTAGAATAATTCTATCAAAATTTTAAAATGCCTATATAAAATTAAAGAATAATTTCCTTTACTGTAACTGGATTACAGTGTATCCTGCCATCTTGAGTAGGAATGCAAGATGGTCAAATATGCTATAAACTGGCTATAGCAAAGAAAAGTAATATTTCATTTTATATAGGCATTTTTAAATTTTGGTAGAATTATCCTAGTGGATTTTATATATATATATAAAAGACATATTTTGTGGGTTCATCCATGTTAAAAATTTTGAATATTAATATTCCGACTTTTTGACTTGGTCACACAAGTCATCCACTGGGTGATAAAAGGTAGAAAGACGGTTGTAGAGGCGCTACAATCACTGATTTGAATAAATGTTAAAGTTCCACCAATAGCAAAAATGTTAAATTTAAGAATGTTTTTTAAAAAAATCTTTCCAAATAGGAGGAAGTTTGCATGTATCATCTAGCTTATTGATACAATTTGGCCTTTTAAGTATCTCAATGGCTTCTCTAAGTTTGCACTGGTAGAGATTATCATATCTGGATATGATCCTGGTACTAGAAAAATCAATTTTATGACCAGAATCTAGAGTAAGGAGTGAGAGTGCTGATGATGATGAGTGTTGTTTAACTGAATTAGCATGCTCATCTCTCCTAACACTGATGCGACGATTACTCATACCTATGTAAGAAGCTTTACAATTTTTACATGAGATTTGATAAACACCATGAGATTCAAGAGGGATTGAATCCTTAGGCTTGGTTATTATATTGCTGATCTTTTGATGAGCAGAAAATGCTGTATCTATATTATAGCATTTTAATATATGCACAATACTGTCTGTAGTTTCTTTTACATATGGAACACAAATCCTAATAGCTGATTTATCATCTTTTTGTTGTCTATTTTGTCCATTTTGGGCCTGAAATAAGGCTTTTTTTTATAAATTTATAATCGTAACTATTTGCTAATAAAACACTATTAATATGATTTATTTCTTCTTTCAGATGTGACTTATCTGAAAAGTTAATTGCTTTATTTAAAAGAGTTTTGGCTACAGAAATTATCTGAGTTGGGTGATGATGAGAATGGAAGTGTAAATATCCATCCATGTGTGTATTCTTTCTGTAAATCGAAAAAGATAAACTATTTGGTGTTCTGGTGACTAGAACATCAAGAAAAGGGAGTTTTCCATCAGACTCTGTCTCCATTGTCAATTTAATATGAGGATGCATATTATTTAAATGTAAGAAAAAATCATCTAATTTATTTTTTCCATGTTGCCATATGACAAAAGTGTCATCTATGTATCTGAGCTAAATGAGAAGTTTTAAAGATGATGATTCTAAAGCATGAGTTTATATTTTCCATGAATAAATCAGCTATTACTCCTGAGATAGGTGAGCCCATAGGAGTACCAAAAACTTGTCTGTAATGTCCATTGTATACAAAAATGTGTTCAAGAGACAATGTTTAATTAAAGCAATAATATGGTCTGGTAAATTGCAACGTTGTGAGATTATATTTAAAGCTTCATCAATTGGAATGTTTGTAAACAAAGACACGACATCAAAACTGACCAGAATGTCATTAGCATTAATTTTTAAACTTTTTAAAACAGAAATAAAATGAAAATTGTTTTTAATATATGATTTAATAGATGGGATTGTAGGTTTAATGAAATCCGATAAATATTTAGCTAATATATGAGTTGGAGATCCTATTGCACTTACTATTGGATGAAGGGGGGTATCTGGTTTGTGAATTTTTGGAAGTCCATAAAATTTTGGACAGACACAAGATTTTTCATGAGGGATTATTTTATTTTTTATCTCTGTTTCAATAGGTGATTTTTTCCAAATACGTAGTATGATTTCTTTTTGATAGTTTATAAATTTTATCATTAAGTAGATCTAAAATTTTATTATGGTAAATGTGGCATTACCTTTATCAGCTGGAAGTACAACAAAAGCTATTATTAATAAATCGCCTATTGAAACAGAGATAAAAAATAAAATAATCCCTCGTGAAAAATCTTGTGTCTGTCCAAAATTTTATGACTTCCAAAAATTCACAAACCAGATACCCCCCTTCGTCCAATAGTAAGTGCAATAGGATCTCCAACTCATATTTTAGCTAGATATTTATCGGATTTCATTAAACCTACAATCCCATCTATTAAATCAGATATTAAAAACTCTTTTCAATTTATTTCTGTTTTAAAAAGTTTAAAAATTAATGCTAATGACATTCTAGTCAGTTTTGATGTCGTGTCTTTGTTTACAAACATTCCAATTGATGAAGCTTTAAATATAATCTCACAACGTTGCAATTTACCAGACCATATTATTGCTTTAATTAAACATTGTCTCTTGAACACATTTTTTGTATACAATGGACAACATTACAGACAAGTTTTTGGTACTCCTATGGGCTCACCTATCTCAGGAGTAATAGTTGATTTATTCGTGGAAAATATTGAAACTCATGCTTTAGAATCATCATCTTTAAAACCTCTCATTTGGCTCAGATACATAGATGACACTTTTGTCATATGGCAACATGGAAAAAATAAATTAGATGATTTTTTCTTACATTTAAATAGTATGCATCCTCATATTAAATTTACAATGGAGACAGAGTCTGATGGAAAACTCCCTTTTCTTGATGTTCTAGTCACCAGAACACCAAATAGTTTAACCTTTTCGATTTACAGAAAGAATACACACATGGACGGATATTTACACTTTCATTCTCATCATCATCCAACTCAGATAGTTTCTGTAGCCAAAACTTTTTTAAATAGAGCAATTAACCTTTCAGATGAGACACATCTGAATGAAGAAATAAATCATATTAATAGTGTTTTATTAGCAAATAGTTACGATTATAAATTTATAAAAAAAAGCCTTATTTCAGGCCCAAAATGGACAAAATAGAAAACAAAAAGATGATAAATCAGCTATTAGGATTTGTGTTCCATTTGTAAAAGGAACTACTGACAGTATTGGACATATATTAAAATGCTATAATATAGATACAGCATTTTCTACTCATCAAAAGATCAGCAATATAATAACCAAGCCTAAGGATTCATTCCCTCTTGAATCTCATGGTGTTTATCAAATCTCATGTAAAAATTGTAAAGATTTTTACATAGGTGTGAGTAATCGTCGCATCAGTGTTAGGAGAGATGAGCATGCTAATGCAGTTAAACAACACTCATCATCATCAGCACTATCACTCCATACTATAGTTTCCTGTCATAAAATTGTTTTTTCTAGTACCAGAATCATATCCAGGTGTGATAATCTCTACCAGTGCAAAATTAGAGAAGCCATTGAGATACTTAAAAGGCCAGATTGTATCAATAAGCGAGATGATACATGTAAACTTCTTCCTATTTGGAAAGATTTTTTTAAAAAACATTCTTAAATTTCACATTTTTGCTATTGGTGGAACATTAAAATTTATTCAAATCAGTGATTGTAGCACCTCTACAACTATCTTTATACCTGTTATCACCCAGTGGATGACTTGTGTGACCAAGTTGAAATGTCAGAATATTAATATTTAAAATTTTTAACACAGATGAACCCACAAAATATGTTTTTTATATATGCAACCCATGAAAATCTTCGTTTCAACATATATATATATATATATATATATATATATATATATATATATATATATATATATATATATATATATATATATATATATAATGGTCAGAAAAAAATTAGGCATGCTGTGGGAGAGAGTACCATATGTGATAAGGTTTATAATTTGAAATGCTTAAATAAAACCAAGAAGGATGCAACAGGAGTATGGTGATGTAGATTGTGTGTAAATGTGATAAAAGAGGTGAAAAAATTGTTTTTAAGTGTAGATAGTTTACAGAGAAAGTCAGAAGAAATTGAACACAATGTAGTTGTGAAAGTGACAACTGATTTGGATGATAAAATAAGTAGAACTATGGAGACAATCAGTCAATGAATAAGTAAGCTACCTAAAGAGGTAAAGAATGTAGAAGCAGAATTAAAATCATTAGAGACAAAATGTGAATAGATAAAAAAAATGAATAGAAATGATAAGAAAAAAGTAGATAAAGTAGTTCAGAAGGTGGAAGAAAATGTTACAGATGAAGTAGGGAAAGTAAACTATGAGACAATATTGATAGGAGATTCTCTAATTAAAAGATGTGATGTAATTGCAAGGAAAATAGAAACAGGTATAGAAAAATATGTTTGCCTGGAACTAGAATTAGAGATATCATAGATAAGGTAAAAAACAAGGAAGTAGAGATGTGTATGTTATGGTAGGCACAAATAATTTGTCAGCCATGAGAGAGAGAGAAAGAGAGAGAGAGAGAGAGAGAGAGAGAGAGAGAGAGAGAGAGAGAGAAGAGAGAGAGAGAGAGAGATGAGAGAGAGAGAGAGAGAGAGAGAGAGAGAGAGAGAGAGAGAGAGAGAGAGAGAGTAATGGATGAGTACATAGAATTGATTACTAATTTGAATAATATTAAAAAGAGAGTGGGAATGGTTGAACTATTACCAGGGTTTGATAATAGGTATATGTTAGACAGTTAGGACATGTTCTATAAATGAAAGATTGGAAAAAATGTGTGAGAGAAATGGGTTGTGGATCTGTGGGGTTTTTTTATTAGTAAAAGGGAGTTATATAGTAAAGATAGATTGCACTTTAGATGAAAGTGAAGTTTTAAGAAAATTGATTTATAAAGAATGTTATAGTTTGGGAAACTTATAAAAGGAGTGGGTTTTAAATTGCATTATTATCAAAAAAAAAAGAATAGGATGTAGAAAATAAACAAAGGATAACTGATTTGGATATTAAGGTAGATATGGAGAGAGACTAGGTCTGTAAAAGTAATGATAAGCAAGTTACTTCCAAATGTAATGGAGAAGAAAGTGTCAATAGAATTTATTAAAAGGAAGTTAGTAAAGAAGAAATTGTTAAAATTGGATATTTGAATATGCAACATGGTTGGCAAGAAGAAAAGTGGCTGGAATTAAATAAATCAGTTAAAAACGAAGAACCTGTGGTACTAGCAGTTGTGGAAACACATCTAAGAAAAAAAGAACATATATTGGAAGCTTGGTATTGCAGGGTATAAACAGAAAAGAAAAAGAAAAAAGGGGTGATGGTATAGAGTTTATGTCAAAAAAAAATTTAAGTATTGTTAAATTTCAAAAACATTGGTGGTTTGAGATAATGTTAAGTAGAAAAGAATGGATGATGGCTATAAGTATATAGCCACTGGAGATAGTCAAACTAAAATGAAGTTGAACAGTAGAATATATAAATGCCTAGTTAAGGATATACAGAGTTTCAAAAAGCAACTGGAAAAAATAATGATTATAAGAGATATGAATGGGTATATTGAAGAAATTGAAGATATAGATGACAAGAATGGACAACTTTTGAAGAATGATTTATCAGAGAGTAAATTTGAATATTGGAAATTTATCAAATATTTATAAGGGACAATACACATGGACTACAAATAATATATTTCACACAGTAGATTTTATATTAGCTGAGAAAGAGAGAATGAATAAAGTACAGAAAATAAATGTGTTTGATAGTGAAGAGAGAGTATGTAATAATGATCATAATTTCTTTATAATAGAAATAGTTAGTAATGTGATGGAAAATAGTACTAAAAGCAAAAAGGATAATGAAACTTATGGTTGGTCAATGAATGATAAGAATAAATTAGAAGAATATAAAATAAAAATTGAAGAAATAATGGAAGAATTGGTTAAGGATGAATAGGGTTTGAGGTGATAATAGTCAGAAGAATAAAAGTAATAGAAAAGTGAGACTTGGTAAAAGTGTAAGAGAAGACAAAAGCATGCAGAAAATATAAGTGTGCTATTATTAAAAGTGAAAAAGATATTAATGTTAAATGGAAAAAATCTTAAAAAAAAAAGTTGGCTAAAATAGATAATTATATAGAGAGAATGAAATTAAAAAGTATATTACTGGAGGATATTAATAAAAGTGGAAAAAATGGGAGTAAAAAAAATTGAAAATATATTAAAAGAAGGAATATAGGGGGCAGAGAAATGGTATTACTAGATGATGAGGGAATATAGTCTAACTCTAGAGAAGAATTAGAGACAATCTTAAATAATTATATAATGGTTATAAGATGTTAGATATGAAGAACAGAATGATAACAAACATGAAAGCATATATAATAGAAATATGAAGAACAGAATGATAACAAACATGAAAGCATATATAATAAAAATATTAGGTTTACAAAAAAAAATTGAATGAATTAGTGATGATATTAAAAAGTAGAAAAGCAAGTTGTTTAAATGGATAGGCAGCAGAGATGGTAATAAATTTATGAAATAGGACAAAATTAAATCTATTATAAAATGTTTTAATAAGATGGCTCAGATGAGAGAATTTTCAGATAATTGGAATAATACAAGAATAAAATACTATTTGAAGAAAAGGATAAGGATCATAGAAAGTTAAGCAATTGTAGCCCAATAGCAGTAAAATCAGTGTTATATAAAGTTTTCACATATATGGTGTCTGGAAGATAGCAAAATGGATGAAAGAAAATAATATAGTAGGAGAAATGCAAGCAGATTTTTGATTTGATATGCGTATAAGAGATAATTTATTCATAGTTACATAAATTATAGATATGAATAGAAATATAGGGATATGGTTATATGTGGTTTTTATAGATATAGAAAAGGCATTTGATAGGGTAAATAGAAATATATTATGAGAAACTTTAGTAAATTTGGGAATGGATGGAGCTTTAGTGGATCTTATTAAGAGATTGTATGAAAATAATTACTGTAAGTATCAATTAGAAAATATAGAATCAGTTAGAGTTAAATATGGGGTGGGACTAAGGCAAGGATGCCCTATGTCGCTTATATTGTTTTTGTTGTATTTGAGAGAAATGGAGAAAACAGTAGAAAAACTAAAAAAAGGGGTAAAGATATCATTAATAGATGGCAAGGGGTATATATATGATTGGGTCTTTTATTTGCAGATGATGTGCACGGAGAGTACAAAAGATATGGAAGTTATGCTGAAGGCATGCACAAGCCTGGGTAAAGAGATGGGGTTTAAATTTAGTCAAAAAATTCAAAAGTAATGACAATTAATACTGGCGAACCAGAAGTGAAAGAACTTTTATTGGGGAATATAAAATTAAGTATGGTGAATAAGTATAACTATTTGGGAATTGTTTTAAGTAATCAGAGAAATTTTTTGGATGAATGGAAGAAAAAAAATTGATAAATGAAGCAAAGAAAAGAAAAGGACTGATAAAGAAACTAACCGTGTTTTCATATAATAAATATGATGTCGCTAGAATTGTATGGAAGGGAGTGGAAGTAGCAGGGTTAACATATGGTAATAATGCATTATGTGTTAGTAAAGGGTTGTTAGATTACTTACAAAAAGTATAAAGAGAAGTAGGAGGACATACATTAGATGCAGATGTATGGATGGCAAAGAAGGTAATTCAAGGAGAGATGAGATGATCAAGTTTTATATGAGAGATGCAAAAAACAAAACGAAAATGTTTGGTAGATTGAAATTTATGAATAAGAAGAGAATAGCCAAAATAAAATTGAATTGGATTATGCGTAAAGGAGAGGCAAAAAGATGGGTGAGAAAGATAGTATAGTATGCAGAAGATTTGGATAAAGAATTTTTGTCAGTATATTTATACAAAAGGTAAGATGATGATGTTAGGAGAATTGTTGGCTGTTATAGAAGGGATGGAATAGAAGAATAGATGTATTAATAAAAAATAGAAAGGTGAAGAAATGGAGAACTAGTAATAATAGTAAAAAGAGTTTAAATATATACAGAAGTAAACAGAATATAGGTTTCAAATTAATTTATGATAATAGCAAGGAAAGTAGTTTACTGTTTAAGGCTTGATCAGGATCTTTAGCAACAAGGGAATATACATATAAATGGAAAAATATGAATAAATTCATCTGAAAGTTATGTAGGGAAGGCATAGAAAATATGAGGCATCTGTTAATTGAATGTAAATAACTGCAAGCAGAAAGACTGCGAATAACGAAATTGTGGAAGAATAAATATAAACAAAATGATTATATAGAAAGTGGGTTCTTGATTTTTATGCTGAGTTTGGAAAAAGATAAAAGAGATTTAGATATATTGAAAAAGATTAGGTTGGGGAAATGAAATAGAGAAGAGTAGAAAAAATGGGAAAAGTATAGGGTGGGGAATGAAAAAAGATGGCAAAATGTCTAACAGGTTTCTCTGGGTATAGTGACTGAGAGAACCCTGACTATGAAAAATAGCAGCCACAGTGCATCATATCATGATATCACATTGCTTTGTATCATTGTTATAATAGTTTATCTAAGCATAAAAAATAGTAATCATGTGTTGTTTAGTGGCTTGAAATATATGGATGTGTTACAACCATAAATATTTATGCTAGAACAGATACATGATATTTAGTAACTGATATTTTTTAATAGTAGTGATAAATCTTATGGTTAGTAACCATCTCCAAAAATCAGTCATGAAGACATAATTGTTGTCTTTGCCAATATAAAAAACATAATACAGTAAGCCTAAACTAATAGTGAATTTAAATAGTTCAAAGTATATCATTTCAAAAACATGTAAAAGCCAGTAAAATATTAGTGATGCAAAAAGTATAATTTTATTACAATCTTAAACCTTTTCAATAAATATGTAGTAGTGGCATCACAAGCCCCATTTTAGCATTGACTCATATGTGCCTATGAATATGTACATTTTTGCCAAATAATAAATACAATAAAATATTTAGGAGGAAACTTTTTCAAAAGCAAACACTATTCTCAAAATACGAACATTTCCCACAAAAACAACTGGACACAAAATTTTATTGCAAGCAAGAGTAAAAATATATTATACAACTATTAATGTCATTATTTCTAGTATTAATAACTATAATTTTCTAATATAGTATCTAATTATAAGTAAAATACTTTTAGTAATAATATTTTTGAGAGATTTTTTGTAACTATGAAGTTGAATATAAACAAAATGAACAACATTTATTTTTTTCTGTTGAGAATGCTATTCTTTATTAGAGGCTGTATAGAGAAATCATTAAATATTACTCAAAATTAAGGTATCTAAATATATGTGTGTTTTAAATATTTGTTATTTATTTCATTTTCTTTTCAAGCATACTTTTTGATTTTTTAATGGATATTTATTTATTTAAGTTTGAAGCGAGAAAAGAAAAAATGCACACATATATATTTTATATAAATTATTGAAATATTTATGAGAGAGGAAATGTGCATATATATATATATATATTGTAACAGCAACCCAGCGATCGCAAGCTTAACTTCCCTTTTATTTATATATAATGGGGAATTTTTAAAATTCAAGATCGTCCACTTTCCGCTACCACAAGCAGAGAGAACATACGGACATAAACGAGTCTACATCCGTACTTGACTGAACCTGTATGCTATATGGGTATAGCCCCAGGTTATATTTCCCAGTCAATTATCTCTCGACTGCTGTAAGATTTTACAGAGTTACAGCGCTTGGATATTTATAAATTTTAATGGGATCAAAATACTGCACCACTAGCTTCACATGTTAATTCAGTACTCACAATGAGTAATAATTATTTCCCAACCCCTATGAATATATTACTTTTTGGAGTGGCAAAGTAAGAGACGAAACAGATTTAAAATCAATAAAAGATATTTAATACAATAAATTATAATAAAAAGAAACACTCTAAATCATTTACAAACAATAAAAACAGATTATTTGCTATAATGCTACAAATAAAATAAAATAGAAGATCCTATAAATGATTGTAATCTGTGAAAATAAATTATCCCTTTATAGTCATTCCAAATATTAGAAAGTCTAATTAATGTCTATCTCATTAATATCTGGGATTGGCAATTGCATTAAATTAAAAGTATGTGCACATAAGTTATATAAAATGTATTATACATAATTACCTAGGTTATTAAGTCTTTGATTTAACTTGGAGTCTTGCTGACCACCCCATGGAATTTCTCCACTTCTTTAGCAGGGAATGATCACTCTTTGGTTAGATTTGATTGTGGGAACTCCTCCATATTTTGGACATTAAGAACAAGGCAAAAAAACGAACCCTCTGGCAGGTGCTACGTCAGCAGTTGTTACATCGAGACACGGACCTAGCACGGGAGTCTGGATCGACCGACGATTGCGACTGGCCCTTAGCCACACATTCTTGAAGCTTCTCTTATGTTATAGTTTATTTTCATGTTCATACAGTTTCAGTCTGCTATGTCGAGGTCCTTTGTCTCAGCTTTCTGTTCTTTTTTTTTTCCAAATTTAACTTTTCATGTCTGCTTTCTACTATATTTTTTCTGCTTCTTATCAGAGCAGTGTCCTCACTGAAGTCTCCTGCTTGGTTTATTTTTCACACCTTTTTACTTTAAAATGCTTTCAACAACTTATACAAAATTACTTTTAATTTGATATAATTTTATAATATAATATTTTACATTTATTTATCAATCACTTTCTTTAATAAAATTATTTCATTTTGACATGCAATAAACCATGCTCTCTTTATTCATACATTCACATATGCATTTCAATTTCGTGAAAATGTGTAATTTTAAGAACAGATCTTTATCTTCCATTGTATTCTAAATTTTACTTATATTTTATTAAACTTCCCAACTACCACTTTTTTTTACATCATTAAGTTTCTACTTTATTTATATTTCCTTTCTCATTTTTTAATCTTACACTAAACACATGATATCGATATTTTTAACCTTAATATTTCTAATCTTTTTAAAATCTGAACTTTGGAGGGTAAAAGATAAGAATCTTTTTGATTCTAATTCCCTCTCTTTTCTTAATTAAAACATTTTTTTGTTTATAATTTTTTAACCTCACTTTTTAATATTCCAAACACAATATTTAGTATTCTTTAAATGTTAAATATTTATATGTGTGATCGCAGTATGTGCGATCATCACATTACACCGTTTCCCCCCTTTAAAATTTTTTCTTAAAAAAATTTAATTTAATGCATTTCAAGCTAGATGCTCCTAACTACTGTTAGAACCATCTCATATCTATTTACTTCTAATATAACTTTAGTGATGAGATTATTCCTAGAGAGGCGACCAGGCAAATTACATCCCTACTCTGACGACCCAACCAGTATTACTCAACCAATTTAATCTTGCTATACACAACACATGAGTTTTATTTCTGCTTCCTACCTGTATATACAGGTTCGAGTCCACAGGATATCTCTGTGACTCGATTAAACCTGTTCATACCTCACACTTTACAAATGCTAACCCTCTAAATGCCAACTCTGGTCACTATACCGAGGTGGGTTGGGAGGCTGGCATCTTTTTAGCCAGCTCATCCATGAGCTCAGAATATTTTACTGATAGCTCGTATTTTTATAAGGGGTTCTTTCCCCATACATTGGTTTCTAATGTATTGACTCACGATATTTGTCAAATATCTAACTGGAAATCTTAATCCAGTGAGTCATTATGAGAAGGGGATCTCTATCCCTGTCTTCTCTATCTAACAAGATATGGTGCCCTGCAGAACTCATGCATGAAAGCATAACAAAGAAGGCCCACCATATACTGCTAAAATTCCACCTACAAACATCTATGCCTACACACCTTCAGCCTCTATCTAAGCTCTCATACTCCTATTTATTTGATGCTTTGTCTTAATTTGGGTCCCTTTATACTGTTTGGCCATTTAGGCTCATTCTTCCTTCATATTTTCATGATCAATATTAAAGTCCATTCTCCATTACTCATGATCTAATTCCATTTCCATTTTGTTCCAGTGAATCCATCCTTTATTGATGATTGCACTTAGGTTTTATCTGGCAGTTGTCTTTCTCTATTGACTTCACATCTGCCTCCTCTGGGATGTGGATTTTAATCCCTCCATTCTTTATCCTCTGTCCATTTGTATGGCCACTTCCATTCAGTCTTACATCTGTCATATGGACACTTCCATTCCATCTCCAATCTTTGTTGTCCATTTTCCTGCCTCCTTGGGTTCCACTCTGTAGAATATCTCTGGTCTTCTTTCCATCTTCCTTCACTAGGATCCCATCCATTTTTTATTGTAAGTGGTTCTTTTGGAGGTGGTCTAGGCTTACATCCATCCTCCTTCTGGTCATCCCTAGTGGTATCCAATGCACTTAGCAACTCGGCCACACAATCCACCATCTTCCTCTCTGTACTGATTAGTGTCTGTTCTATCTCTTTGGGAACCCATGCCTAGTTATCCGGAGTATTTGAAGCTCAGATAATGGGTTTGCGGTCATCACCTGTAACTTGGCTACTTGATGGCGAAAGAATGTTGTAAACGATTCCTCCGGTCTCCATTTCTCCTGTGTTATTTGATGCAGTAAACGATTCCTCTGGTCTCCATATCTCTGTGTTATTTGATGCAGCATATCTTCTTGGAGTTCCTCACTCCAATAACTGGTCCTCAAAGCCATGTGATACCTTGAAAATGTGGTGGGCTTCTGGAACAGTGAGTTCCACCCGACTTGAGACTTGCTCTGCAAGTGACTGCAGGCAACCGCTATCTTGGCCTCCTCATTCATCCTACTAAACTTGAAATACCATTCCAGGCTTCCCAAGTGCTCCATGGGCTTTCTCCAGGATCTCCAGCAAAAACCTGTATTTAGAGAAATTGGTGGAAGCCAGCAGGATACTCCATGCGACTCCCATAGCTCATATCTGTACATTCACCAGTGGTTCTGGGTCCGATGCCCTTTACATCAGTATTGGTGCTGTTATTGGCTGACCTACTTATCCTCTCTTCAAATTTTGTGTTTAACCTTACTAATGCCTTTGCTATCTGATTTATATCCTCCTGCATGCTTGTCAGTATACTACTATTATCTACTCTTATCCCTTCCACTTCCTCTTCTTTTTCTAACTGTCTTATTCCCCTGTCTGGCCATCCTATGTCTTCCATCAGATCAAACTCTGCTGACTCTCTATCCATACTCTCAGCCCTATCTAATTCATCATATACATATGGCTCCATACCCCTTTGTTTATCCCACTTAATTTCCCTGTCATGTCTATTTCCTGTGTCCTTTGCCTGTGATTGCTGGATGAAGTCATCTCTAATTTTTTCTATGGCTTCAGTAATTCTTTTGTTGTTGTCCATTTCTATCTGTGCATGCTATTCTTCCATCCTTCTCTCTTCTCTATCCATGCATTCTTTCATGAATTGCTGTTGCTCACCCCTCACTTGCCTTAGCATATCCATTATATCCCTATAGTTTATTTTCTTCTTTACTTCCATCTCCTTATCTTCATTCCCTTCTCTTACTTCCTTTTCTTGAAGGCCCATTTTATCTTGGGACCTTGTACGCATAAATATAATTTTATTTAACTCTTTTTGATATCTGTATTTATTATTATTATTATTGAACTCTTCTGGATAGATTTATATAAAAAATTCTTTCTACTGACTCTTTGATTTTTACTGTGATTAGCTTTTAATTTCATTGTTATCTGTTAATTAGCATTTAAACTGCTAGCCAACCCAAACATCTGCACTCTTTTTCACCCTCTTGTTTGCCTTAGATTCGTTCGACTGCCTGTCCCACCTTGATGATTGTCCTATGTTTTCCCTACTTATCCAACTCTTTCTCACTATACTTCAATTAATGTCGCACTTATATATTTTTTAAATCTAACTTAACTACTATACTTTATTCCTCTCTTAACAATATATATAAATAAACTCATTTCTATTTGACTGTATTTCCAACAGTAGCATTTCTGATATATATATTTTCTAATATTCCATTTATAATTTTTGATCACTTTAAGGTTACGGCTGTTTTTTGAAA
The DNA here is from genome assembly GCA_028023455.1 of Epiperipatus broadwayi. Taxonomy (NCBI): domain Eukaryota; kingdom Metazoa; phylum Onychophora; class Udeonychophora; order Euonychophora; family Peripatidae; genus Epiperipatus; species Epiperipatus broadwayi. The sequence continues at coordinate 62,711 of JAQFVV010013186.1, forward strand.
AAAAATCATAAACATATATATTTCTTTAATGGACTAACCTTCTTTGTTACACACACTATGTTTGTAATTTATATTGTCTCTTTACTATTTTAAAATTATACACCTAGATTTCCTTCCATTTAACAGATATACTTTGTTGTACCGGCTCCATTGGTAATTTATTGATCAAGTTATCCTCACGATTATTTTTAAAATCATACGTATATTTTTTCCCCAACTTAACTAATATACTTCGTTACACTTACTACATTTTGTAATTTATTGATTACTTTATTGTCTCGAATATTTAAAATCATACGTATATATTTTCTTCAACCTAACAAGTACATTTCATTGCCCACATTACTCTTGTAATTTATTGATAACTTTATAATTAAGGCTATTTTTTTTCTTAAAAAGAATCATACACATATATATTTCAACTTACTATACACATGACTATTTGTATTATTTATCATTTATAATATTTTATTTTCAGCTTGACTGAGATATGCTATTATTAGATGTGCGATTATTCTCGAGTCCGACATATATATTTATTCACTTAACTTAGATCCGCGGCTATTTTATTATTCATCATTTATGATTAAAACCTTACTAAAACTGTTTTATTCTCCCTTTCTCTTTTCTGAAACGATTTATATTTCATTACAGCAATTATTTTGAGATAATCAATTCTTTGTTCATGGCGATTATATTGGAATACTTCTGGTCTTTTATTAAATACATCACAATGAACTTCAAAACTTTCTTAATATTAAAATTCCCCCTCCCTATCCTTTGTACACATTTAACGATGAAACACATATATGAAGTATTATAAAATGAAAAAAAAATTATCCCCTTCATCTTCGCTTCCCACCACTCTGATTCACAATGCTAATTTTATATATTTTAAGAATACATATATTAAAAACATATATATATATATTTTTAGAAAATATTTACGTTATCTTATAAAATTATTCAAGACCTGATCACTAATTGCACAGCAATAGATATCCCAGACTTGACCCCCCAAAATGTAATGGCAACCTGGCAATGGCAAGATTAACTTCCCTTTTATTTATATATAATGGGAATTCTTAAAATTCAAGATCATCCACTTTCCTCTACCGCAAGCAGAGAGAACATATGGACATAAATGAGTCTATATCCGTACTTGACCGAACCTGTATGCTATATGGGTATAGCCCCAGGTTATATTTCCTGGTCAACTATCTCCCGACTGCTATAAGATTTTACAGAGTTACAGCGCTTGGATATTTATAAATTGTAATGGGATCAAAATACTGCACCACTAGCTTCACATGTTAATTCAGTACTCATAATGAGTAATAATTATTTCCCAACACCTACGAATATATTAATTTTTGGAGTGGTGAAGAAAGAGACAAAACAGATTTAAAATCAATAAAAGATATTTAATACAATAAATTATAATAAAAAGAAACACTCTAAATCATTTACAAACAATGGAAACAGATTATTTGCTATAATGCTACAAATAAAATAAAATAGAAGATTCTATAAATGATTGTAATCTGTGAAAATAAATTATCCATTTATAGTCATTCCAAATATTAGAAAGAGTCTAATTAATGTCTATCTCATTAATATCTGGGATTGGCAATTGCATTAAATTAAAAGTATGTGCACATAAGTTATATAAAATGTATTATACATAATTACCTAGGTTATTAAGTCTTTGATTTAACTTGGAGTCTTGCTGATCGTCCCATGGAATTTCTCCACTTCTTTAGCAGGGAATGGTCACTCTTTGGTTAGATTTGATTGTGGGAACTTCTCCATATCTTGGACATCAAGGACAAGACAAAAAAACGAACCATCCCGCAGGTGCTATGTCGGCAGTTGTTACATCGAGACATGAACCATTAAAGGATGGGAATCTGGATCGACCGGTGATCGCAATTGGCCCTTAGCCACACATCATTTAAGCTTCCCTTATGTTATAGTTTGTTTTCATGTTCATACAGTTTCATTCTGCTATGTCGAGGTCCTTTGACTCAGCTTTCTGTTCTTTTTTTTCAAATTTAACTTTTCATGTCTGCTTTCTATTATATTTTTTTCTGCTTCTTATCAGAGCAGTGTCCTCACTGAAGTCTCCTGCTTGGTTTTTCTTTCACACCTTTTTACTTTAAAATGCTTTCAACAACTTATACAAAATTACTTTTAATTTGATATAATTTTATAATATAATATTTTACATTTATTTATCAATCACTTTCTTTAATAAAATTATTTCATTTTGACATGCAATAAACCTTGCTCTCTTTATTCATACATTCACATATGCATTTCATTTTCATCAAAATGTGTAATTTTAAGAACAGATCTTTATCTTCCATTGTATTCTAAATTTTACTTATATTTTATTAAACTCCCCAACTACCGCTTTTTTTTACATCATTACGTTTCTATTTTATTTATATTTCCTTTCTCATTTTTTAATCTTACACTAAACACATGATATCGATATTTCTAACCTTAATATTTCTATTCTTTTTAAAATCTGAACTTTGGAGGGTAAAAGATAAGAATCTTTTTTGATTCTAATTCCCTCTCTTTTCTTAATTAAAACATTTCTTTGTTTATAATTTTTTAACCTCACCTTTTAATATTCCAAACACAATATTTAATATTCTTTAAATGTTAAATGTGTGATCGCAGTATGTGCAATCATCACAATATATATATAAAAAAAGCTTGTTTAGAGTTATTAGCACACTCTTAATTTTATATATATATATATATATATATATATATAGTATACATATATATATATATATATATATATTGTAAACTTTAGCTTTATCAGTAAAGCTAACTCCAGCCATATAATTGTTTAGTATTAAAAAAAAACTTTTTCCAATAAATTAATTTTTATAATAAGACAATTTGTTAGGGCTTGATATTTAAATGTTAATATATCTTATGAGTCATTTATAAGTTTCTTTATAAGTTTTTATTGTCTTAAAAGTTGTTTTAATACCTTGTTGTAATGCTTTAAACTTATAGGTAGTATTGTAAATAACTTTAAATTGCTTGATTTAGGGATAGTCATACCATGAATATTAATGAGTTAAAATTAAAAAATATTAGTTATTAATATTGATATTAGTGTATAAAAATCAATGTTAGAGTTAAACTTTAAAGATAAATTTAATTTTTTAATGCATGCTGTTAATAATTAAATTATTTAGTCATAAAAATGCATTTTAAATTGTTTGTTAATAAAAAATATATTTTTCTTAATGACAATTGAAATAAAGATTAATTCGGTCCAGTATGTTTTAAGCTAGTTAATTAAATAAAGATCTAGGATTAATTTAGTCATAAAAGCTATTAGTTTCAAATAAAGAAAACAGCAATAAACATGTTTGTGTGTGCTTGATTATAAATTTTATTTTAATTTTTTTGTTGTAATATTAAATGTTATTCTTAAATATTTTATTTTAAAATACTTAAAAAAATGTTTTGGGAGTTTACATTTAAGCAGTGTACACAATTGTTTAAAAGAAGAATGTAAATTAATATTCTATATAAAATAATGTAATTTATTATGCAATATTTTTATTTTATTTTCACTATAATAATTTTTAGTTTTATAAATAATTTGTGTTAAAAAGTAGCATTTAATTAAAAAGTCTAGTCAATTTTATAATGGAATTTATTTTTAGTTATACCTACCAGAATACTAGTTAATCTTTAAGCTTAATAAATTATGACCAATGAGGAGTAGATCTAAGTATCAATTTTATTTATCAAAATCAGTCTTATGATCAATAATTAAAATAGATGAAGTGTTGCACACAAGTTGTTACTTTAAAATTTTCTACTCAAACATTGGTAATTTACTGGGCAAATTTACTTGATTAATAATTACTTTTTAATCAGTTTAATTGTTTATATTTTTTTTAAACTTAAAGTTAAACATGTAATGCTAACTAATTTTCTCCAGACGCCAGAACTTCTAAGATGAAATTACAAAAGAAAGTTTAAAATCTACATAGCAGAGAAAAATACTGAAAATTTTAACTAAATATTTAACAGTAATAGTTGAGTTATTTCTATTTAAATTTTATATTTTGAGGGAATTCTCTGTGATTCATTATTATTACATAAGAACATTTATTGTTTCTATTTGCTCACTAAGAGAAGATGATATTATCAGGTTAATGTTTTATGGATCAGAATATTAAGACTACTAAAAACTTTATTGTGTTTTGATCTTTAAAACTGTTCTTAATTGTGTATAAGTACATTTGCTCAAAATATTATGATGTGCTGAGAATAAGAAGAATGTTAAAAGAGTGTAACATGTTTAAATATTTTTCAGCAATGTATATTTAAAAATGCCTTTGTTTTAAAGTTTTTAATATTTCTAAATAATTGTTTTTTTTGGAATTGATCATCTTTAAAATAAATAGGCTTTTAAATTTCAAATAGTAGAATCTTTTTAGTGATAATGGGATTTTATACATTTTTTACCTGAATTTATTTATAGTATCAATAAGAAAACATTTAATTGATATCAAATTGATGTTTACTAATTACATCAACATATTTTAAAGACATATTAGCAATGAATAACTCATTAAATTATCATAATGTGCATTTGCTATTAATTACCATTGTCAATTTAAAAAGTATAGCATTTATTTTGTAAAATATAAATTATTTCAATTGTTATTATCTTTGAAAAGACATTATTTATTTATTTATTATTATTCATAGCAGCAAAATGGAAATGATTTGTTAACAAATATTATCTTATATATTTTCTAAGTCTATTTTAAATGAGTGTCAAAAAGATATTTCCTAAGTCAGTGAAATTATTTTAAACTATTGTTCCAAGTTTTTTTACATGACTACGTAATTTAAATAATATTGTTCTAAAATATTAATGCAATATTTGTTCAAATTTATCACAATTATTCTCAAATTATTGCTTATACTAAATAACTGGAACAAGTCATACTATATGAATGAGACATAAATGTTTCTAAATAATTAATTTTTATTAAAGTTTATCATGCACTTATTTAATTTTATTATAAATCTGCTCTATGTTTTGTCACTATAATTATCATTAGTTTCAAAATTTGCTCAACAATGAAATGTTATTTTGTCAATGGAATAGAGTCTTCTCATGTTATATCTTCAATATACATTCAAAAATAGATAATAATAAGTAATGAATTCATGTAAAATGTTATAGATGCATTATTATTGTCTGTGCTTTGTTTAAAAATATTGTTTGTGAAATCTGAATGGCCATTAATGTATGTTTGTGCTAGTGTTTATCAGGAAATCTATTACATACTAGTAATATTTGAATGCTATACAGATTTTAGCAAATAGGAGAAAATTTTAGCATTTTCAGAGTGAAAGTTATGAGAATGTAACATGTGGAATAGTAGAACATCCAGGATGAAGGACTTTTATTTATTTTGGTAAACTGGATACAATTTTAACTTTTAATATTATACTATTGTAAGTTATCATATATTTTATTTTATTTATTTTATGCATTTTGTCTGATATAATTTTAAAAACTATTTTAAAGTTGAATTATCTAAAAGTCCGCAGAATATTTGTCATTTCATAATTCTGAATTTTAAAGTGTTATTCATACCTTATTATTAGTTATTTCTTTATTTGAATGCATATATTAATGGTGAATAAATTGAGAATGATGCATATTCTTATTGGTTATTTTAGGCCATGCTTTTATTAAGCCAGATTTGGTGAATAATGTTTGCATTAACAGTTTGCACATCAGTTAATTATTGCAATTTTATTTAAGAGATGGCAGTGTTATCTCTCTCTTGTTTTTCATTGCATACATTTATCTTGATATTATTTGTATTTTTACAAAAGTTTGTAGTTTTGCCTCTCTTTTGTGAGTATTTATTTTGTTAGCATATGTTTGTAAAGAGAATCTCTCTCTTAATATTATATATTGTGTGTTATAGCTTTTGTGTCTCATATGAAGCATGAAACACTTTATTTGAAGCAATTATTATTGTTTCTATTATATTTTTGATAGTTCATTTTCAGCATTCTTATATTTAGAGACTATTTCCTAGTACATTTATTGCCCTCAAATGTAGGTGCTACCTTTTCTTATTTGCACTGTCTTATTTATCTTTAAATTGTGGATATATCGTATCATGTATTTTTTGTATAAAGCTATGTGTGGTGTATCACCATGACTTTATTTTTGGCAATTCATATTGTAGTTACTAATGAGTAACATCATCATTGTCTTCTACACTCTTTAATATTCTGAGGGTAGGGTGTTGATTGCTGTTAATGTGTAAGACCTAATTGCTATGCTTTTTTTAATATTATAGGATGTAAAACTGATAAACATTTATTTTAGAAATTAAAATTGTAATTTTGGGTCTCAATAAGTGATATATATTTCTTTCAGTATTTATCCCATCAGTAGATTGGTAAGTCCTATTTAACATTTAAATATACTCATTTTGGAGAGAATAAAATTGTATGATTGTATTGTAAAAATGAAGCACTTCTTGTTATAACGGTAATATTGAGAAAGATTTTCATTAATCAGACAAGGATAATAATTTTCATTATTATTTAATCTGTCAATTTAATTTATTTTATCTGTAAACTTTAAAAAAATGATAATTCTCTTCTGCATTTATTTGTACAGTAGAATGTTTAAATGATTCATTTTGTAATATTATAAACTTCCAAACGTATTATCTGTTCAATGTCTTTATTGCTAAAATAAATGTTTTTGTTGTTAATTTTGGTTTCATAATCTTTCTATCATCTACATGAATTGTCCAGAAATCTTGATATTATAAATCTTTTATGAAATTATCTTCTTTTTTGAATATTAAGAGTACATTTAACATATGAAATTCAATATAATAATCACTTGGTTTAAATTAGTTTGTAGATATTTAGAGAGCATCTAAGAAATAAATTATTTATTTTCTTAATTACCAAATAATCACTTTAACCAATTGTTTTCCTTAAAAGGAAACTGCTTTAGTTATAAATCATTTATTTTATTCAGAAGATTATTGTTTTGATTGTACATCATAAGCGTAAATAATAAAATTCTTTATTTCAAATCCATAAGTAAAGATTTAATAGGAATTATTAGTAGAGTATCCTAAATGGTCATAAAACACCTTATCCATTCATTCCACTTGAATGTTATTTTAGTATATTCTTTGAGTCCAAATTAAGAGTTTTTCATAAACCTAATTGTTAGAATAGCTGCCTTCCAAGAAGCTGGCCCAGGATCGCTTCTCAGTCAATACTTTGACATATAAAAAAAAAGTAAAATATTTTCTTTAATTTTTATTATATTATTATTATTATTATTATTATTATTATTATTATTATTATTATTATTATTATTATTATTATTATTATTATTATTATTATTATTATTATTATTATTATTATTATTATTATTATTATTATTATTATTATTATTATTATTATTATTATTATTATTATTATTATTATTATTATTATTATTATTATTATTATTATTATTATTATTATTATTATTATTATTATTATTATTATTATTATTATTATCACCCTCATCATCAGTATTATTATTATTATTACTATTATTATTATTATTATTATTATTATTATTATTATTATTATTATTATTATTACTATTATTATTATTATTATTATTATTAGTAGTAGTAGTAGTAGTAGTAGTAGTAGTAATAGTAGTAGTAGTAGTAGTAGGAGGAGGAGTAGGAGTAGAAAGAGGAGTAGAAATAGGTAGGAGTAGGGGTAGTAGTAGTAGTCATCATTATCATCACTGGGTGAATTTGATAGTCATGGATTATATCTTATGATTTTTATAATTTAAAATTTGTTATTTTGTTGGAAGAAAATATGAAATATTTTTTTAAAAACTTTATTTGTAAGTATATAGTCTATCACTGGATTTAATTTACTTTAGTTGGATTGCTCTAATTTTAAAAATATGGGACCTTATAGGAAACATTGCCCTTGTGGATTTCATCAGTGAGAAACCTTGGATTTGAAAGCACTACACCTAGATCTTAGGATTTAATTCAACTCTCCAGTAGTCTCATCTTTTACCTATTTGGTTAACTATTTATAATTAACGAAATAGGTAAAACACGGCTGCTGGAGGGTAGCATTAGATCCTAAGAACTAGGTGCAGTGCTCTCAAATCCAAGGCTCCTCACTGATAAAAGTTGCAAACTAGAAAATAGTCTGAGGATGTTGGATGAATAGTCACTAGATAAAAATTTTATGCACAAATCTTCCTGCATCTATTGATTAAGAAGGCTTGAACTTGGTAGCACTGCTGTATGAACAGCTTGCTACTCTTTTTTTTTTACTTTTTAGTCAGATTACTTTGTTATTTTTCAATCATTTAATCAGATAAACTTTAATATATACTAATATTCTATTAATTCTTTTAAAATATTTGATCACATGACTTTTAATAAATCATGTGATGCAATCAGAGAGTCTTTTCTACTTGATATTTTATGATGGTTTACTTACACTCTAAATAAAAAGACTATATAGAAAATAAAAATTACCAAAGAATATTTAGCAATTTAATTAAAATAATTCTTATATAAATGCATGGATTAAAATAAAGAACTTTCCAAGGTGAATAAAATAATATTACTTTTTGTATAAGATATTTCAAAATTATTTTCATCATTGAGCTTTAAATTTATAGTCTTCTTAACAAAATAATTTACTTAAAATATTACTAAATTTTCAGTTAAAAACTTCATGCAACTCTTCTGCACACATACCTTGTTAAACCATTTATTTCTTAAAGTTATTAGAAATACAAAATCATATATACATCTTTAAACTATCATTTGTAAATGTATGTGATTCTTACATATCTAAAACATCAATTATGCGTGCATGAATATTTGTTTCCAATGCTATTTTGTCTTGTATATGTGCCTTCATACATATAATGAAATTAGTTATAAATTTATTTTTATTGTGTCAGTTTTGATATGTTCTTAATTACTAATTCAACTTAATTCTTTAATAACTTTCTAAAGCAATATATAGAAAAATAAAAAAAAATTTAAATATAAAACTGCCATTTGGTCAAGCATTGTTAGCCGAGAGGTCATCGCAGCTACCTTGCAAGCAAGTAGTTGGTTGCAGATGGTTGTGGGTTTGCCTCCCGGCCGATACTATGACATAGAAAAAAAAACAACAACTATCATTTGTCTATTTTTTTTCTCAATCACACTCATCTATTTTTACAATATCTTTTTGAGATATGCTGATTAAAGTTTAGACTTTGTATTTACTGACAGATAATGTTGCTGAAAAAAAACATAATGTTTGGGAAAGTGAATTAAAAAATTTATATAGATTTACATATAATTTTTAGAGAATTACATCATTTCTAGAAATTAATACTATTAAAAATGTTATATTGATATTATTTATATACATCATTTTTTAAAATTAGTGTTGTAAATTATTTATTGATATAATATCAACTTTTCACGCATTATTTTCTAAACGTCTAACCATTGCTAACTGATAAATACTAACTTTCACACAAGACACATTTCAGATTCCATTTTTATTAAGTGCCTTAGAACTGATTACCAATTATAAAGTTTTGATAACATTTTAAATAATTTTATATTTAAAGTATTGATAAAGTGTTCATTTCCATTAAAGCATTATAAAAATGCTCTCCTATAATGCCCCTAACTCCACCGTTTAAGCCTTAATATATGTATTATATTATTATAATGATATTTAAATAGGTATAACATATTAAAAGTGATGGATTGTTTGTTGCTTTTAAGATATCTTATAAAGGATGGTAATGATATCTAAAATATGGAAATTGGCTATAGTTTAAAATAAATAAGTATCATTTAAAAGTTTAATTTATGTTTAAGAGAATACATAAAGATTTAATACTATTTCAATAAAAACTCCAACAAAAAGGATTATTATAGGTTAATTAAAAAGCTTATTTAGCCTCAAGGATTGTCAATTAGTAGTAATTGATAGTTTCTTGGCAACATCAAAGATTAAAGGTTATCTCTCTTTACATGAATATATCTTATATCTATTCTTTATTATAATAATAATTCATGAAAATATTTAATTCACTATATATATATAAACAAAAAAAAAGACTTATAAATCCAATAAATAATATAATATTTCAACCAGAGTACTGGTTTTCATCAGAAAGAAAAAAAATACACAGTAAAATGGCGATAATCAAAAATTACAGATTTGGTAAAAGATTAAAAATTTAACAAAACCCCCCTGATTGGTCACAAAATCTAACACAGAATATTTAAAGTATTGGTAAAGTGTTCATTTCCATTAAAGCATTATAAAAATTCTTTCATATAATGCCCCTAACTTCACCGTTTAAGCCTTAATATATGTATTATATTATTATAATGATATTTAAATAGGTATAACATATTAAAAGTGATGGATTGTTTGTTGCTTTTAAGATATCTTATAAAGGATGGTAATGATATCTAAAATATGGAAATTGGCTATAGTTTAAAATAAATAAGTATTTATAAGTCTTTTTTTTGTTTATATATATATATATATAATTTTAACCATTACTGATTTATTGTAGGATGAAAATTTCCAAGTAATCCAGTTTTTTCAATATTTAGTTACTTTTCCCCAAACTATATCAGAAAATATCCTTATTTCATCCATCTATCACACATATGGTTTCTGTTTGCATGCTTTACAATCTTTTACAATCCAGTTTAAGTCTTCAATTGTTCATCTATTATCATCTTTCCCAGATCCCCTTCATTATTTTAACTTTTTCACTGAGGTCAGTGATTCCAATTTGTTTTATGATCTATGTATTTCATTTATGATTTTCTTTGTTATGCCTAACATGCACTTCTTCATACTCTAAACTAAAAATCTGCTGCTAGACTAATACACAAGTAAGTACCATGATAATCTAATGTGATGTTTTGGAATGTAAAATTTGGTATATATTTTAATTCATTTATTATGACTTATCTATCATTTTCATATAAAGTCACACAAATAATTTAATAACAATAGATTCTTAATTACTTATTATAGTTTTATTTCTTAGTTGAACTTATCTCCTAACAACATAATCTTTTTTTATTTATATTTCTTTCATAATAAAGTGTTACCACAAATGCTCTTAGTTTTAATTACTTGTTAAATTTATTATAAAATAACAATCATATTTAAATATTATCATTATTATTATAAATATTTATCTACACTATAGCTTGGATATATTATTTTAATATATATATATATATATATATATATATATATATATAACAAAATAAATGTCCGCTAATATCAATAATGCAATAACAAAACTTAAATATATTCCAAACAGCGGTAAACAATTTATAATACAATATAAATAAAAACTCAATAAAAACTCATAAAGAAATATTTTCGATTATATTCATAATCATTTTCAACTCAACTTTCAAAATGGAATCATCTATTACCAACCGGAAACACATGTCGATTTAAATATCCCACAATTCATTAATCCTAACATTTGCTGACTGTCTGTTTATTATCGTATTTTTATACCTACTAATAAAAACTGCCTCTTTAATTTTTCTTTTTTCATTATGTCTCTCTTGTCCTAAAATTTTTATTTTATTTATATCAAAATTAAACTTAAAATTACAATTTCTATCATGATCATAAAAAACAGATTCAGTATATAACTTGACTTCATTACTATTATCATTACATATCTGTACATTTTTCTAAACTCTTTTATATAACAATTTATGTTCTTTAATTCTTTTCTCTATATTACATCTAGATTCCCCTATATATGATAAGTTACACCCACAAAAAATTCTATAAATTATATTACTCATGTTATTTTTTTCTAACTTATCTTTTGAATTATTAACCATTCTATTTAAATTACCTGATCCATAAAAAGAAACACTATATATACCATTATAAACTTTTTTCATAAATTTTACTTGATTATTATTATAAAAAGGCAAAGATATCCACTTCTTACTCTTAATTTCTTCATCACCAGTATTTCTATTAATTTTCTTACTAAATTGACAAACCTCTTGATAAATTTCTTTTATATTATAATCTACACTTAATAATTCACTTACATAATTTTTAATATTTTTCTTTTTAACACATGCATATTTACACAAAATATTATTTCTATACAAAAAAGACCCAAAACCAGCCATCTTATAATTATGTTTACCGCTATTTGGAATATATTTAAATTTTGTTATATATATATATATATATATATATATATATATATATATATATATAATGAGCATGCTAATATCTCTAAATAGCCTTTTTCAGAAAATACCACAAGAGAAAGCATTTAAAAAATATATCCTAGCACCTCACTGAAGATAGCCAGTAGCTTGAAAACAGTTTGGGATAAGGATAATTATAGATATAGATTTTTACTTGATTTCTTTTATGGCATTTATCTAAAAGCTTGTTTAGAGCTATTGTCACACTCATTTTATTATACTTGTAGTATAAGCTTATTAAATTAAGTCATGTGATGTATGACTTGATTTTATTACTATATATATATATATGTGTGTGTGTGTGTGTGTGTGTTAAATTAAATGTTTTCATAGCTTTTTTATTAAATAAGGATGAAAAATTAAGAGGTTATATCCATGTAAACAGAGATAACTTTACCTTTTGATAGTGGGGAAACCATTTATTACTAGTTGATAGTTCTGAGATTAAACTAGTTTTTTCTATTGTTTTAAAATAAATTTATTAAACATAGTAATATAGTAATATACAGTTAAACTTTATAAAAATTTACATAGCATTCAGAATGAAACTTGAAAAAGTCAATGCAGAGAAAAGGGTATCTTAATAAGATTAAGAGGAAAATAAAACTTTCACCCAAGTATCATCATGTAGACTCACAGGTGAAAGCAGAGAGTCTTGCTGCTTGACTTTGTCAAGAAGCTTAATAAAGATTCTTAGAGCCGAGTCCTGAGAATGACCAAAGATGAGCCTGTAACGTGTCAACCATAAAGAAAATGTTATTAAGATAGATAATCTTATTGCTGCAAATGATCCCTTCTTAAGAGTATTAGAAACAGAAAGAGCATTCGTAAGATCCAGAGAGACATTTGCAACAATAAAGTCTTTGATCAATTTAAGAGAAGGACAAATATAGAAAATATGAAGTATTTGATCAATTTAAGAGAAGGACAAATATAGAAAATATGAAGTATTGTCTCATCATATAATCTACACAACTGACACTGAGATGAAATCCTAATGAAGCCTCTGCTGGTCACTAAAAATAACTTGTTGGGAGCGCATTTAAATTCAGTTTAAATACAAAATCAACATGTCCTTGCTGCAATGAAAAGAAGTTTCATTTTACGCAAGAGAACTTTATTTGAAACACCTAATGAAGTCAAAAGAGGAGTATAATGTGAAAATTTTAATTTATAAACATCCCGGAATGTCAATTTCCCATTAAGCGCAACTTGAATCAAGGGTATTGACTTAATAGCTGACTTCCATAAATTAGCAATCCAATAACTTGAAAATGGAGGTGGCATAACTGTAGGATCAATAACCAAAGGAAGGGATAACTGAGCAAGCTTTAGACAAGTTACACGAAGAAAAGATATAGATCTGTGGAGATATAGAGTTGAGACTGAATGCAAATCTAGACCATTTAAAAGCTTTGGCATTTGAATTTTAGCAATACTGATGGCTACAACCTTGTTTTTCCAAAATAATTTTGAACAAAGTGAATTTATAGCCCTCTCAAAATGCTTTGTTGGCCTAATAATTGTTAAATAATAACTAAACCTTGAATAGACCAAAGTGAAATATTTATATTGACAAGCAATGCAACTATCCTTTTTGTTTTATCAAGAATAATATCTTGAATCTGCCTTGTAATTACTGAATGAGATAAAACTATTGGAAAGCCAAGGGAAGACTGAGGCTTGGCTGTGAAAGTTGAAATAATTGACAAACCAGATTTAATTTTCCACATTGCGGATTTTGTAACATTAATATGAAGATTAAAAGTATTAGAAAAAGAGTCCAATATTTGCAACAAAGCCAGAAGAAAAGATTTATCAGGAAGAAAGACAGAGACATCATCAACATAAGAAATATGATGAATAGTCTGTTTAAAAGCAGGAACATAGATACCAGGCAGTTTAGATTCTATCTGTAAAAGTAATGGATTTAAATATGTAATAAAACATAATGTGGCAAGAGGAGATCCCTGTGGCACTGAGAGATGTGGACAAAAACCATCTGCAAGTTTACCATCCAATGAAGTAAAAATGGACCTGTTAAGTAGAAGATTGGCTATAATATGGACATATGGAGTAGGAACCTGATAATCCCAAAGAGTCTGAAACAAAACAGAAGGCAGAACACAATCAAAGGCTGATGTGAAGTCCAGTTGAATGACCACAGGTTTTGATTTATTATGATGCCTAATATACTCAATAAGAAGAAGAAAAATCTGAACAGCTTCAGTTGTTGAATGACCCTTCTTTGCAAATTGAAATTTTGATAAATGAAGATAAATATTATTTTGTATATGATCTTTAACAATAGATTCAATAGTCTTTATTAAAAGAGGTGTCATAGAAATAGGACAAATATTAGATAATGGAGAAGGAGTTAATTTCTTCTTAAGAAAAGGGACCATCATCACCAGATAGAGATCAGGAATATTCACAAAATCATTAGCTAGAATATCAACCATATTACGAACTATTGGAGCTGTAAAAAATGAAAGATGAAGAAGGACAAACCTGGGAATACCATGAATCCCAGGATGTATATTGTCTGGAAAAGAATTTAATTTTTGAATAATCATCATTTCAGTTATATTATGACTAGAATCAAGCTCAGATTCATTCCAGATGTCACCAATTCTAAAAGGCAACATTTGAAGCTTATTTTTGAAAAGATTACATAGTTCAAGCAACATAATAGGGCCAGAGCATACTTTATTTCCTGTGTCAATCATTAATGGAGTAGGTCTAGAATAAGCACCTAAAG
The DNA here is from genome assembly GCA_028023455.1 of Epiperipatus broadwayi. Taxonomy (NCBI): domain Eukaryota; kingdom Metazoa; phylum Onychophora; class Udeonychophora; order Euonychophora; family Peripatidae; genus Epiperipatus; species Epiperipatus broadwayi. The sequence goes on from JAQFVV010013186.1 coordinate 77,852, forward strand.
CCCACCTAATATAACTTCATGTCCAGTTATGATGATTTTGAAGAAAAATTTTAGACCATTTAATAGCCACATAATGAGCAAGAGATTTCTGTATATCATGATACTGCACTTTAAGTTGCATAATATTTTCTATGGTAGAATCAAAAGAAGAAAGATTAGAAAGTTTGGATGAAATATCATCCAATTGCTTAAGTAAAAACTTTGGACCTTTTGTCTTTCTAGTATAAGAATTAATAATAGAACTAAAAATACCAACAAAAGAAGACCATGCTGATATGGCATGCTGATATGGCAGGTAATGAAAGAATATCTACTTTTCTAAAAAGAACATATGCCTCCGAAAAAAATGAAGCAGGAGCTATTAATTTATTTAAGTGCCTTATTGTAAAAGAACTATGAGACTGAGCAACAAAGGAAGTCTCAATCAACAATACAACATGCATAGCCTAATGATCCAAGAAAAGAACAACCTGAAGCTTTGCTGAAATGTCAAGGTGAAGTTCAGGAGAATAGTAAAGAAGATCAATTAAAGAAGTGGTGCAACAGGTATAAAAGGAAAATGCATTAAGATGAAAACATTCTTCACCAGATAAAAATACTCTATTAAAAAGATGTAGGAATTTATTATTAAAATGCATGTAACACATATTGAAATCACCAAGAAATATATATATAGTTGGATAAGAATTTGAAGACAAAAGAGAATTAATTTTATTAAATGTAGAATGAGCAAAGAGGAACTCACTCTTAACATATAAATAAATGATATTCAGTTTTTTCTATTAATCTATATAATAGCTCTTTCATCTAGATTTAGATAAAATAAAAAAGATGTCCTCTTCTATTTCAAGCCCCTAAGGATTTAAACTCTTACAGCTATTTTTACAGGTGTGGTTTCTTTCTAACATCAAAATGTAAAGTATCTCTGTTTTCATTGGATACATTTGATCTATACGTACCCAACTTTTAGCATTTGGAGCATTGACACCCCTCACTTTAAATAAATACATTAATAATTATTACAAATTATTTATTAGATATATCACTTTTAGGTCAGATATAAATATTAAAGTCGTTTAATGGTTAATATATCTAGTTTTTTTTATTAAATATGATTTTATATGATCATTAATCTAACTTTATACTTCACTAATATTTTTCACATTTGTTTATTTAAATGTACTAGCATTTCTGATGTTTACTAATTACATGGTTTTTCTAGCAGAGAACCATTTTATCATTATTAGACGTTTCTAGATTCACAATATATATATATATAATATTATGAATTAACTTTTTTTGAAAAAAAACAGTTTTTACTTTTATACTGTATTATTTTAGAGAAATATTTATTTAATAAAAAATTTAGTCTTCAACTAACAGGATGCTTCACAATGAATTCGACTTTCTAACTTAACGATTCTGATTACTAAGTAAAGTCAATTTTACTAATGCCATATGGATAAGAAGTTTAGTTGTTTCCCTAAGGATTTCACGTTATTTAGTTCATTAAGATTTCTGTAAAAGTTTTTGAAAAACATTGATGCAATTAGAGCTGATGTGGATAGAAATTGAAAGAATGAGAAAAGAAATTTTATTTACCTCACCTGTTTATTCTAATTAAGTGTGACCTGTGTTTGAAAATAAATTTTAACAACTCATTATGTTAAGAGAAGACAAATATCAACTGTATGAGTCGTTAAAAGGTTACAAAACTTTTAAAATCTCTTGAGTAATATCAACTGTAAATAAAAGTAAAAACAACAAAAAAGATTGAAATTAAGGCCCATTTGTAAACTCTTACATAAGCATTAAAAAATGTTATAATAATCAAAAACATGACTTTTCATTATACATGCACATACAACATTATATATAATAAGTTCTTCTACACACATACCAACGTATATATATATACCTTTTAGATAAATGCTTAGCTTGAGTTGGTTTTTTGAATCTAATGTCCCAACTACTCACTGAAGAGACCCATAGGTCGAAACCAGTCTGGGGATGGGGACAATCTAAGATAAAGATGATTTGACTGCCTTCTCCTGTAGTAGCATTTATGATAATAATAAAAAAGCATGTTTAGAGCGTTAGCATGCTCTTAAGTTTATATATATATATAATATTATAAATCGATGTCTGTATTACTTCAAAATAATATACGCAAATTTACAAATAAATATTTAAAAATACAGTATTTAAAAGCTTATAAAATATATATATGTATAACAGCCACTTAGGAGCACTTTCAACTAACTTGTAGCTTTGTCCACTAATCCATTTAAAATGTCAGCTTTCCCATAATTCAATGATGTCAACTTTCCCATAATTATGTGATCTTAATGTTTGCTGCTTGCCTGTTAACCAAATGTTGCTTGTATTTACATATTAACATCGCCTCTTTAATTTTCCTTTTATTATTATTTCTTTCAGTTTCCAATATTTTTATGTTGTTATAATTAAAATTGAAACCATATATACATGATTTATTATGGTCATAGTAGACAGAAGCTGATAAATTATCATTATTTTTAAAATTTTGTTTTGTATTTTGAACCCTTTTAAATAACAATAAGTGTTATTTTGTTCTTTTTTCCAATGTGCACCTCAATTCACGTATATATTCAATGCCACACCCACATGTCCATTTGTAAATGATACAATTTTTATTTGTAAATAAAGTTTTATCCTTTGAATTGTTTATTAATTTATTTAATGTAGGTGGTGCATAAAATGCAATATCACATATTCCTTTATAAATTTTCTTAATGAAACTTGCCTGTTGATTTGAAATATATGGTATGGATATCCACAATTTTTTATCAGAAGAATTAACACTATTATTATTTTTATATTTATAAATAAAATTTTTAATAGTATAATAAACAGAATTATTATTTGATCCAATGTTTAACAATTCATTATAATAAGTTTCAATATTTTTAGTTTTATCTGATGCATATTTACATAGGTTATCATTTCTAAATAAAAAGGATTTCAAACCTGCCATTTTATGTGACATTGGTACTTTTGATTTATATGGAATATATCCTCTTTTTGCTATTGGTTTAAGAGTCATATAGTAATCCAGTTAATCCTTGTTTCTGGTTATCTTGAGATCTAAAAATTGTATTCTCATTAAATTTTCATCTGTTTTAATCCACTTTAAGCCCTTTATATTATTTAATTCCTTGAACAAATCATTAATAGCATTTGATTTTCCACAAACAAAAACATCATCAACATATCGATTGTATAAAATAATGTCTTTCTGATAATGATCCTTTTTTAAAATATTTTCTTCATATGTAGATATAACAAAATTACATATCTGCGCAACTGTAGGAAGTCCCATGGGCCACCCATTATTCATTTTACAAAATTTGTGCTTAAAAATTGCATAAATGTTTCTATCAATAAAGTTTAATGTTTCAATAATAAATTTTATTATTTTAACGTTAACATTTTTTAATTTCAATGCATTCTTAATTATTTCAATAGAAGTCATTCTGTCAATTGATCCATACATTTCACTGATATCAAAGGTACAAATTACATCATTATTATCAATAACAATGTTATTAATTTTACCAACAAAATCAAATGATGAACGTATTGTATACATACCAAAACCGAGAATTTCCTGTAACATTTTCTCAATAAATTTACATGTTTCATAATAGAAAGCACCTCCAAAATCAATCATTAAACATAATGGTTCATTTTCTTTATGCAATTTTATATTTGAAAATATTCTAGGACATACTGCAGCTGAGGGATAAATTTTATAATAAGTACTATTATCAATTACATTATTTTTGCCTTTTTTAAAAATGTTATTCACAAATTGAACACGTAAACTTTCAATATTTACCTTGTTAACCTTTATAAAATTAAGAACACTCATTTGAGTAATGACTTTATTTTCATAATCCAATTTTAGTAACAAGCACAGCCGTAAGCCTTTATCCTCTTTTATACAAACAAGATTATTTTCAGATGTAAATTTTCTAAATTTAGAAATTTGTTCGTTTCAATAAATAATAATTGGAACGAACAAATTTCTAAATTTAGAAAATTTACATCTGAAAATAATCTTGTTTGTATAAAAGAGGATAAAGGCTACAGCTGTGCTTGTTACTAAAATCGGATTATGAAAATAAAGTCATTACTCAAATGAGTGTTCTTAATTTTATAAAGGTTAACAAAGTAAATATTGAAAGTTTACGTGTTCAATTTGTGAATAACATTTTTAAAAAAGCTAAAAATAATGTAATTGATAATAGTACTTATTATAATATTTATCCCTCAGCTGCAGTATGTCCTAGAATATTTTTAAATATAAAATTGCATAAAGAAAAAGAACCATTACATTTAATGATTGATTTTGGAGGTGCTTTCTATTATGAAACATGTAAATTTATTGAGAAAATGTTACAAGAAATTCTCAGTTTTGGTATGTATACAATACATTCATCATTTGATTTTGTTGGTAAAATTAATAATGTTGTTATTGATAATAATGATGTAATTTGTACCTTTGATATCAGTGAAATGTATGGATCAATTGACAGAATGACTTCTATTGAAATAATTAAGAATGCATTGAAATTAAAAAATGTTAACATTAAAATAATAAAATTTATTATTGAAACATTAAACTTTATTGATAGAAACATTTATGCAATTTTTAAGCACGAATTTTATAAAATGAATAATGGGTAGCCCATGGGACTTCCTACAGTTGCCCAGATATGTAATTTTGTTATATCTACATATGAAGAAAATATTTTAAAAAAGGATCATTATCAGAAAGATATTATTTTATACAATCAATATGTTGATGATGTTTTTATTTGTGGAAAACCAAATGCTATTACTGATTTGTTCAAGGAATTAAATAATATAAAGGGCTTAAAGTGGATTAAAACAGATGAAAATTTAATGAGTATACAATTTTTAGATCTCAAGATAACCAGAAACAAGGATAAACTGGATTACTATATGACTCTTAAACCAATAGCAAAAAGAGGATATATTCCGTATGAATCAAAAGTACCAATGTCACATAAAATGGCAGGTTTGAAATCCTTTTTATTTAGAAATTATAACCTTTGTAAATATGCATCAGATAAAACTAAAAATATTGAAACTTATTATAATGAATTGTTAAATGTTGGATACAATTAAAATTCTGTTTATTATACTATTAAAAATTTTACTTATAAATATAAAAATAATAATAGTGTTAATTCTTCTGATAAAAAATTGTGGATATCAATACCATATATTTCAAATCAACCGGCAAGTTTCATTAAGAAAATTTATAAAGGAATATGTGATATTGCATTTTATGCACCACATACATTAAATAAATTAATAAACAATTCGAAGGATAAAACTTTATTTACAAATAAAAATTGTATCATTTACAAATGGACATGTGGGTGTGGCTGTGAATATATAGGTGAATCGAGATGCACATTGGAAAAAAGAACAAAAGAACACTTATTGTTATTTAAAAGGGTTCAAAATACAAAACAAAATTTTAAAAATAATGATAATTTATCAGCTTCTGTCTTTTATGACCATAATAAATCATGTATATATGGTTTCGATTTTAATTATAACAATGTAAAAATATTGGAAACTGAAAGAAATAATAATAAAAGAAAAATTAAAGAAGCGATGTTAATATGTAAATACAAGCAACATTTGGTTAACAGGCAAGCAGCAAACATTAAGATCACAGATTTATGGGAAAGTTGACATCATTGAATTATGGAAAAGCTGACATTTTAAACATGATAGTTGACAAAGCTACAAGTTAGTTGAAAGCACTCCTAAGTGACTGTTATACATATATATTTTTTATAAGCTTTTAAATACTGTATTTTTAAATATTTATTTGTAAATTTGCATATATATATATATATATATATATATATATATATATATATATATATATATATGTATAAGTAGATAAATAGATACAAATTTCAAAACTGCCATTAAATATCCTAGTCTTCTTCAACAGTTATTCAAAAAGAATTAGTAAAGTAGAAAACATTCTTTATAAGATGTGACAATTGTCAGATGACAATAATTTCAGTAGTTATTCATGCTTATTTTAGTCATTACCTAAGAGTAGTAAAATACCTGTTTAGGGATTAATGTTGGATAAATATATAAGTTGCCTATGAAGTAACTAATTGAAAAATAATTTTTAATCTTTATTGTAACTGAAAACAATTTAATTTACCAAAGTGAATTGGACTAGAAGTCATAGAAGGATGAGCTATGATTGTACATAGAAAATAAGCATAGTTTATATTAATTAAAAAATGAAATAAAAGTTTTGGTTGTTTTCATTTAAATTTTTATGTATTTTAAGTTTCGCTTAGTTGATAGGTAGCAAACAGGATCGCTGCAAGTGGGGGTTCAGGTTGTGTGAAGCACAAAAGCACTTCAACATGGGGGTTCCAAAATATCAACACAATTAAAAATTTTATGTAAATAAAAATATTTACATTTTTAAATCATTTAATCATTAGAAATATATTCTAGGTGGAAATATTTTTTTATTTCAATACAAGAGAAATATTTCTTTACTTAAATTTATTTGTGACAATTACCTGATTAGTGTGATGCCATTTTGTTGTGATAATTAATAAAACTTATATGTAAATGTTTACATTTTTGAATCACTTTATTTTTACAAACATGTTCTGGTTGTAAATATTTATTATTTAAATATAAGGAGAACATTTTTTTATTTAAATTTAATGTGATAATTTCTTGAGTTTCAAAATATATTTCACATATATTCTACCACTGCACAAAATTGAACAGGCCAGTGCCTTTTCATCACTATAACTTATAAAATTTAAATGTAAATGAAATGTTTAAATTTTTCAAACATTTTTATTTAAATTTTCTAATTTATGTAAAAAGTAACATATTATTATTATTAATGTATTTAAAAATAAAACTTATTTTAAAAATATTGCCTCATATGTACAATAATTTTGTATGTAATAAAATTATTATTGCAGTTTGAATGTGTTACTTTAGAGTAGTAATAGAGTGATTGCCTCCAAAATGTGAGGCCTGGAATCAATTCCAATGCTATGTTGTGATGTTTTTTTAATAATGTTACTTTCTCTATTTTTTATTATGTTATATTATTTTTTATACATTTTACTAATAGCTTTTTCTATCTTTAATAATGATTTTATTTTTTGTGATTCCATATTATCTTTTGATATCTTTTACTAAACAGGTTTTTCTTGGATGCATTCTTTAGCTAAAATCTTACACCCTACAGCTCAAATCTATTGAAAACAGAATGAGTAAAAAGCATAATTTAAAATAAAAAAATATTGCACACAAAAATATTTAATCCTTTACAATTTTTTTATGGTATTGATATTACTTAATGCAAACCACAACATGATTTTACTATGGAAAAACTCTAAAAAATGTATTGAATAGAACAAATCAAGTGTTTTATTTTTTTAAAAGAATTATCCAACGTAACTTATGTATAAACAAAATAAGTGCAAGGCAATTTAATTGCTTCTAAAAATGTATTGAATAAACAATCTAAGCATGAAAATTTAAATTTGCTTTCCCTAAATAAATTCTGGCTGAATCTCTAATTGTCAAACTAAATAATAAAGTATAATATGTATAATAAGACTTATTAATAAATGTTAAAAATATAATATAGTAGTATAAATATTTTATTATTCAACAAAATCAAGTGAAACTAATTTTTGTTAATGGAAATTGTAAACAAGTTTTGTGTCTGAGAGGTTCTGATTTAAAAATAATGAATGTATTTTTAAAACAAAGAAGTTTTTAAAAAAAAGCTGTTAACAGGATGTAAGAGTTTTATCAGCCATGTTATTTAAAATTGACCTAATTTGATGATCTTAATAAAATATAAAATGTATATCAATAAACAATGAAAGTATGTAAATTTAAAATATCAGAATATATATAGATAATAAATTATAGTTTTTAGTAGTGGAATAATGCCGCATAATTCTGTAAATATTTTATTATTGAATAAATATAATTTTTTTAATAAAAAATGTGAATAAGTTTATGCATTAGAGATTTTTAATAGGTTTTCAAATAAAGAAGCACTACTTTTAATAAATTACTAACCTGTTGATTAAAGTTGATCTAAATATTGATTAAGAAAAAATAATAAAGACAAGCATTATTTTTTTTCAATCAATATTTAGATCAACTTTAACCAACAAGTCAGTAATTTATTAAAAGTAGTTCTTATTTCTCTGAAAATCGATTGAAAAACTCTCACGCAGATATGTATTCACATTTTCTATTAACAAAACTATAATCATTCAATAATAAAATATTTTCTCTATTATTTAGTTTTTTTATGTAGTGGTGTTATGGAATCATTTTATGGATTCATGATATAGATGTACATAATATTTTTAATAACCAGATAAATATATCAAATTTATTAAGCGCAAGGAAATAATATTGTAATAACGTGAAAGGCTTAAAACCTTCAAACCCTGCGCCTTAAACCTGCTAATGTACAGCCAATCAGATGTAATAATAATGGCATGGGGACCTCTTAATTCTGAAACACAAATCAGAACTACCAGAAAAGAAACATATATATTATATAATTACTCATATAATATCAGAATTGTCCGAAAAAGGAGAGGGGAGCAATGCAATGTTTTTGTGGGTATGTAAGGGGATAATGATTTTTTAAATATGGTTAAAATATTTAGATATTAAAAAATTATCTTATTTGCAGATATTTCCTATCTCTACTAGCAATTTTGCAGAATTGTTTAAAAAGTAATATGAAAACTTTTGAAAAAAAAAGTAAAAATTTCAAATTTACTAAATAAATATTTTTGAGATATTATTTAATTATTGTTTCAAAATTATTTTTTAAACACTAATTTGTTTTATTTTAGCATGTGTTTTACTCTCCAGGTTTATTTTATAGAAATAAATAAATAAAACACATAAGATGATTACTTACAAAATACATTAAATGACTAAAGTTATATTTAAACATTTTTCTTGCAAAAGCACTAGAAAAAAATGTCTTTTTATTTACAAATTTTATTTCATACAATGGGAGTGGGATTCATTAAAATTTAATTTCCAAAAAGATGCTTCTTGTCCACATTGGTGGCACCAACTCAAATTGCGGTTAAAGAAAAAATATTTATGAGTTTTAGTGACTTTCTTATCAAAGGAAATAAAAACACATTTTATGAAATTTTTTTTTATATATATTATTTTTTTGATTTGTGTTCAAATATTTAAAAAAAGTTTATATTATGCTAAATTTATTGCTTAAATCGGAAATCAAAAAAATAATTAGTCATCCAAAAATATTATTTTGTAAAGAAAAAATCCATGAATTTTAATTGCTTTTATGTAGGAAGTGATTTATTAAAAATATCTTCTCAAGGGGAAAGGTAAAACAAATATGCTGTATTAAATCACTTTGTGATTTCTTTTCTAGAAAATGCAAGCATCACCATTATAATATAGCAATGCACAAAATTCTTGAGTATAAAACAAATTCTAATCAATAACACCATGAGACAGCGTATCCATATACCATATTCACCTGATGTTTATGCAATTGTTTTACCTCCCCACCTTCATATTGAAAAATTACCCCCAAAAATAAATAATCTTGCAGATTTAGAAGTAGTGAAGAGAAAAATCAGAGGTATTAAAAAGGCACCACTTTACAAAACTATCAGCATTGGATTGAAAAAGGGGGGAAATGCATTAGACCAGTGCATTGTGTCAAATAAACAGTACTTTGAATGAGATTCAATCTGTAACACCTAAAAATAAATAGACATTTTTATAGCAAAATTTTTAGTTGTTTTAAGGTACCTTAATATTCTTCACTTGAAAGTGAAAAGATATAATTCAGAGTTAAGAACAGTTGCAATATTTATTTGCGAAATTAAAATGTTAAAATATCACATGATCTGCCTAATGTCTTTAGGTTACATATTGCACAATTAGTAGTCATATTTCTTCACCTTCTTTTTGCCACTTGTTCCAAACATTAAAAAGCAATGGTAGTTACAAAATGAAAGCAATTAATAAATCCTTATCTTGTAATAATGGTGTGATAGGTTAATATAAAGATAAATGATAGGGATTGGATAAAAGCTCTTTACAGATTACCACCATAAGCTTGAAACAAGTCAAGGATTTTGAATAGGAAATCACAGAGTAAAGATTTATTAAGCATTGCCATCTAGCAATGATCATTGCTGTCTAAAGCCTACAGTAAAGGCCATAAAAAGTGAAAGTACATAATTAAAAGAACAATATGTAAACAAAAATTGTGATAGATTCAATGGTATGTTATTAGTGTATAAAGAATAGAGATGACTTTAGTTATTAAAATCTAATAAGATCATAATATACAAGTAAGTTGACTTAGATTGAAAACATTTATAAGTTTTTCAGTTTGGACTGATAGCTTGATAGTGGCTGGTTTAAAAATAAAATAAATTTTCTTTGTTGTCAGCATGAACTGTTGTGAAATTTTTTTGTGGGTTGAAGCCCTTATAGTTTCATTTGATAAAATGTTTTGTCAACTGAGACACATTTATAATGTAGTGCTTGTCAGCAATTAAGTAATAGAGTCATAGTTCAAATATTCAGTATTATGTCAAGCATTGTTAGCTAAGAGGTCAGCACAGCTGCCTTGCAAGCAAGCAGTTGGTTGCAAATGGTTGTTGTGTGTTTGCCATGGTATGGCATATATATAACAATTCAGTATTATAATTGACTATGTTTGATTTTAGATTTAGTTGCAATATTATATATAAAAAATAAAACATATATGTTTATATGAATTTATGTAATTGTCTTTATTATCCATTTCATTATTTAATGCAATAAATTAGCAAAATGTTTTACACTGGCAGTTGAAAAGGTTTTATTATTTACTTTTTAGATATAGCAGAATGCACTTTCGATGTTGAACACCAGAATCAAAGCTCTCATTGACTATCTAAGGGTCCTATACTATTCATTGAGGAATGATTGTGATGATTATTTAAATTAGGTTTAAATTATTCCACTTATCCAAAAGTTAATTATTTTTTTTTACTAATCCTTTTGCATTTTTCTAACATTCTGACATATTTCTTTATTCTCATTAGATTTAGGCTTTCCACTTTCACTTTAATATTAAACCATTATTATTTATCAGAATATAATAAATTCAATTTCATTTGATAGATATTTTTGTTTAGAAGTTAAATAAATTTTAAAAATTATATTTGATTTTCAGAATTATTTTAAAAATTAGATTTTAAATTTAAAAAAAAACTTATTGTTTTCCCATCATTTTTTAGGTGGTGCAGATTTAATTCGTAAAAAGAAAGAAGTCTTCTTTGTTTGATGTTTGCTTTAGAAATCTGAATGAATTATTTTTAATATCTAGTAAATCTAACAATTTATGCTTTAAAAGTTTAAAATGTTTTCATAATTTTTATGATATCACTAAATGTTATAATGGTCTGTTGAGCAACATCATTTCTAGACAGTTGTATTTCCCACAACTTTAAGCTATAATGTAACATTACACAGAAAAATATATTCATTTATATTTAAAAATAAAACATTTCTGTAAAAACTAAACATGTAATAATTTATATTTTAATTTCTAATAATTATTACACAATTATGATGCAAAACAATCATAAACTTTCCAAAAAATAAAGCTTATAGACCATTGCAATATTAATGGAGACCCATTATTATGGAGTTTAAGAAATTTGAAGACCTGCATATTTCATTTTTCTGCGATGTTTTGAATTTTTTTAAAATTAAAATATTAAAAAAAATCTGTGAATTTTAAAGCTGTAAAAAAAGCTTTATAACATTTCTCAGCAGAGGGTGAAAAATACAAATACAATTTTGTGATTTCCACCTGAGAAAGTTTCATAATTAAAACAAAACCAATTAATGATGCAATTGGGATTGGCAATAAATCATGCCTCCTTAACTTTTTTCTTCTTGTTGTCTCATTGCATGAAAATTAGATTGACATTTTTTTGATTGAAGGCATGACCAAATTGTTGTTGCTGTTCCCAGAAGATGAATTTTATTTAAGATATTTTTGTATACCTATATTGATATTTGTATTGAGTTACTCTTGTGGTTACATTTGCTTTCAATACCCTGTAGTATACACCTAGGCAGGTAACGTTGTTGCATTTCATTGTCTATACAATCTGCTGTGTGTCTTCCATGCAATTTTTCTCATGAAATCAAAATATTTTGCAATTGTTATTAGAATAATAATATACTAAAGAAAGTAATAAACTCTGTTTTTTTTAATTAGTTAGCAATAAAACATATGTATTTGATATTTAAATTATAAATATCAAACTAAATTTATCACAAAATAATTAATGTAAAATACTTCAATGTGCAGTTAATAATTGAATTAATAGTATTATTTTAGCTTGTCATTATTTAAATAATTTTTCCTTATTATTCACCTGACTTATTTAACAATTAATACAGGTGTCTCGATTGATATAAACACATTTTAATGAATAACAACTTTTTTTGTACTGAGGTCATTTTTCTGCTTTGGTTTATATTGTAATAAAAAATCCGATAAATATAAATATAGTGACTAAGCACTTCAAATAGTATTTTACTAACACAAGTTTGCTATGATTTTATTATTAGTAAGCACAATGAACACAGAAAGATAACTTGTATGTAAGAAAATGTTAAAAGTACATTTAAAGTTCTCTTTTATTAAAACAATAATAATACTATTTGCCTATATGTGGTTTGTAGTTCAGATCGAAGGTATTTGTGTATGATTTAAGTTTTTTTAAATAGTTATTGGACTTACACTATTGTTAACTGCTTTACAATTCAGAACAATCTAAATTAGATTTACATAGATCATCTATTTACAGGATATCAATTTATAGCATTGTACTAAAAATAAATAATTGATTTAGATCCATGATACACTTCCTGTCAAAGTTCAACATGATCACCTGTCAAAACTTGGTTATAATGACCCATCTACTGATTTGACCTCAGATTAGTTATAACCTGCATTTTGTGTGTTTATTTGAAAATAAAAGCAATCACTTTAACTGCAACTCTTTTTCAAAATTTTTTTTGTATGTTTCCCTGCCCACTATTGGATTCAACATTTTCCAGATGCACCTAAGACCATTTTTAAATCTTTTGTCATTGCAATGTCCCTCTTTTTGAATGAGTATTATTCACTTTGAGAAGCACTCGTCTGCATAATGCATATGCTTGGTTATTTGTACAAAAATCATTTATGACTTTATTTAAACCACACTTCTTCCTTCTACTTAAATAGTTTTTATGATGTTTGACTAAATACAATGAATACAGGTAAGTAAATAATTAACTGGATGAGATTTTTATTTGCATATTAATTAAAGTCTTTTAGTGCTTTTAGAGTTCTGCCTGGTTTAGTACAGTATTAGAGTATTAGACTCCGGAATATAAGATGGTTGGCTTAATTCCAGTTCTGCAGTACTTAATATCTAAGAAATTTCCAAGAAGTAAAACCATTTACTTACTGCCATTATATATGAGACATTACTGCAAAATAACCAATATCATTCTCTGGTAGCCACAACTATTGTAATATATGCTTCTAGATATCTCTTGTGGGAACTCTTCCACATAAATCTGCCAAATGATGGCATCATGTAAAATCATGGTCACACATAGCACTTTTTTTGTAAAATGCTTTTTTGCATATATGTCGATATTTGTAATAGCTGAAAAGTTGAATTATTCTGTTTTCTTTTAGGGAAAATGGCAGGGAAAACATTTGTAATGCTCAAAACAGTTGCTCTGAAAAAGAACAAGTGTATGCAGGGTTTAATAGAAGTGTTAAATTTACCACACCCCGAAAAGTGTGGCAAGCAAAGCCAAATGTGAAGATGTTGCTTTATTTTTTGGATGCAAACAATGATTGTTTACTCAGATTTCATTCATAATGATCCGGCATTTAAAACCTTCAAGTTCTGAAACTTTTGCATACTGCAGTATAATGTAATGTTTTCATTTTGTAGCAAAGTGAGTAGAACATGTTTCATCATGATATCATAGTTAATGCATAAACCTTGAGTGTAAACAGCATGTTAGCACTAGCTTGAGCATAAACAGTTTTTAATTAAATTCAGTATGACCCAGCTTATCCATCAACTACATTCACTCAATCTCACTCTGTGTAACTTCTTTTTGATCTCTTAAATGAAAAAAAAATGTTTTTTTTTTTTTGCAGACGTAGAAGTGATGAAGAAAAAAAACTATGGAGGCATTAAAAGTCGTCACTTGGAAAGTGCTTCCAGATTACTTCAAAAAGTGAAAAACAGGTTTAGTCCAGCATATTGCATTAAATAGACTATACATTGAAAGTGATTCAATTTGCAACAACTAGAAATAAATATACATATTTTTTATTACAAAATTCTGATTATTTTTGGGTCCTCCCTCACATACCAAATGAGAATTGGTTTCAAAATTTCAAACTAGATAATTAGTAGAGAATTCAAAATTGAAATTAAACAATTTAATACTTCTTACCACTTTCTGACACACTTTATCAATACACTTTATTCATATCAAAACTAACAGTTTCGACTGTCCTGCAGTCATCATCAGAGCTACAATATGCAAATATATAATTATATAATTAATACACTTATACACATATTCATATACATAATTAAATACACAAAATTACCAAAAATAAAATATACATTTTAACCTGACCATGGTCACTAATCAAACAAGTTTTTAAAAATATATATCATAATATTGGACAAAACTAGTAATTACTTTTGCCTTTTTTGTTTTATTGCATGTTTTTGTTTGCTACTTGTCTATTATTTCCATACTTTTTGTTAGATTTATGTTCATATTTTTTAAAATACTTATACATCCATTAGTCAATGTTATTAATATTTTACTAATATCAATTTTTGTATAAGGGGTGCTTTTTACTTTCAATAAATTAAAAAAATAAAATATTTATGAATAAGATTGAATTTAATAATCAGAAGTAATTTTTCTTGAAAGGATTCAAACTGATCTTTAAGGGTCTCAATATGATGATTTTGTCGAGGGCCTTGAAATGTGGCCATACAATTCTGTTTATAACAATTAAAAAAATAAAATATTTATGGATAAGATTGAATTCAATAATCAGTTGGAAGCAATTATATGACTTAAACTGATGTTTAGAAACCTTACTATAATGTCGTGCTTAGAGCCTCCAAAAGTGTAAATATGACTTTGTATATGAATAATTGTATACACTGTATTAAAAAAATATTAATAAAATTTGATAATTACAATGTTTTTTGCAGTTTTTATTTAAAGTTTGATGTATAAAGTGCTTCTTTGTATTTAAAAACATAAGAAGTAAAAAAAAATCACATGATCACTATTTCTTATGCTTGCTCTTAACTGTTATTAAAACAGGCAAAACTCTATATGTATTGCCACTCAGTGCAAGCCAGAATAATCAATGGATGCCAGAAAGCTTGTGCATAAAATCCCCATCTAGTGCCTACTCATCCAATATCCCCAGATTAGTTTCGGGCTTGTGGCCTAGTTGGGGAACCTTCTGGCATCCATTGATTACTCTGGCTTGCACTGAGTGGTAATAGGTATAGAGAGTTTTGTCTGTTTTATTGAAGTAAAAAAAAACATACATAACATTAAGTGCCTGCTTGGAATGCTTATGATTTGGGATCAATTTTGGATTGTTATGATTTGAGAATTTTTGAAGTTGTAAGCAGGCTTGATTCTCTCCTTCCCCATAATTGATGGTTACTTTTTGTTAGCACATATAGAAGAGCCTTTAACACGCACTAAGTAATTTAAAAACTGTTTATTTTTTTTTATCATTCATTAACATTAAACTAGCATATCATAAGATAATTGTTAATGTTATGTAGTTTTAGTATTTATGTATTTATGTTACTTTTAATTGTTAGTTTGTTTTTTCTTTAAAAAAATATCTGATATTATATACACTGAGTTCATATTAAAAGTGATGTAATTCTAAACGAAAACTGATAAAATAATGACATAAGTAGTGACAGATAATATCAATCATCCACTTGACTGTCGACTATAATTAAGGGCTGTTGCATAGTTTAACTACGTAGTCTCATTTATCTTCTTAAGCTTAACAACATACTTGAGGATAGGTAAATAATATCTTGAATTATTTCGTTAGATTTTCTAGCAATGGGTAAACTCTCATGAAGTTGACCGCTATTACTAAGATGTTACAATTTTATATAGAAAATAAATGTACACTTGGAAAATATTTTACATTTTAATAAAGTAATTTTTAAATATTTCATCTGTTTTTGACATCGGACACACATTCATAAATTTTTTTTCATATGTCATAGCATCGGCCGGGACGCGAACCCACAACCGTCTGCAACCAACTACTTGCTTGCAAGGCCGTTGCGATGACCTCTCGGCTAACAACGTTTGACACATTCATAAAATTTCGGACACAATTTTGCAATGTCAGACAAACTAATACAACATTAAAACGTGAACAAAGCAAATAAAAAAAAGCAAAGTAAAATAAAGACAATAAAGACAAGAATATCAAAGAAGCACAGCTACGATAGACTTAGAGATGAGAATATTCGATTCTTAATTCAGACTTAAATAGATTGAATTCTTTTCTTTTATAATTCAATACAGATTTAAGATCCAAAATAAAAATAAACCAATTAAAATAATGTTTTCTTTAAATTAATTCTACTTTTAAATATTAAAAAAAAAAAAGCAAATGAAAAGAAATTATATCGCATTTTAATTTTGATATTTTACAGATGTTGGAAATAACATCAAAGGATGAGATCAGCATGAGATCAACTAGATGTTTTTATAGGCAATAGTTGTAAAAAAAGGGGGCAGGGCGGTCATATATTTTATATCAAGGTTGAAAATGTTTGTTCGGATTTTTAAAGAATACTTTAATAATTTTATAATATAGAAAAAGTTTAAAAATTCCATCTGTTAACTCTTTGAAAATAAAAGAACAGCTCGGGGTCAAATTTAAAAATTTAAGAATAAAAAAAATCTTTTAAAATTTACAAAACATTAAAAAGCCTATACTTTTTATAATTTTAATTTACATCTCATAATATGTTATAGCAAATCATTTTAATATTTTAAAATAATAAACTATTATAATTTATACGTAAAGTTTAGGTAAATGTAAGTCATGTCCAGCGACAAAGTATGTTAGGATTGCCGGATTTTGGAAAATAGAATACAGGAACATAGATGTTTAAAATTCCCACAACTCAAACCATAAAACGATCTCATTAAATGACATAATACGAGAAATAAGTAATAACAGTTCAGGCCTTATATTTAAACCCTGTTGTATTTTTGTAAAAATTGTATACAAGTTTGTGCACTCCAGAAAAATTACAATTTATTTGAGAGGTTGTTTTTAGATGGAGTACTCATAACTGAGGAATTTAATTAAAGCATTAACGTAATGGCGATGGACAATTCCAAGAAATATTTGCTGATTGCAAATATTTCTAGATAAGAGACCTTACCTTATTGGACAATGTAATTAATTGTTGCAGTCATCAGAAAGCTATAAAAAGAGCATGTAACAATTAAGTCAGGCAATTCAAATGCATCTCCAGTTGACTTTCCTGTTCAATTCCAGTAGAAGAGATCTCATGTCAGTGCTTCGGTCAATGTCCAGCACTCAGTGAAAATGTAGTTCATGGGTGTAGCTGAAAGGGCCCACAGAGATTGGGAGGCCATAGCCTGAGAAAACCATCTGGATAGCAGGTGAATAAAGAGTTGAGTTTCCAGCAGTTTTCAAGTGGAGTTAGTGGTAGACTGTTGCAGAGATGGAAGCTGTAAGGAGTTTGAGGTCAGTCACAATGCTATACTACAAAGCGTTTGTGTGCAGCTGAACTGGACTGGGGCCAAGGTATCTAGCCCATTGTGAACCATTTTGTAGCAGCTAGCCTGAATGTACATCAAGGGAATTGAACATTAGCAAACTGTAGTGATAGAGTTGTTGCGGACTATTCGCTATTCTGATTACTTAAAAATATTGTGAGTCTTTTATCATATATATTCATTTGCTGGCCACTCAGTCATACTTGCAGACACAGAAAACCCTAATTTTAAAATTTTCTAATAAAACTAGGTGTCTATTACCATGTTTCTAAAAATGTCACAATAGATATTATTGAGATATTCTAAAAAAATTACTGTTATCATGAGAATCTTACTTTTCTCTTATGCACATTAAATTGAAATTAACAAACATTCTTTAAATCTGATCAGTGTGAGAAGGAATTATGAATAAGTATTTACAAAATATGAGCAAATTATAATGATCATCTTCATTTTCAATAATTATCATCCACTGCAGGATGAAAGTTTTTCCAAGTTTATCCACTTTCTTTAATATTCAGCCTCCATTCTCCACATTACTCCATCCACCTTTTCTTATTTCATTCATTCACATCACACATAATTACCATCACATGTAATCTCTTTATATGCTTTTACAATTCTCTTGAAATTGAGTTTAATATTTCAACTGTCTATCTATCATCATCTCTTCTAGAAATATGACCAGATCAGCTACACATACTCCTTTTAACTTTTTTAATGATATTTACTAACATCTATCTGTTCTCTGTACCATATGTTTTATTTTTGATTCCTTCTTGTTACTCCAAACATACATTTTTCTATATTTTATTGAGTAGTCTGAAGACTCTGTATTACTCTTTCGTTAAAGTCTAAGTTTCAGAATCACATGAAGAAGTTTACATTTAATCTGTTAAAGATGGCCATCTATTGTTCATTAGCAATCTACATGCACTGCAAAGAAGTAAAACAGCTTAAAGATAGGTAAATTCAATATATCTACACATAATTTTAAAGAAAATGTTTACAATAAAGAAGCAAGAAACCAAGTGTTGCAAATATAATTAATTTATTTGAAATTAGATTATTATAAAAAAGTATTAAAATTAATGTTATTTAATATAATAT
Organism: Epiperipatus broadwayi; assembly: GCA_028023455.1. Taxonomy (NCBI): domain Eukaryota; kingdom Metazoa; phylum Onychophora; class Udeonychophora; order Euonychophora; family Peripatidae; genus Epiperipatus; species Epiperipatus broadwayi. Next base: position 97,004 of record JAQFVV010013186.1, read on the forward strand.
TTATAATTTTATTTTTTTAAAAACCTTGCTAAAATAATTAGTATGTTATAATTCTAGTTTTTTTAATACTTTCCTGAGGAATCTAAATTAACTGAGACTTTTTTATCTAATAGCTAACGACAACTAAACCACAATTTACCAAAACGATATAAGTTGCTACTGGATTCAACAATAAAGTCTTTACTATATGAAGTATTATAACTTTATCTTTCTTATTGCATTGCCAAATCCATATAATATTAATATCATCTATATTCTTTATTGCTTTTTATAATGCTTTTTTACAACCCATTATTGACAGTTTTGATTGCCCCAAGCAATCTTCTTCAGAAATAGAACAATACAGATCTTACACATGGGAAAGAGAAAGGTTAATAACTCTGTGTATGTAAAATAAAATAATAAAAAAATTACATATATTAATCTTTAATTAAAGTTTAAAGTTTATATCTGTGCTAGAAATAATCTCTAGTTTCAAAAATGATTAGTAATAATCATTATTGTATTTATCTGAAATGGATGGCATCAAAGTTGTGAGCAGAGAAAGTTTGACAATGGTAAATGAAAATGTAACAACAGTTCTGAAAAGTTTGCTGGGATAATCAAAACTGTCAAATACAGTTCTGAAGAAGATTGCTGGGGAAATCAAAACTTCCAATAGTGTGTTGTAAAGAAGCATTCTAAAAAGTAATAAAGAACATAGATGATATTAATATTATTAAAGTCTCTATTATTGAAAAAAAATCCATCTAACATACACATGATTAATTTTCCCAATAATTTCAACTTTATCATATAGGAAACTCAACCCAAAATTATGAGCATAACAGATAAATGAACTATCAATTAGACTACAGTGTAATTCAAAGAAAATGATTTACTAACTTGCTCTGGTGCTTAGAAATTCTTTCGAACCAAAGACAAAAAAAATTTGATATGGCTAACAACACCTTTTATATATGTATGCATCTGTGCTATATGTTATATTAATTATATTTATTATCATGTATCACTAAAAATGGTAAGTTAAAAAAATATTCAACTCCCTTCACCAATATAAATATTTTTGTAACTAAATTTCTAAGAATTCATAGATTAAATAAAACAAATATATAATCTCTAATGGTTAGCTTTTGAAAAAAAAAAACACCACAGTTTGTGGGCATCACAAATTACAAGTTTAATGTTTAAGATAGGGAACTTTGGTTTTTGATCCACCAATCTCACCACTATATTAAACTACAAAGCATTTTCAAGATTCTGAAATCCATAATAAAATTAAAAGCATTATGCATATTAATTGCTTTTTCTACTTGAAATATATATTACCAGTCTGAGGTGCTAAATTATTTTTTCATGCATTTAAAACTCTCCACAAGAGTAATCAATGGATGCAGAAAGGTTTGTACATAAAATCCCCATCTAATACCTACTCATCCAATATTTCCAGACTAGTTTCTAGCTTATGGCTTTCATCAGTGAGAAGAATCTGAGAGCACTGCACCTAGATTATAGGATCTAATGCAACCATTCAGCAATCATCTTTTATCTTATTAGCCAACAATACAGCTTTGTGTCCAAAATGAAAACACAATAATGTTTTCAATTCAAGTTCATCAGCTTGTATAACCACATAGACCTAAACCCAGCTCAGATATAAGGCTCCTCACTGATGAAAGCCACAAGTTAGAAACTAGTTCAGTCATATTGGATGAGTAAGCACTAGATGGGGATTTTATCACAAATCTTTCTGCATCCATTGATTACTCTGGATAGCACTGAGTGGCACTGCTATATAAAGAGTTTTGCTTCTGTCTAAACAGCTTATGTAAGCATAAAAATGGTGATCATGTGATGTTTAGCAGTTAAAGACATTAAATATATGTAATTACATAATTTTTTTATACGACCAACATTGAAGCATTAACGAAGACACTCTAAAATTGCCCAACAATAATCACAAACAGTTAACTCACTAAAAACCCAATTTTAAATTTTAATATTTAGCCTAATTAAGCACCTAAGTTCTTTTCAATGCAAGATTCTAGTTGAGCAGTATATATCTATTAATTTCTGCTTATAATGTGAGATAATATTAGTATATTAATAATTAGGTAAACTAGAATATTTGTATTTTTCTACACAGTACCAGTGCCTATGATAGAATAGTAAAGGAAATGTAGAATAAGTCACTGCTAACTAGTAACCATTTCCCCCCTTGTAGATCACACCATTTAAATAATTTTCCAACTAATAAGTGAATGTTCATTTAGCAAAAAATATACCAAACGTGCATGCAAATTAACTTAAATCTGATTTTAAAGTGCAGGTTAAAGATAAAGTGGGTAGATGCATCAGCGACAATAGGATAAACTTTTCATAAAATAGTAAGTAAAAAAAAACAATATTTTTATGCGATACTTAATTGACTATAAAAAAGATACTGACTTATTAATCAATCACATGACTACCATTTCTTTTCCTTGCCTAAACTATTAAAATATTAGCAACTCTCCATACAATATTAATACCTAGGGCAAAGGGTTACATGCTCTGCTCTCATATCTATATACTAGAAAATAGAATGTTGGATGAATATGCACTAGATAGAAATTTAGATTTACAAAACTTCTGATACCTAATGATTACTATAGCTTGCACTAGGTGGCAATATTGTATGGAGTTGCTAATATCTTTTCATATTACAATTAAGACATTGTATGACCTTAAAATATAAATTGTATAAGCAAGCCATTAGTTTAAATGATCTGTTTTTACAGACTATTGTCTTGTCTATATTAGTGGATTAAATATCTGACTTAATATTTAATTACAGTTAAGCTAATTCTTATGGCTTCTGAGATTAAGTGATGCATCTTTAATCTTTATAATGTTTATAGAAACTTTAATATTCTACGAATAGCATGTCTAATGGCTCTAGACTTTTTGAATTTTATTTACGACCAATTCAATGTGGATAATTCAAAATCCAAAAATTATTGGATCTTTGTGATTTTTTATAAAATGTTATAGGATGAGACAGGATCCTGAAATTTCTATATAAAGTGTATTAAGCAGAATTCATTGAATTTTTGATGCAGATCTTTTTATTTTGAAATATGAAGTTTGTGACTAATATTTTCTTTGATGTCTCATTCTCACAAATACAGTGTAATATTTTAAAAATAGATTATAAAAACAAATGTTACACTTCATGCTGACTTCTTAGGAGACAATTATATGATTTATATCAGATATTTGAATAGCCAATGATGGAATTTCAAGTTTAAAACACAATCAATAACTAATATGATTTTATTTTCGATATGAATGGGTTAGTATTTTTTTTTAAAGAAAAAATATTGGATTACGTTCACTCATCTGGTAAAAAAGACTGTTACTAATAATATCTTTACCATCATCATTATCGTTCTCAACTATTATCAGTTCACTGCAGAATGAAGATGTTTCCAAGTGTATCCCAGTTTCTCAGACTTTTAATCTTCATTTATTATATCACACTAGCAAACAATTTTATCCATCCATCACACATGTAGGATATTTCTAGGTCTTTTACAATCTCTTGGAATCCAGTTAAAGCTTTTATTTGTACACCCATTAACACCTTTTGTAACAAATGTTTAGCTCAGATCCAGTTCAGTCTTTTAATTTTTTCAATATTTCAGTAATACCTGCTTATTCCCTAAGCCATACATTTCATATTTGATTCATGTTAGTACTAATGTACATCTTTCTTTATATAATATCATGTATTTAATAATTGAGCTCTTCACCTTATTACTCTCATTCATCTATTCTTATAACAACAATAGAGTATTAAAATGATATAATTATTTCAATTATCTTTTATTAGCCAATTTCATGTTTTTTTTCTCTAATGATATCGTAGTAAAATTATACTTATAATTATAACCCTCTCCCCCATTCTAAATTCTTCTTATTAGTATGACTGTAGGTCCTTGGGATCTAAATGAGAACTTACTCTTAATTAAGTTTTAGAATTACTTCTTGTTTGCTGTGTGAAACTGATCTAATATAACTTTTATTGCACTGTAACACAATTGTGCTCCATGTTATTAAAGAAAAACCTTGGACCATAGCCTAATCAGAAACTTTCATTGTTTGGTTGTTATTATCTTGATCATAATATATGATGACTACGTAGTTTAAGGCACCTTAATAGTAGATGACTGATTCATTGGGTACTTACTAGAATTTAGTTATATTACATTAGCTGTAAAATAAAATAATTAGCTCACATAATTCTACAAGATGAATTTACATAAATATAGCTTTGAAAAAACATAATGCTTGATTCTTATTAGGAGTATTACTTATACTCACAATTACATGGTGTGTAATACATTATGAATGAATACCTTTTAAGTGAAATTAAAAAGTATATTCCATCATATGTAAATATGGAATGCATTTTTGAATTCACCAATAGGTGTAAAATGGCCATGCAATTTCATGTTGTTTTATAATAAGATAAATTATAAGGTAAAACTATATAAATGATTTTTGACAATAATAAAGCAGGAGTTTTCTTCAAGGTTCATGTGTCATTTTAGAAAAAAAAAACAATTAAAGTCAAGTCTCTGCATAAAAACTTTTAAACTTGCAAAGAACTTCATGCTATTAAAACTCAATATATATATATTTTATACAAGCATTTTTTAAAATTTTATAGTTTTTATTCTAGTGAATATTGTTATTATACTTATATAATTTGATATTATATATATATATATATTGAAACAGATATAGTGTTCCTCGTATATATATTCAAAAGATCCCCCCCCCCCAATTTAAAAATGACTAGCGTGATTTGATCAAATTGGGGATGAAATAAAGCAAAAAGTTTATAGTTTCAAAATTAAGAGGTAAATAAAAGCTGTGATTTGTTAAAAAGATTATATTTTTAATTTTTTGATCGATGGTTTTGAATAAAGTGTTATATCATTTTGCTTTCTTATCTCTCACACTAAAAAATTAGATTATCCAATCATTAAGAAGGAAAAAAAACATTTGGGCTAAAATGAGGCAGTATGCAAATCAGACACTGCGGAAAAGAAAGCTGTTCTATCAATTCAGAGAGAGGTAGATCAGATTGGATTTTTTTTAAAAGTGTATTACTCAATTCTGACTTTCGTCTCCTTAAAATATAGCTTTTACAAACACTTAAAAATGGAAAAAGAAAGTGTTATTAAGGGAATTGTAATGATAAAAGAGTAAAGTAACAGCTTCTTGACTCTCCATACCAAGCCATGATTTTCCAAGATAATGTTATTTAGATAAAATAACCCACCCTCTTTTTGAATAAATCAGACTAGTCAACTGGAAGGTAATTATTATATAAAAATATTTGAACATCTTTATTATAAATTATAAATTAAAATTATGAAATAGCTGCACAAAAATTAATTTATAAAAATATTTGAACATCTTTATTATAAATTATAAATTGAAATTATGAAGTAACTGCATAAAAATACGTTTGTTACTGGAAATTTATAAATGAGAATTATGAATAATATTGCTGCATGAAAATAGAAAATTATAAATGAAACTTATGCACATAGATGCACATTTACACTGACTGGATTATGAATAATCCACAAACTCAGAATTGTTCACATTATCTGTTTTGATAATTATAAATAAAATAATGAAAGACTATATGGATTATAAATGCTTGCCTGCAGATCGGTATTATGTAAAGAAAGTAATGAAACTTATGCACATAGATGCACATTTACACTGACTGGATTATGAATAATCCACAAACTCAGAATTGTTCACATTATTTGTTTTGATAATTATAAATAAAATAATGAAAGACTATATGGATTATAAATGCTTGCCTGCAGATCGGTATTATGTAAAGAAAGTAATGAAACTTATGCACATAGATGCACATTTACACTGACTGGATTATGAATAATCCACAAACTCAGAATTGTTCACATTATTTGTTTTGATAATTATAAATAAAATAATGAAAGACTATATGGATTATAAATGCTTGCCTGCAGATCGGTATTATGTAAAGAAAGTAATGAAACTTATGCACATAGATGCATATTTACACTGACTGGATTATGAATAATCCACAAACTCAGAATTGTTCACATTATCTGTTTTGATAATTATAAATAAAATAATGAAAGACTATATGGATTATAAATGCTTGCCTGCATATTGGTATTATGTGGAGAAAGTAATGAAACTTATGCACATAGATGCACATTTACACTGACTGGACTATGGATAGTCCACAAACCAAGGATTGTTCACATAATGTACTATAAAAATTACAAATGCTTACATGAATAATCGTTGTATACAAAGAAAATAATGAAACTTATGAGCACCAACGTACATTGATACTTGACTGAATTATAGAAACCTTACAGATCTGGAATAGCCCATCTTACCTATTTACCTACCTAAAAGGGATGTACAGATATGAAATAAAGAGTGGAAAATATTCACACAGTATTGGTAGATGTCTACTAGTTAAAAGACCCTTTGAATCCTTTACCTAAGATACATCAAAATGAGCCTTCATTTGAAATGAAGGATGAACTTTATTAAAATGAATTGCAAATGAACTATTGATCAACAAACTGCTTCTAACTTTTTCATAAATGAAATTAAAATGAGTCATCACATGTATAGGAATGAACTTTATTAGAACTTGCAAATTAATTGTTATTTAATAAAATTATTGTTACTAAAAATTAAATTTAGTTATCCAGTTGTCCAATTCTGTTTTGTTTTATTGCACCACTCATCAGTTATAGCACTTGTTCATGAAAATCTCATGCCTTCTGAGCTACGTCTGGCATAACTAGACCTAGGCAAGTCAGGTTGTAGTGAGACAGAACTCTAATGGCGCTGTTTGGAAAACCAAACATAGAAATGTTTAGATGCCTCCAGTCTCTATGGTACTACATCCTTTGATGAGCAGGAAATATTGTTGTAGGGGGCGTTAACATTTGCATTGGGGAATGCCAATCGGTAGTTCCTTCCTGCAGCATGCTCATCAGAAAATTGTTACAACCGATGTAATAAAAGGGTTGTATGGGGGTCCAGTTACAATATATATATATATAATCAACCATTATCAATCCACTGCAGAATGAAGGTCTCTCCAGGTTCAATCCATCTTCTCCAATCTTTAGCTTCTATTTTCCATATCACCCCTGCACACTTTCTTATTTCATCAATCCATCTCACATGTGATCCCTTTCTGGGTCTTTTCTTGGAATCCAGTTATCCATCTATTATCATCTCTTCTAGCAATATGTCCAGCCCAACTCCACTTCAGTCTTTTAATTTTTTCAATGAGGTCAGTAACACCTATTTGTTCTCTTATGCATATATTGGAATTTTTGATTTTTTCTTGTTACTCCCAACATGCATTTCTCCATACTTCTTTGAGTGGTCTGAAGTCTTTGTATTGCTCTTCTATTAAGTGTCCAGTCTCAGATCCATAAGTAAGAACTAGTAAACACATTTATTAAAAACCTTTATTTTTTCAAACACATAGGCATATTTCCTTTTAGTATTAAGTTATTTCTACCAAAAGCACTCCAACTAAGTTTAATTCTATGATTAATTTCATCCATTATGTTTTCATCTGTATTAATAATCTGACCAAGGTATTTATAACTGTTAATTTCATCTAACTCATCATAATCAATCTTAATTTTCATACATTGAGAAAATCCATTAAACATTACTTTAGTCTTTTTAACATTTATCGTTAGTCCTACTTTCATCTGAAAACTCCTGTAACATTTCCTGCAGTTCTAAAGCATTATTCGCAAAAGCAACTACATCATCTGCAAAATCTAAATGAATTAAAAAATCTCCATTTATTTTCACTCCTTTAGCTTTTTATTTTAATCCACAAAATACTTCTTGCAGCACTGCTGTAAAAAGTTTTGGAAATATGGAGTCACCCTGTCTTACACCCTTCTCAATGTTGACTTTCCCAGTATTCTTTTGTAAACTAATTGTTGCTGTTGCATTTTTACAAATATTTTTAAAAGTATGAAAATATCCTGGATGTATATCTTGATGATCCAATGCTTTAATCACTGAAGAAATGTTTATAGAATCAAATGTCTTTTCATAATCTAAAAGTGCAAGATGTAATGGCAACACATATTCATTTGTCCTTTCTATAACTTTTATCAATACCTGGATATGATCTACTGTACTAAAACCACTTTTAAATCCGGCTTGTTCTTTTGGCTGGTAGAAATCCAATGTTCTCTGTAGATGAGTTGAAATTATCTTGGTAAAAAGTTTGTATAAAACTGATAAAATGCTGATAGGTCTGTAATTTTTAATATCTTCTTTATCATTTAGACATTTGATATATAACTTTGTTAAATTTTTGTCTATTTCTTCATCTGATTCTTTTAATATATCAGTTATAATTTCATCATTACCTGAAGCCTTTCCTTTCTTTATACATTTAGTAACATGTCTCACTTCTTCATTTAAAATTCTGGGCAATTCTGAAGATGCAATCGATATAGGAGATACTTGTTCTTTATTACTATATAATTCTTGATAAAAGTCTTCTACCCATTTTAAAATATCATCTCTCTTTTTAGTAATAATTCCATCTTTTTTTTATTATTGCAGATATAAATTTCCTACTAATACCAAAATGTTGTTTTACATTCTTGAGACTTTTATTTTCTTCTACAGCTTTCCTTGCTAGTTCATAGTTATACTTCCTTATATCATTATCAATTCTTTTCTGCAATATTTTACAAAATTTGAGATATTTAATCGTTTTTAATGCATCATTTTTGTATATCTTCATATTTCTTCTTTTCTTCATAAATTCTCCAGTGTCAGTAGAAATTTTATTGGTCAATTGGTACTTTTTTCTACCAGCTATCTTTGTTGCAGTTTTTAAAAGTGTATCAGTTATTTTTATATTAATTTCATTCAAATCTGAATCACGTTCAAAATCTATTAATACTTGAAACCGAGTTGTAAGTTCTAATTTAAATTCATCAGAATGTTTCTGAAGATTTGGAATATCAACTGTAAATATTGTTTTTCTTAATAATTTTTGTCTACCTAGTTTTGCATTAATGTGTATCTTACATCTTACTAATTGATGATCAAATTAGTTATTAGTCACTATACAATCGTGAGACAATAAAATATATCATTTCAAAACAAATAAAAATAATCACTGGCATAATTCTCTTGAGACCTAAAAAATATTCGATGTTGGGAAGTCATTGTAATTAATAAAATATAATAGCCATTGTAACTATATAAATAAATATTAGTTATTATAACTGAATTAAAATGATAGTGAAATCCATGGAGTGAATTACACTTATCTCCAATAATATATTCTTTCAACCAAGTAAATATCTTTTCCTCTTTCCGTTTATATAAAACACGCACATACTGATGCTATGTGTAACTACTTAAAAATATCCAAAAATATTAATATTAAATATCATCAAGTTGAAAAAGGAAGTGAAACTCTTTTATTCAGTTTACCTATGTACATGTGTTTTACCTGGGCACCAGTAGGTTGTCTAAACCTAGATAAAGTTATATCATCTTTGTTCATAGTGTACCTGGTTCAAACCCACTTGGTACATTCCTTACAACACATGCACTTGGAAGAATAGAAAACACATTCTTATATTGTAGCTGCATAAATAAAACTACAAGATCCCAATACAATAAATTCTCATTTATACTTTTACAGGTGTTACCAGCTCAGCTCTAAGTACATAGATTTACAGATGCATAGATGCTCTTGCTAATGGCTTACAAACACACCTAGTGGACAAAAAATTTATATATGGCCATTAAATACTATTTCTTTAGTCTATTTATTAATAATACTATCGACGACGATGATGATGATAATGATGATGACTCCAGCCACAGCTTTTGCAATTAACTCACAACAACTAATTTAGCTTTTTATGTATATATAATTACTTATTAATGTGACTTAATCACTAATATTCACCAGCAATGATGATGGTCATAACTAATCCCACAGCATAAGATTTAGCTTCTTATAAATTTATAGTTATCTACCTGAAACACCATTATACTTAAATTATGACCCAATGCTTTACATTCACCAGTGATGATGAATGATCAAATAACACACTAATAATACTAATGCGAAAGCCAAATATTGTATAAGATATATTTATTAAGATTATTTTCCTTTAATAAATCAAATTTCTAATTATCTAATGGTCTTCATTTGTTATATCCATTAATTAATACATTATTAAAACAAAATATCAATTACTGTATGTGTAACCAAATAAGAAGATTAAATATATGGGTATGTTCCTGCCCATTTAAATAAGCTGGTTTATAATGAAACATTAAAAAAAAATATTCCATCTAATGTTTATTCAATATCTTTCCCAGCTTTCTCATATATGTTATAAATGCAATACCAAAAGTCATTCATGCAATATGTGTGTGTTCACTTTCATACATGCGACTTTATACTCTTATTAATTTGCTTCTTTAAAAAAACTATTAAGCAATAATATTTTAGTGTAACCTATTTTGATTTATCTTAATTAACCTATATCTGTATAGGCAATCACACACACACTCATGATATGTTAGCATATATATTATGTTAAAATGTTTCCCTTCATATTATTCATTTATAAATAATTTATACACATAAATAAATATTTAAATATTGAGCAAAGCAACTTATATCAAATTTAAATATGCAATTAAATAAAAAAAACCATTATAAAATATATATTGACAAGGTGTTCAAATACTGTTAATTAACTCAACAAATGGCGATAAATAAAAGACATTTTATCATTACAATATAAAAAATAATAATATTCAATGATAATGAAATTAAATCTAATAATTCTAAAATGTATTTGTGATGTTGTTATGTATATTGATAAATATTAACATAAAATAAATAAACAGACTTTTAATGTTTATGTATTTAAAAAAAAACAAAGAAACAATGTTTGACTTATAGAAGGAGTTTCAAGTAATTGCTTTTAATAAGTAAAGAAATGATTAATAGAATTTTAAAGTTACCGACGCATTTTCAGTTCTTACTAATGTCCAAGTTGAAACAACACACTGCTCTCTTGTCTTTAGTTTCGGCTGAGTTGGCTGAACTTTGGAACTTCATTCTGTTTCTTGTTTTTACCATTTCAAATTTATTTCTGGAACTTTTGATGAACATAAAAAAAAATTTTAAAAATTGATTAATAGATTAGTTGAGGCTTGATGTGTGGATTATATAATCTTCTTTCTTTCTTTTTTTTCTTCTTCTCCCTCCATCCAATGATGATGAGCATTTAATAAGCCATGGTGGAAAAAGAAGTCTTTTAGACATATAGTTTTGGCTTGGTTGACTTAAAATGCAGCCATTCTTTGGGCCTTAAAGATATATATATATAAGTGTACAGAAAAACTATCCACCTCCTGATAGTAGAGATCCCTGGGGACAAAAATAATGTAAATTAACACAACATTCTCCTTTTCTTACGGCTAATAAAATGTATAAACACTGAGTCAATTTTTTTTCAAAGTAATAATTGGTGAACACTGCTTATAATACCATTTTACTTTTTAGCTTCTTTTTAGGGACTCGATATTTATTGATCCTTCCAAAATAGCTTAACTACTATAGTGTTCATGTATCAGCACATCTTCTTCTATACTATTTAAAGCAATATCTCAACATTTTGCTTTCACTTCTTCCCTCAAATGCAGGGGAAAAAAAAGCTTGAAAGAAAATGACTAACTGACCCCTCTTTCTTTCTCACACAGCTTTTTATATACCTCAGTTTTCTGCACCACCTCTAGCTTTGCCAGGTTAAAGTTGATTCCCAGCAAAACCTTGTCACTTGTTCTCTTATTTATATATTGTATTTTCAATATCTTTTTGTTACTCCTCTTCTATTAAGGGTCCAAGTCTCAGCTCAATAAGTAATAACTGGTAAAACATATTTATTTAAAACCTTTCTTTGCAAACACATGGACATATTTTCTTTTAGTATTAAGTTATTTGTACCAAGAGGACTTCAACTAAATGTAATTCTATGATTAATTTTTTCCTATTATATTTTCATGTATAGTAATAATCTGACCAAGGTATTGGTACTTATTAACTTCTTTTAACTCATCAATCTTTATTTTCATCTTTTGGAAAAATCCATTGGGCATTACTTTAGTCTTCTTAATATTTATCTTTGGTCATACTTTCTTATTTTCATCTGATAACTATTACAACATCTCCTGAAGCTCTGAAGTATTATTTGAAAAAAAAAACAACTACATCATCTGCAAAATCTAAATGACTTAAATAATCTCCACTTACTTTTACTTCTTTATAATCCACAAAATACTTCTTTCAGGACTGTTGTAAAAAGTTTGGGAGATATGGAATCACCCGGTCATTTACCCTTCTCATTGTTCATCTTCTTAGTATCATTATGTAATATAATTATTGCTGTTGCATTTTTATAAATATTCTTCAGAATATGATAATATCCTGATTTTATATCTTGATGATTCAATGCTTTAATCACTGAAGAAATGCTTATAGAATCAAATGCCTTTTCATAATCTACAAATCCAAAGCATAATGACAACCATATTCATTGGTCCTTTTTTATAACATCTCTCAATACTTGGATATGACATAGTGTACTAAAACCACTTTTTAATCTAGCTTGTTTTCTTTATTGGTTAAAATCCAATGTTCTCTGTAGACGAGTTGTAATTACCTTGTTAAATAGTTTGTATAAATCTGATGAAAGACTGATTTCTAATATCTTCCTTATCACCTTTTTTAAAAATTTATCTAGAATTAATATGTAAGATTTGAAAGACACACATCTTTATACCTGGAACTTAATTGTAATATAGGGGATTTGAACTCAGATTTTCAAGCAACCTTCAACTATTCATACTATCTCATATGATACACAAGTGTATCAGTAATATGAGATGTGTATCAGTAATATGAGATAGTGTGGATAGATGAAGGTTGCTTGAAAGTCTGAGTTCAAATCCTCTATATCTAGAATTAATATATATATAATTATATAAAAACACTTTTAATTAAATTGATCAACAATGCACTAAGAACCAAACAATCATTTTTTATCATAATTTTGGTTGTTATATATAATTTGAAATAAAAGTGTGGGACATTAATTAATTCAATAATGATTGAATTAATTAATTTATGGATACATCATGATTTTATTTCAGGTTGCATACAATAATCAAAATTGTGGTTGAAAATAATATTTTTTTTGGTTTTTAGTGCATTATTGTTCACATTATATAGAAATGCTTTATTATAAAAATATTATATATATATATATTATTTTTTTAGCATTCAGATACTTTGCAATGAGCGTTTTTATTCAAATTTTACATTTGCACATGTTAATAAACATTTTCAAGATTTTTGTATTTATGAAAGCACTATTTAAAAAAATAAAGTTTTATGTAATTTCTTTTTTTAAAATCTAATTAACCATAAATGCTTTTTATTGATTAATCATGAAATTCAAAGTGTATTTTTAATATATATATATATATATATATATATATATATATATATATTAAATTATATATATATATATATATATATATATATATATATATATATAACCAAAACTGTCTAACACTATACTAGCAAAAAATAAAAATGCAAAAACCATAAAACAATACAGTACTAGATTAAATTCAAAATTTTACCAAAATCCTTACACAACCATGGTTTCATCTACTACAAATAGACCTTCTCAAGTGAAAATCAACCTAAAGGAAAACATATATATATATACAAACAAACAAACCTTCCCATAATTCATTTCAAACTCCACCTTCCCTTAATATCAAAAGAAGTCTTCATAAGATTGATAGCCTCAGAATCAAGGAGTTTTATCATCAAAGTCTCCTTTATTCTTCTTTTTAACTCATTCTTTTCATAAAAAATAACCGAAGCATTGTCAAACAATATTCTATGACCTGTATTCAATTCATGAATATATAAAGCCAGAGTAAATTTAGCCTTAAGGAAAGGGTTAAGGTTCATATAAGTAGAGTTAAACATAGGTATCTTAACTCAGCTTTATATATTCATGAATTGAATACAGGTCATAGAATATTGTTTGACAATGCTTCGGTTATTTTTTATGAAAAGAATGAGTTAAAAAGAAGAATAAAGGAGACTTTGATGATAAAACTCCTTGATTCTGAGGCTATCAATCTTATGAAGACTTCTTTTGATATTAAGGGAAGGTGGAGTTTGAAATGAATTATGGGAAGGTTTGTTTGTTTGTATATATATATATATATATGTTTTCCTTTAGGTTGATTTTCACTTGAGAAGGTCTATTTGTGGTAGATGAAACCATGGTTGCGTAAGGATTTTGGTAAAATTTTGAATTTAATCTAGTACTGTATTGTTTTATGGTTTTGCATATATATATATCCCCATCTGTTATTCATCACTGAAAACAAACTGAACTGATATTAACATGGTTTCATATATATTGCTTACAATAACTCTCCTCATATACACTTTAATGCAAAAAAATTTTTAATGATTTTTTTATTTTGCTGACAGTTTCAACTGTCTTGCAGCCTTCATCAGAGTGAATCTAATTTCCCTTACCTTTTAAAATTAAAAAAAGGTAGAGGGATTAGATCACTCTGATGAAGACTGCATGACAGTCGAAACCTGTCAGCAAAATAAAGAAATCATTAAAATAAATTGCATTAAAATGTATATGAGGGGAGTTATTGTAAGCAATATATATGAATATGTGAAGAAATGCAAACGAAGTAAAAGGAGAAAAATAAAAATATTAACATGATTTGAATTTTGGCTTACCTGTGTTGTTTAGAATGCATAAATGGCTGAACAACCATGAAATATTGCATATCATCATGCATCATCATGGATAACTAACACATGCACAAAATTTCAAAAAGTCTGGTTCAATAGAAGTGTAATAAATGTTGTTTACAAGATTTTAATAAACTAAAAAGAACATAATTTGTAAATTAAATAAAAATATTTATCAATAAAAATTCAAATATAAGATGCTAGTAAAATTCAGTGTAACATACATTGTTATCAAATAGTAATCAACTGATTCTATTATTTAGAAGCTCATAAAAAGCTTAATAATAAATGTAGCAAAGGTGTGATCCCTGAATATTAAGTTCCATATGTTTTTACTACATTATTAAGCTAAAGTACAAAGAATATTGAAAAGTTTACAGTTTCTGAGTGCTTACGAAATTCAAATGCCTGAAGTGACAGGTTAAACTACAACCCAATGATTTTGGGTTCCAAAAAAAATCCACTCCTTCCCGCATTAAACCATATACACATAGCGACGATTTTCTAAGCTTATTTATTTTAATTTAATCTAGGAAAGAAAGTCGATATTTGATACATAAAGCATAGTTCGTGTTTGTCTTAAAGAAATAGGGAAATCGTTAAACATCGAAGAAAACAATATTTGTATTGAAATAAGATTTCTTTTAAACATAATTTAGTAATTTAAAAAGAATAATAACATTAATAATCAAATCTAAAAGAAAAACTCGTAACTAAAGACAACCAACTAATTTGAAAATTTAGCAGAGCGTAAAATAATTGTGAATATTAAAAAAGATGAAATAACCTTGAAGGTAAAAAGTTTTAATTTTCGTTTGTTTAACATTATTATCTATAGTTTTTTTTTTTAATATTAAAATTAAGCTAGTAATTGTATTAAAAACTTCAATCAGTGTTAAAAAAGCAAACAAACAAAATCTTCAGTTTATAACAAACTTTTAGACAAACAAACAGTTGCCAGGGTAATCTAAATAGGGAATTACAAGAAAAAGATATAGGTGTAACTATTCACATGACTCTGAAATAATGATGTCATTTTTAACTATGGAACCACTATAGAAAATGAAAGTTTCTTCGAGTTTAATCCAGTTACACTGATTCTACATAGAGAGAGTTTAAACTCAGACTTTCACACGACTTTTAACCATCCACGCTATCTCATACTGCTGAAACACTTGATCACACACATTTCGAAAAGATAAATAATCACCAATATACATATTTCATGCTAAACTAGCACTCATCAGTTGGTCCAGATTATCATCTCTACACACATACACAATCAATGCTCAGCTTATATTAAAATAGCCAATCTTCATATTTTAATGTACAGGTTTCAAGACATTCCACCACACATTGATTCTGTATATTTTTTTCCATATCATTCTAAAAAACACAGATTCATCTCTCTATTATACATATATTATTCTTCTAGATAGTGTCAATCTTTTCATATCTTTTTAAATTTTTTTAATTATTTCTCTATTATTACGTTTTTGCTTAAATTTATTTTAAGCTTCTTATGTAAGCAATACACACGTCCAATTTAATCTCATTACGCGACCGGATGTCTTGCATTATTTTTTCCTGTTTAGCATCAAAGATATAGATACTTATGTAAGAACTAATAAAATACATCTATATTTGAAATACATAGGAGCAAGAACTTCTTCTCATTAACTATACTGATAATCCAAATGTTTAATAGGACTATTCTAATTAATTTACATTTTTCAGAAATTATATTTATTAAAGTTCAAGTTATTAAGAATAAAATTGGGAATTCCACATCAATATAAAACAGCAGTAGGAATACTGCTGCATCAAATGCAAAAATGGGTTATAATATCTAAATATTATTTCCCATTCAATAATCCTATTGTTGCAATTGAAAAATGGATATATCTTTCAGTGCTTAGATGTCCATCAACTGAACAAGATTACAGGATTACCACCACCTATTTATGTGCTATTAATCAAGTTTAAAAAGAAACGGCATGTCTCAACATTTGATTTGACTGCCAGTTATTGCCAGATAAGGTTACATTGTTCGGGCCACCATTATACTGGTATAAATATAAATAGATATTCTTATCATTTTAATAGAATGCCACGTTAAAATAGTAGTGAAAGATTGTTATAATGCTTGGATGAAGTACTGCTTGAAGATATCAGGCAGCTATTGGTGATATATATTGATGACATTGTCATTGCTTCAGAGAATATGGTAGAGTACATTAATTACTTGAAATTACTTTTCCGTGAATGTGAGAAAAAGAATCCTAAGGAAATTAATATTTTTAGCCATATAACTGGAGAAGAGGGCATTAGACTCCATTATGAAAAGGTTCAGGCAGATCAAGAATTTCCTACTCCTAAGTCAGAAAAGGTTGTTAGATTATTCATAGGACTATGTAACTTTTACTGGAAGTTCTACAAGAATTTTATAATTGAAATGGAGCCCATGTTACAGTTGCTAAAAATGAATGCTCCTTGAAAATCATCTACTCATCATGATGAAAACTTTCATACTGTAAAAGATAAATTTCTTGTGAAAATTATATTGTCATATACTAACTTTGAAAATCCTTTTATGTACAGACCTTTAGTAGTGGCTACTGGCTGGGAGATACCTTGTTTCAAATCCAAAAAATGATTAGCAGAGTGTATTATATTTTATTAGCCATTTATTAAAAGGAGCTGAAATTAATTATACTGAAACAGAAAAGGAAGTGCTTGCTATAGTATGAGCTTTTCAAAAAAATTATGTTTTTATTGGAATTGAAAATAATAGTGATTACTGATTACAGATGTCTGGAATTCTTGAACCATAGGTTATCTGACTAATAGTTGATTAATTTGATGGAATTCATTTCTGCAGGAGTTTAACTACTCAGTTCATTATTGTAAGGGTTTTGAAAATATAATAGCCAATATTTTGAGGCACTATCCAATTCCACTTAATTAACAACACTTATATACTGATAATGTGTATATAACATTGTTAGGAAAAACTATTGACCAACTATTACAAGGTAACTTGCAAAATTTGGTAAACAAAAAAAAAGTAATATGCAGATTGTGCACAAGTAATGAAATGCATTGGTGGTTGAACTGGTAATGAGGTAGATGTAGATAAATAATAATATTGTAGCATTCTTCAGTACAAATTATCAACCTTAGCCAATGTTAGATTACAATGACAGTTGCTATACATAATAGATTAATTAGATGTACAGACTGCTTATATGGTCACTTTGGCACTAAGAAAATAGAGAAGCTATTAAAGAATTGGTTTACTGACCAAATATGTACCATAATGTTTTGGCTGAACTAGAAAAATGTGACATATAAAGCCATTAAATAGATTACACATAGACCCTTTAAACCATATAAATCCACAGAAACCTAATGAAACCTTGGCCCTCTACTGTGGTCCGTTACCACCATTTTGTAAAATGAAATATTTAATTTAGTGTATAATATATTTTCTAAGTTTGTAATACCATACCCAGTGCCTCAAGTAAAATGCACTACACATATGTTAGAAACCCAGCATTTGAATTCTGTTGGAATATCTGAAGTTATCATCACAGATTATGGCACTCCATTTATATAAGTCAAATGGTAAATGTGGATAGCAGGGAAGGAAATTAAACATGTTCTGACATCAATTAAAAACTGTCAATCAAATCCATATGAGTGGATAATGTGAGAACTGGGGCACTTATTTAGAATTTACATTAATACCAATCACCATGGTTGGATTAACCAAGTAAGACAAGTGGTTAATTTAATAAACTGGACTGTTAAAGAATCTACTGGATTTGAACCCATTCATCATCATTATGGTAGTCTTTGCTCTGTTTATTCATGACCCAACTACTGGTTATACCAGATGAGATCGGTCCTGAACAGGATAAATCTGGTGCTTTGGAAAAATTAATAAAAATGGATGAAATTAGAAAACATCAACAAAAGACAGGAAATGATGTCTTTCATGTAGGGGATAAAGTAATGATTTAAGTTAGTCTTGGAAGCATTGTCTATGTTTAGACATTGTCATTCACTAACAATAGAATAGAATGCTCAATGCCACCATGAAGTGTGCCAATTATGTAATAGTAACTTTATCAGTAACAACAGTGGTAAAGTACACAAATAAAATAATCTGAGGTGAGGAAATATTTATTTAGAACTCATATTTTAACCATCATACATTCCAGATGTAACACATCAGAGAGCATGCTATCAGAGCTATGAGGGGGGGGGTTATTGTATGTGTTATATGTGTAGTATTTATTGCTTTATTTTATTAGCAAGTGTTATATATAAGCTGAATGCAATTTGTGTGTTTTCATGACATAAAAAAATATTTTTATTCCATTATTATGGTAGTGAATGTATAAAATAATAATTAATACGTTTGTAAATAAAAATATATTGTTAATGAGAAAAATAAAATAATAAATCAATTAAAAAGTAATGAAATAACTCATTAGAATCTTGTTTGGAAACTTTCTTCCTAGAGTATTTTTCACTTCAAAGATTGCAGATTGCAATCAAATGGTTTTGGTTTTTTAAATTTCACATTATAACTTTTCACATACAAAAGAATTATCTTTATTTATTTTATGATAGCTTTACCAGAAATAATTTCAAATACTTTGTTATTGTAGAATATTATACAGTTTTTTTCTCATGTCATAGCATCGGCCGGGAGGCGAACCCACAACCGTCTGCAAACAACTAGTTGCTTGCAAGACGGCTGCGATGACCTCTCGGCTAACAATGCTTGACAAATATTATACAGTTTATACACCAAAGAATTCAAGTTACAATATTATATTTCGATCATTCTTTTATGCATAAGAAAATAATATCATTTTTAACAAATTTGAAAATAGTTTTCATTCTTTAATCTTTCTTTAAATGTTCATAAATATTGTTTTCCTTCATATATCTTGAATATTCATAAATAACAAAACAATATCAAAGCATGAACAATTCTAGCTTTAAAATGTCTGCCCACTATCTGGAAAACGTTTTTTTATTTTCAATATTTTTTTCTCACTTCAGAATCATTAAATTAAATATTAAAGATAAATATATAATGTTTTTATATCATTATTTCTTTTTTAATTACCTATTTATTGAGTTCCATTCACTAATAATAGTTTTAAAACTAATTGATAAGGAATGTAGATTTGATAATTACACTAGAATTGGAATCAATGAGCTATTTACTGTAACTTAGTAATTCATTTTTTATATAAATCTTAGGACAATAAATATTTCCACCACTGTAAGGAAATAATGAAAAACGATAATTTTCATTTCTTACATATAAAAAGGTTTATTTAATAGCTAAATTATTTTGCTTTCCTTTTCCTGTGAGTAGGGCATAGAACGAAGAAAAAAAATATAACTCATAACAATATTTTTTCATTTGATTCACATGTCAACACTTTGACTGTCTTTTTATAACTCTTTTGGAACATTTCCACAATAAATTCAACATATTTTATATTTAACGATAGGAAAAATTAATTAAATGAATATTGCATTATATTTTTGAAAATACAATAATGTAATGTTGGCATGACTAATACAACCACTACAATATGTGATTGAATTAATTAATTTATGTACACCCAGCTTTTATTTAGTTATATATAACAAGAAAGCCCATTATATTTTAAAAATTAGAGTACAAGAAAAGCTCACATTGCACAAATGTAAGAGCAGATTTTTGGTTGGATTATAATAAGCTCCAATATTAAAGTGATAAATAGTTGTATTAAAAATAGATATTATAGCAATTATATTAACAAAAAAAATTGATGTTATTGTTTAGAAGATTTTATTATATGTATTACATTTCAATAACTATTAAACAATAAAATTACTAATTTGGATATCTAGGATTGCCATATTAGTGAAACAGGGAATTCTCCCAAGAAATGTTTTATGGATGCAAGTAAATTTATCTTTGGCTTCACAAAAAGAATAATGAATGTATTTTGATAATGATTCTATTTTTAGTGATTTGATTAAATGGAAACAAATAACATTTATCCCTCGAAAAAATAATAGATTAAATGTGGAACTTCATAATAAATATAAAGGTATGTAGGTAGAAGTTCAATGGCTGATAAAAAGACTTAACAATGATTCATGGATTATAATGGCAAGAAGACTACAGACATTTTGATGAGCATTTTTTTCCTCATGTGTCATAGCATTGGCCAGGAAGTAAACCCGCTAACCCTGGACAACTGCTTTTAAGGCAGCTGTGCTGACATCTCGACCACCAATGTTTGACTGGTGATGAGCATTCTAGATCTTTTTTGTTGAATGCAACATATGGTCCTGAGAAGTGGTATTACAATCTTATTAAATTCAGCAATAACAGTCTCTAACATGATAACAATGATAGGTTGAACTGATGGAAAAACTATTTTGATCATTTTCTGAATAATGATACAAGAATTGAGATGAAGATTTTTAATGATATATTTATTTTGTATAATAATAATAATGGATACCAATAAACAGCCACTCAAATTAGTATGAAAATCCCAATTCCAAACAACAAAGAAAGGGGGAGGGAAGAACAAGTAAAAAAAGCTACTCTAAAATTAAGTTGGGCAATGATTATACAAAACAATCTGTGATCCACATATACGTCCATATATATCAAACATGCTGGTCTGTTTTCCTATTCACTTGATATTTTATAATCTTATCTTTTAGTTTCTTCAGCAGAAAACTTGCTGAAATATTTCAAAACCATAACTAATTGTAGGCCTCCAATCAATTTCATTCTCTGCCATGTCTTACCTATGGAAACAATTGACATTATACTTCAATTTAGATTTCTACAGCATAGTGAAATCAATGGAGTTTCTTGTAATCATAAAAATGGTAATGTTGTGGGTTTTTAGGAAATACCTGGATTAGTTTTAAAATATGACAATCATGTATTAACTTAAAAATATTGAAATTTTTTTTATGAAAATATGGATCCATGAATGTTAGCCAATCTTAAGGATAGTTACATTGTTTCAATTCTTAAAAACAAAGAGAATAGAAAAATTGCAACAATTATTGTGGTATGTCAATATTATTCACTACACAGAGGTACTTTCAAATATTTTGTTGAATAGGTTGGTTTAAGTCTTAGTTAAATATCTATGAAAGACTCAAGAACCACTCGTTACCAGAATAATACAAACAACTGTCAGAATAATGGAGTGATTTAGATATTGGCTGTAATTTTTTTTTCAAAGATATATTTTTTTTTTGTCAAGCGTTGTTAGCCGAGAGGTCATCGCAACCGCCTTGCAAGCAAGTAGTTGGTTGCAGACGGTTGTGGGTTCGCGTCCCGGCTGATGCTATGACATATGAAAAAAAAAAGATATATTTTTTACACATATGATTTTCTGCGAATAATTAAGTATGGATATATTTTTCTGTATCTTTCTTTTTAACTTTCACGAAATTTCTTGGGTATAATCTCGAAATTTTTATTGTATGTTATTTTACTAAATTCAAACTCCTGTCTGTTTCCACGTTTGTTTAAATAAATTTTTAAATTAGGGTGATAAAAATTGATCACGTCTTCCATGATATATATATGCCTTCATATTACTTTTTAAATAATTTTTTAAAATCAAATTAATTTGATACTTTTAGTTTGTTTTAATACGCCTAAGTAAGTAAAAAAATAAAGATTTAAAATTATATCGCCATATGAAAGTATGAAAAATGTAGTAATTTGTAATTATTTTATTAATCTTTGCCACGCTAACTGCAGATTTTTAAAAAACTCTATTTAGTTTAATAGGATTAGGACAGGTCGTAACAAAAATCTTTTGTATGTGATCCAAGGTATTGAAAGAAAAGGTGAATCCAAGAGATTATTGAGAATTTATTTATAACGTCGAACAGCTCAGAGAAAAAGACAAAATTTTATTACAAATTGTTTTAATAAACGAAAGAGCTTATTTTAAATCACAAGTATTAAGAGACAACTCGCTTTTAAATAAAGATTAAATGGAAAAATAATAATGTGTCATGTAATCAAAAATGATTTCTCATTACATAAATACATATATAAAAAGAGTCTAAATGCCTTAATTACCTAGCATAGAACAGTTGTTTTACCATGTATATTGATGACTACCAATAAAGCAATGAATTATCCTTATGTAGGCATGAAATTCTATAAGGAATATTTTATCTATCACTCATATTCCCTAATATTAAATTTTACTGTTTTTTTTTTCATATGTCATAGCATCGGCTAGGAGGCGAACCCACAACCGTCTGCAATCAACTACTTGCTTGCAAGGCGGCTGCAATGACCTCTCGGCTAACAACGCTTGACAAATTTTGCTGTTATCTTGTATAAATTTGATTGTACCTTGTGTTGACGAAATAGCACCTTCTAAATAATGAAGCCTGAAATCGAATCCAGAAAGGGATTTCTAGGCAAAGGTATAAATAAGCTCACTCTGATAAATTATCATTTAGTTCTGCAATGACTTTATACTTGCTTATGTTATAGAATGAAAAAATTCTCCATTATTTGTAAAAGATGTTTATAAATAATTGATTGGTTGGTACAATAAACTAATTAAGAACGTTCACAAGACATTTAACTTTTATTATTATAATAATTTCTATTCTCCAATATTAAACTGAGGATTACTTTTTGAAAGATTGATACAACCCATTTTTATAAATGTGATTGTCCATCATCATAGTGTGATAAAACACATGACAGATTCCGAGTTCGAAATAGTTTTATTAACATTTTTATTAAAATGCATTATATATAATTTATATTAAAACAGGCAAAACTCTCCATACAGTATTGCCACTCAGTGCAAGCCAAAAATGATCAATGGATGCAAGAAGGTTTGTGCATAAAATCCCTATCTAGTGCCTACTCATCCAATATCTCCAGACTAGTTTGCTATTGGATCCAAAGCACCTCACTGGAAGCCACAAGCTAGAAACTAGTCTAGAGATATTCGATGAGTAGGCACTAGATAGGAATTTTATGCACAAACCTTCTTGCATCCATTGATTACTCTGGTTTGCATTGAGTGGTGTTACTGTATGGAGAGTTTTTCCTGTTTTAACAGCTTGAACAAGCATAAGAAATGGTGATCATGTGGTGTTTGGTGGTATAATTTATGTTATTGATTTTTCTTTTATGCAATAAATAATTGTTAATTTTAGTATTTCTCTTTGTCATTTTTTTGAATAAAACTCATTATTATTCTTATTTTTTTCATGTCTCAAAGCATCAGTCAGGAAGCAAACCCGCAAACCTGGGACAACTGCTTGTAAGGGAGCTGTGCTGACCACTCGTCCACCAATGCTTGACAACCCATTATTTCATTTACATTTATTATATTGAAGATCATATTTGAAATATAAATTTGCTTGTAAAACTCAACTGGATCGAATATATCATTGATCTGGTAATGCTATCTGCAACACAAAATATTGGATAAGGTGTTGTACATAAATTTCTTTTATATTATTGTATCTGAGAATGCATAAACATATTTTATATTTATGCATTTAATAATTTAGCCTGAGATAAAATTATTATTTAATCTTTTATTTAATTTTGCTAGCCATAGTTTTAACACATAGATTGAATTAGTCTTAGTTAAAGTTTTTAAAATACATTAGTTGTCAAGTTATAAAATCCTGATAAATGTATTATTTTATTAAATATTATTGTTATTATCAAAACTCTAATAATTTAGTTTATAGAATATTTATAATTTTATCAGATTTCAGAATAATTACTGGTTGAAGTAAATAAGTTAGTGTAGCTACACTTTCTTCTGTCTCAACCGGGAAGAGCAACCGCGAGCGCATCTTACAATATTTGCAATTTTTTTACGATTCGTCACGACTAATGATTGATGGATGATATATTTTATGTTATAGTACATATATATTGTAATAAAAATTGTTATACACTGAATTCCAAATGTAATAGTACACAATAAATAGCAAAAGATTATAATTAAAACCCATGTTTAAGAGTATTAAATGTAATATTATTTTTATAAAAGTTCTTATTCAGATTCTACTTAGATTTTCAAATATAATAATATATAGGATATATGAGCAAAGACTTTCACACGACCCACCACTCTTCACACCATTTCACAACACTGATACCCTTGAAAACATATTTTAAATAATCACCAATATATGTATTTCATGCTAAACCAGCAATCATCAGTTGGTCCAGATTACTATCTCTACACACATATGCTATAAGTGCTCAGATATATATTAAGATAGCCAGACCTTATACTTTAATGGACAGGCTTCAATCTACTTCACACTCCAACTCTTCAACTGTCCCTCAAACTAAAAATCTGATGATGTAATGCTCAAAGGCCACCCTGAGGCCGAGATTCTCGTCACACCCATGTTGACCTAAGATCAATCTGACCCCTCATGTCAGGACATAATCCATTTAATACATATACAAGGGATGGGCAGACATCTCTACTATGTAATAACTGAAACACACAGGCTTATTATATACCTGTGTCTATATATGTAATATATAGGGTATATAAATCAAACACATAAAATTCTTTTCTAATATTCTGGATAACGAATATTATATAATAGGTGAGCAAAAAATATAAGGATTCACAAAGTTTAGAATGTAATAATTTAATTAGTAATGATCATGAAAAAACAGTTTAATTAACACAATAAAAATGTATTAATATGACTAATAATAGCAATATATATATATACACACACGCGCACACACACACACACACACATATATATATATATATATATATAATATTTCTTGTCAAATAGTTTACACTTTGAATTAATTAACATTTGTCTATTATATCTATTATATTACTTTATAAATGTATCTATCATGTGCTGTAAGCACAATATAAAAGAATTAAAAAGAATAATATATTATCATAAATATTGCTAAGTAAATACAGAAAAATATATTTTACATAACTTAATTGGACTATATCCTGTACCTGAGGGGTCAGAGTGGCTCATGGTCAACATGGATAGGATGAGAAAGTGGGCACTAAGATGGGCTTTGAGCATTCCATCATCAGATTTTCAATGAAATGGATGGCTGAAGAGTTGTGGAGTGGAATAGTTTAAAGCCTGTCCATTAAAGTATGAAGATTGGCTATCTTAATATAAACTAAGCTTTGATTGTATATATGTGTGGAGATGATAATCTGGACCAACTGATGAGTGCTGGATTAGTACAAAATATGGATATTGATGATTATTTATCTTTTCGACATGCGTGTGATCAAGCACATCAGCAGTATGATATATCATGGGTGGTTGTGGGTCAGGTGAAAGTCTGAGTTCATATTCCCTGTATATTACATATATAAGTGCAGGTATGAAAAAGCCTGTACTGTAGAAAAAATTCACATTTCAAAATTTAATTAGGATTTTAAATTTGTTTATTATTTTTATTATCACAATATTATATTTTAGATGTTTATTAAATATACATTTTTATTAATATCATCCATAAATATTTATATATGTTAACATTTAAAAAAATATATATAAATGAAAAAAGAAAACAAACATAGTTTATTTAAAGAAACTATAATTATTATTAAAAAGATATTGTTTTATTTATTTTGTTTGCTATTTATATTAATCTTTTTTTGGTAGTAATATATTTTTTTTGTACACTAAGCAACACATGAATTTTTAAATGAAAAAGTATTTATAAAAAATATACTATCTGGTTAACTTTTCTTTTCTACCCACAAGAAATGTTCTTCAAATTGTATCTCCAGATATTTATTATGTAAAATTTTTTATATATACCAAAATTTTATGATTTCCTTGTACATTTTATATAAACACATACAAAACTAAATAATAGTCTTTAGTTTAAACTCTTTTAGATATTCTGCTGAAAATCGCAAAATGTATTCAGTTGTGTAAAAAGATGTTAGGTTTAATCGATATTATTTCGACTTCTTAGCATTCCATAAACATATCCATTATGATAATATGTTTTCATTTTAAATTAAATATGTCACATTTAGAATTTTACAGCATTAATACTACTTCATTTATGTAATAGCAACAGTAGTTGCCAATTTCCCTAATATTCCTATGAAGTACATTGTAGCACTTAATTCAAATATTTATCACAGTGAGATGATTTACTTATTCTGATATAATTTAAATTCTCAAAGTACATGAGGTTATTTGAACAGATGTTTTATGTACTTAGCTCACGATATTCATTTTTAAAACTTGAAATAAAATTATTGATATATCATCATCATCATCATCATCATCAACCATTGTCAATCTACTGCAGGATGAAGTCTCTCCAAATTTAATCTTCTCCGATCTTTAGCTTCTCTTCTCCACATTACCCCTGCACACTTTCTTATTTCGTCCATCCATCTCACATGTGGTCTCTTTCTGGGTCTTATATATATATATATATATATATATATATATATATATATATATATATATATATATCACATAAACTTTTGGGTAGTTTAGCTATTGAGACAAAAAGTGAAAAAGTTTAATCTAAAATCAGGGGCTTAATTAGTTTTCTCCCAATGATGTTTTATTAATGTCATTATTCTAGATATGATATTGTATGCTATATTCTCAAATATCACTCATTTCCATGGTTGTTTTGTATTAAGAGTCAAATTTACTTATATATTCACTCAATAAATGTTCTTTTCAAATACACCAACATTCATAATGTTAACATAACTTTTCAAAACTTTATAAAAATATCATATAATATATATTTTTTCAAAATTAAAAAATATTATTTTACAAATTAAACATAAATTAGATTTTAAAAACCATATAAAATTATATTTTAAATAAACATTTCTTCTTATCCATCTATTTCATATACTATTATCAATATTTTTAAATATCTATTATAAATAAATTAAATATTTTAAAGCAATGTTTTTAAATACATATAATTTAATATAGTCTAATAATATCAACACATAAATGCATACACATATATTAACAATAATTTAATATTTTGTTTGTTTATATTTACATATTATTTTTCAAATTCATGTAATAAATAATCAACAAATATATTTATTAAAACATATTGTACTATTACTATCATATAAGGCCATTTATACCCTTCTACTAATATATATATATATATATATATGTCCAAAAGATGGCGCTATACCAAAACCGCTGAACAAGTGTAAGATTTGTTTTACATAAACGAAAAAAGAGTCAGAAATTAACTACCTCTTTCATTTGCTCACCCCCAGATCAGCTGATTTCAAGCTGGTTTGCTATCCTCAGTGGGGGATAGAGGTAGTTAATTTCTGACTCTTTTTTCGTTTATGTAAAACAAATCTTACACTTGTTCGGCGGTTTTGGTATAGCGCCATCTTTTGGACATAAATAACAAGTGATAGCAGGTTACGTGATTAACTTGTATTTGTTTTTTCATATATATATATATATACCAAATGTCTAAACGATGAAGATGTACCAGATGATAGGAAGAATGCAGTATTAATATTTAAAAAAGATGATAAAGAAGATATTGGAAATTACAGACCTATCAGCTTTTTATAAGTTTACCAAGATAATTACAACTCACCAACCAAGAGAACAATCTGGATTTAAAAGTGGTTTTAGTACAGTAGATCATATCCAGGTATTAAGAGAAGTTATAGAAAGAACAAATGAATATGAGTTGCCATTATGTTTTGGATTTGTAGACTATAAAAAGGCATTTGATTCTATAAACATTTCTTTGGTGATTAAAGCATTGGATCATCAAGGTGTAGATCCAGGATATTGTCATATTTTAAAGAATATTTATAAAAATGCAACAGCAACAATTAGATTACACAATAATATTGGGAAAGTCAACATTGAGAAGGGTGTAAGACAGGGTGACTCCATATCTCCAAACCTTTTTACAGCAGTGTTGCAAGAAGTATTTGCGGATTAAAATGGGAAGCTAAAGGAGTGAAAGTAAATGGAGATTATTTAAGTCATTTAGATTTCACAGATGATGTAGTTGTTTTTGCAAATAATGCTTCAGAGCTGCAGGAAATGTTGCAGGAATTATCAGATGAAAGTAGGACTAAAGATAAATGTTCAAAAAACTAAAGTAATGTTTAATGGATTTTGTCAAAATGTGAAAATAAAGATTGATTATGATGAGTTAGAAGAAGTTAACAGTTACAAATACCTTGGTCAGATTATTAATACAGATGGAAATTTAATGGATGAAATTAATCATAGAATTAAACTTGGTTGGAGTGCTTTTAATAGAAATAACTTGATACTAAAAGGAAATATGCCTATGTGTTTGAAAAAGGTTTTTAAAAATGTGTTTTACCAGTTCTTACTTATGGATCTGAGACTTGGACACTTTATAAAAAGCAATACCAAGATTTCAGACCACTCAAAAAAGTATGGACAGATGAATGTTGGGAGTACCAAGAAGAGATCAAAAATGCAATATATGGGTAATAGAACAAACAGGTGTTACTGACCTCATTGAAAAAATTAAAAGTCTAAAGTGGAGTTGGGCTGGACATATTGCTAGAAGAGATGATAATAGATCGACAATTAAAATCTTAAACTGGATTTCAAGAGATTGTAAAAGACACAGAAAGAGACTACAAGTGTGTTGTATGGATGAATTAAAAAGAGTGCAGGGATGATGTGGAGAAGAGAAGCTAAAATCGGAGAAGATGGATTGAACTTGGAGAGACTTCATCCTGCAGTGGATTGATAATGGTTGATGATGATCATGATGATGAACATTATTATATTATCCTAAGAATAAAAATATTAATCTTATCAATGTAACTGGTATACCATCAATCTCTATAATATTATTTGTTTACGTTTTATTATAGTGCTTCCAATATTTGTGCCTTTGTTGTAAAAAACATGCCTACTTTCAAAATCAGTTTTCTCTTTTTTTCTTTTAACTTTACAATGCTCACCAATATTCAATTTAAAATTAATTATTTTTCCCATTTTGTGTAATCTTTCTTTACTTGAAAAAGGTTATCAGTTGTACAATCTAATAAATAATAATTATCAAATAGTGGTCTTGATCTGTAATCAAGAAATTCTTTGTACTCTCAGGTTTTAGATTTCACCTTGTTATCTTGGATAGCAATTATACAATTTCCTGGAAATAAGAAATATATTTTAATGCTGTCAGTCATGATTGTAAACATTTACAAATAAAAGATTACTCTCACACACATTCATCCTATTTTTAAAAAATCTCATCTTACATTTCAGTTCATCAATTGCAAAGAAAGTTTGTGGTGTTTCTCAGAGACAAAAAACCAGTAGTTCAATCAGCAATGCATTCACATTTTTTTTACAATATAAATAATCACATAGTAACAACAGTTGCATCATTTGGAGTGGCAATAAGATTTTTCCCTGAACACATTCTTTAGGATCCAAAAGAGAAATCAAATAGCTTCTTTTCTGTTATTAGTAAACCTTATTCTAAAATTGTTTAACATGAAATAATGTTGTGATTTGTTGAATAATTAAAACATAGTTTGTTGTGTTACTATATATATATATATATAATTATTTTTTGGGTTATCCGTGTATAATTATTTTTTGGGTTATCCATGTATTATTTTACATTACATATTGATATTTCAATGAACTAGCATCTGCCATGAGCGCGAGATAAAAAATGAGATTCAGTTTGAAGTAGTTCAGCATTCAAAATATGAGGCTCATCAAAATGTTTATTTCCCTCAGTGTTTTTACCTATTAATTTTAAGTTAATATTAGAAGACAGAGATAAAATGAGAAGTTTTTACATAGCTGAAATGTGCTTCATCAGTAGGTTTTTTTGATATTTGAATTGACTCTCTCATAGTTCTTAAATCATACATTTACAAATTAGCAAGTATTTTTGCAGGTTTGTGACCAATTTCTAAAAAATGTGAAGTAAAAACGTCTTAATTTTCTGATTAAAAGCATTTATATGTTCCTTAATTCTGACATTTATTTGTCTATTAGGCTGGTCTACATAGCTTCTTGAGCACTGCAAACATGGGACTTCATAAACCCCCTGGGGTTCCAAAAATACTCTGACTTTAGGTTTGTGTAAAAAATCACCAATTTTTTTGCTAGTAGAAAAAGTATTCTATATGAAAACTAGATAGTCTTCTACTGATCTTATCAGTAAAGCCATTAATATAATATTTTTGAAATCTTAAAGAGACCTACTGATTTAAATAGGGCTGACCAAGCACAACATATTCCAGCTATGTGGAAACCTCTCATTTTATCTCTGTCTTCTAATATTAACTTAAAATTAATAGATGAAAAAACTGAGGGAAATAAACATTTTGATAATTCTCATATTTTGGATGCTGGACTACTTCAAGTTAAATCTCATTTCTCATCTCCCACTCATCACATTACTGTCTGAGATCTAATGATTTTTCTTTCAAGAGTCAACCTTGACAATGGTGGATGCTAGTTCATTGAAATATCGGTATGTAATGGAAAATAACACATGGTTTAACCCCAAAAATAATAATTTTTTTATATCATACAACTGTGAAAACATTATATATATATATATAGTAATGGATATAGCTACACTTGGGCAACCAAAAATATAATGGATATACTGAAGTAATGATTAAAACTATTTATTTTCATATATCACAAATAAATTTATAATAATGAAAACTTACATCATAATAAAGTTATGAATTTATAAGGCACTAAATAAGTCTATGCATTGATAAGTATTTTACATGGTAAATAAAAATTCAAATAAATAAATGATTTATTATTTAGTGAATGTATAGTTTGGAATATGTGAATCAATGTTTTCAAAACTAGGTAATTTGTAGCATAGGCAAATCAAATGATGTGTAGATTAGTAATAAGATATAAGTTTATTAAAATAATAACAGATATTTAAATTCAGCCATTGTAACTTAAACTAGTTCATTGTATTATTATATGTTTAAGATAGATTGAAATTGCTAAAATGCGATCTACATCTTGAAGATTTTAAAACATGCATATTCAAAAGAGAGTTAATATATACCATTTTCCACACAGTATGAGAAATTTTCTTTTTAAAATATTTTTCATGTCTTAGGTTAAGTAATGTTTTCATCATAATAATTGTTTTTATATGTTTAAAATAAACTTTAAATATTAACTTATATTTTTAATTTTGATTTTTTTTTCTAAATACTAATGTCAATAATTAGTTTAAGGCTTGCTTACCTTATCTTTTAATTAAGTACATATGAATAATAATAAACCACATTAATAATTTAAATTTTAAAAGAAAAAAAATTGATGGGTATCTATCACCATATATTATTATTATTATTATTATTATTATTATTATTATTATTATTATTATTATTATTATTATTATTATTATTATTATTATTATTATTATTATTATTATTATTATTATTATTATTATTATTATTATTATTATTATTATTATTATTATTATTATTATTATTATTATTATTATTATTATTATTATTATTATTATTATTATTATTATTATTATTATTATTATTATTATTATTATTATTATTATTACTACTACTACTACTACTACTACTACTATTATTATTATTATTACTACTACTACTACTATTATTATTATTATTATTATTATTATTATTATTATTATTATTATTATTATTATTATTATTATTATTATTATTATTATTATTATTATTATTATTATTATTATTATTATTATTATTTAGTCAAACGCTTTTTTCACCTACGCTATTACTCCTATATCTCAATCTCTTTTAGATCATATTTTTGTTAGATTAAGCCGCAGTTTATTTTCTGATTCGTCTCTTTCTAAATTATTTCTTACAGATCATTTTGCTACTGAATTAAAAATATTGAATTGTATGGATAATATTAATGTTTGTGCATATGTTGAGAAATTATCTTTTTCTAAATTGAATTATTTATTATCTGTTCAGAATTGGGATGAGATTTTTATGATAGATAATGTAAATGATGCATTTTTGGGGTTCCAAGCTATTTGTTTAGATTTAATTGCTAAAGCAAAGTTTCATTTAAAATTGACAAGTAAGAATAGAAGAAGATCTCTTTGGGTGACAGATGCGCTGGTATGTAAAATTAATCAGAGAAATGTGTTAAAATCTTTGGATGGCTCATCAGATGTTTTAAAAAAACTTAATGTTGAAATTAAGTCTGATATTAGAAAGTTGAAGTTTAGATATTATCAAGAATTTCTTAATGATAAAAATGTTTCTTTGAAATGGAGAACAATAAATTCTTTGATAAAAAATCTTCTCCTGATCATATTAAATGTATTAAATATAATGAAAGTTTAATTGAGTTACAGAATAATGAAAAATATTTAGCTGATCGGTTTAATGAGTATTTTGTAAATTTATCGATGCGTGATGTGCCTGAGCAGATTTTGTCTTCTTATTCAAGTTTGAATTCTTTTTTATATTCTGATGTTTCTGAATCTCAGTTGTCTGTAGCAATTGATAGTTTAAAAAATGTCACTTCTTTTGGACTAGATGGTATAACACCTAAGATGCTTAAAGAAAATAAGGTTGCATTTTTGCCTATTTTAGTTCATTTATTTAATTTATCTTTGCAGTCTGGATCATTTCCAGAATGTCTGAAAGTTAATGTTATTACTCCTGTTTATAAAAAGGGTGATTCTACTCTTATGGTCAATTATAGGCCAATTGCTATTATTTCTGTTTTTTCTAAATTATTGGAAATGATTGTTAGGGATCAAATGTTGTCATTTCTGTTTAAAAATAAAATTTTATCTGACTATCAATATGGTTTTCTTCCTGGCAGAAGTACATTAGATGCTTTAAAACATCATGTTCAGTATTTAACATCTTCATTGGATCAGGAACTTAAAACATTGGCTATTTATCTTGATTTATCTAAAGCATTTGATTCTGTTAATCATAATATTTTGATTAAGCGTTGCTACTTGTATGGTTTTCGTGGATCTATTGGTAGTTGGTTGGAGAGTTATTTAAATGATAGGAAACAGTTTACTAATATTTATGGTACTATCAGTGATGTTGTCTTGATTAATTCTGGAGTTCCGAAGGTTCAGTACTTGGTCCTCTATTGTTTTTAATTTATATTAATGATTTATTTTCATTGAAGTTACATTCTAAGATTTTTGGTTTTGCTGATGATATTGCTTTATCTTGCAATGCTGTTTCTTATAATCTTCTTGAAAAATTAGTGAATGAGGATTTGGACTCAATTGGTAAATGGTTGGCATATAATTCATTGTTGGTCAATTTAGATAAAACAAAAGCTATTCTTTTTTCTTACAAGTGTACTTTTTTTTCTCTTAAGATTAAAATTTGCTGTAAGTATATTTTGCATTATAATAGTATATGTACTTGTGAGAATATTCCTTTGGTAGATAATTATTGTTATTTGGGAATATATATTGACTCCAGATTGTCCTGGACAAATCACATTACCTATCTTTGTCAACGGTTACGTAATTTAAACTATATGTTTTATTATTTAGTTAAATTTCTTCCTAGGTCTGCTCTCATTTTTATTTACATTGCCTGTTATCAGACTATTTTATCTTACAATATCATTATTTGGGGTAATGCTTCTCCACATATTTTATCTTCTTTGCGTGTTTTGCAAAATTATACTTTGCGCATTATTTTTGGTAGATCTCGTTCCTCTTCTGTTCGAGATATTTATATTGCATTTGGTTTATTTGATGTAAATCACTTATATCAATATAGAGTTATTTTTGATATTTTTTGTGCTAAACCTTTTCTGAATTCTAGAGTTTATGTTCTAAATACTCGTCTTTCTAATAAATTTCAATTACCTTTACCAAAATTTTTAAGGAATCTAGTAGAAGACAATATGTTTATTCTGGGTCAAAGTTGTTTAATAAATTTGTATATGAATGTTCAATTGATCTGAATAATATTTCTTATATATCATTCAAAAAATATTTGTGTCAATGGTTGTGTAGTATGTATTAATTTTGGCATTTATTTTATTTATTTAATTAATTTTATTTATTTCCTAAACTGTTCTTTTGAGTTTTTGATTGTATTTTTATTTAATTTATTTTTACATGTAAATTCCACACACAAGATTTTTCTTGTTTGGAGTTTTTAAATATTTGTGATGTACTTTGTTTTATTTCATAGAATAAATTGAATTGAATTATTAGTATTATTATTAATATTACTACTACTACTACTACTACAACTACCACTACTACTACTACTACTACTATTACTACTGCTACTACTATGCTTCTTCTTCTTACTATTATTATTATTATTATTACTCCACTACTACTACTGCTACTACTACTACTACTACTACTACTACTACTACTATGACTACTACTACTACTACTACTATTGATACTACTACTGCTCCTGCTGCTGCTACTGCTACTACTACTACTACTACTACTACTATGACTACTATTACTACTACTACTACTACAACAACAACAACAAGAAATATTTTGAGGATTTAAATTGGTCCAATTTAAATCCTCAAAATATTTATTGTAAAGACTGCAGTAAAAAATGAATGACCATACCCCTTACTGTGACATATATAATCTAATAATGGCATTTCAGTAAAATCACATATCATGAAAATTCTATGTGGATGACCAACCCTCCATAATTTATATACATATACATTCTTTTAAAGGTGTAAGGTTCTTGACACAGTTAGATATTTTGTTTTCTGGAGTTTGGGGTACTGTGAACTAATTATATACATATATATATAAAATACATATTTTGCGGGTTCATCTGTCGTAAAAACTTTTAATATTAATATACTGACGTATATTAGGATTTGTGTTCCATATGTAAAAGGAACTACAGACAGTATTGGACGTGTATTAAAACACTATAATATAGATACAGAATTTTCTGCTCATCAAAAGATCAGCAATATAATAACCAAGCCTAAGGATTCAATCCCTCTTGAATCTCATGGTGTCTATCAAATCTCATGTAAAAATTGTAAAGCTTCTTACATAGGTATGAGTAATCGTCGCATCAGTGTTAGGAGAGATGAGCATGCTAATGCAGTTAAACAACACTCATCATCATCAGCACTCTCACTCCATACTATAGATTCAGGTCATAAAATTGATTTTTCTAGTACCAGGATCATATCCAGATGTGATAATCTCTACCAATGCAAAATTAGAGAAGCCATTGAGATACTTAAAAGGCCAGATTGTATCAATAAGCGAGATGATACATGCAAACTTCCTCCTATCTGGAAAGATTTTTTTAAAAAACATTCCTAAATTTAACATTTTTTGCTATTGGTGGAATTTTAACATTTTATTCAAATCAGTGATTGTAGCGCCTCTACAACCATCTTTCTACCTTTTATAACTCTGTGGATGGCTTGTGTGACCAAGTTGAAATGTCAGTATATTAATATTAAAAGTTTTTAACACGGATGAACCCGCAAAATATGTATTTTATATATTTAACCCATGCAAATCTTCGTTTTAACATTATTAACCTCTACAGGGAGGAAATTTTTTAAACAGCTTCGTATATTTGAAAGAACATGGATTAAGAAATGTAAGTTACTTTGCAATTTATCTTTTTTATTAGCGTGCAAAAATCACAATGTTATACCCACTTGCTATCAAATTGTGTTTCACAAGAACAATTATAACGTTAGAAAATTCTAAGGAAAACTAGCAATATTATTTTAAACTCTTTCATTAAAGAAACTCGGAAAAATTTAGACAAAATTGATAAAGTATTGCTACATTTACGTTTATTCCTTAGTAATAAAATACATCCTTTACTGTGGACTAGTTTTGATCATATTGCAAGTTTTATATTGTTTAAAGATTCGGAATTTGTAACAGCACAGCAAAAGAAAAAATTGCAAATGCTAATTAGAACACAATCCCCAAACATTATGTATCCAAATTAAAAAAAAGTTTATAATTTATCTAGGAAAGCCCTCTCCACAGATGAAATTTTGGTTTTAGAAAAAGGTTTCAATTTTGCTTTAATACCTTCCCAGATACCTTTTGAGAAAATTGTTTGTAATGTTGAATCAGCTCTTGATAAAATTGATTCTACATCGGCTGATTTGGCTAGAGCTGAGATTTGTAATATTTTTAAAAAAGCTAAGCTTCCTAAAAATAATATTTCAAAGAAAGAAAGACAAGCATTAAATAATATAAAATCGGACAAATCAATTGTTGTACTTCCAGCTGACAAAGGTAATACCACAGTTGTAATGGATCATGACATTTACCATAATAAAATTTTAGATCTGCTTAATGATAAAACTTATAAACTATCAAAAAGAGATCATACTACATATTTGGAAAAAAACAACAAAAGCTATTATTAATAAATCACCTATTGAAACAGAAATAAAAAATAAAATAATCCTTCGTGAAAAATCTTGTGTTTTGTCCAAAATTTTATGGACTTCCAAAAATTCACAAACCAGATACCCCCCTTCGTCCAATAGTAAGTGCAATAGGTTCTCCAACTCATATTTTAGCCAGATACTTATCGGATTTCATTAAACCTACAATCCCATCTATTAAATCATATATTAAAAACTCTCTTCATTTTATTTCTGTTTTAAAAAGTTTAAAAATTAATGCTAATGACATTCTGGTCAGTTTTGATGTCGTGTCTTTGTTTACAAACATTCCAATTGATGAAGCTTTAAATATAATCTCACAATGTTGCAATTTACCAGACCATATTATTGCTTTAATTAAACATTGTCTCTTAAATACATATTTTGTATACAATGGACAGCATTACAGACAAGTTTTTGGTACTCCTATGGGCTCACCTATCTCAGGAGTAATAGCTGATTTATTCATGGAATATATAGAAACTCGTGCTTTAGAATCATCATCTTTAAAACCTCTCATTTGGCTCAGATACATAGATGACACTTTTGTCATATGGCAACATGGAAAAAATAAATTAGATGATTTTTTCTTACATTTAAATAATATGCATCCTCATATTAAATTTACAATGGAGACAGAGTCTGATGGAAAACTCTTTTTTCTTGATGTTCTAGTCACCAGAACACCAAATAATTTATCTTTTTCTATTTACAGAAAGGATACACACACAGACAGATATTTGCATTTCCATTCTCATCATCACCCAACTCAGATAGTTTCTGTAGCCAAAACTCTTTTAAATAGAGCAATTAACCTTTCAGATGAGACACATCTGAAAGAAGAAATAAATCATATTAATAGTGTTTTATTAGCAAATAGTTATAATTACAAATTTATAAAAAAAGCCTTATTTCAAGCCCAAAATAGACAAAATAGGAAACAAAAAGATGATAAATCACCTATTAGGATTTGTGTTCCATATGTAAAAGGAACTACAGACAGTATCGGATGTATATTAAAACGCTATAATATAGATACAGCATTTTCTGCTCATCAAAAGATCAGCAATATAATAACCAAGCCTAAGGATTCAATCCCTCTTGAATCTCATGGTGTCTATCAAATCTCATGTAAAAATTGTAAAGCTTCTTACATAGGTATGAGTAATCGTCGCATCAGTGTTAGGAGAGATGAGCATGCTAATGCAGTTAAACAACACTCATCATCATCAGCACTCTCACTCCATACTATAGATTCAGGTCATAAAATTGATTTTTCTAGTACCAGGATCATATCCAGATGTGATAATCTCTACCAATGCAAAATTAGAGAAGCCATTGAGATACTTAAAAGGCCAGATTGTATCAATAAGCGAGATGATACATGCAAACTTCCTCCTATTTGGAAAGATTTTTTTAAAAAACATTCCTAAATTTAACATTTTTTGCTATTGGTGGAATTTTAACATTTTATTCAAATCAGTGATTGTAGCGCCTCTACAACCATCTTTCTAGATTTTACAACTCTGTGGATGGCTTGTGTGACCAAGTCGAAACATCAGTATATTAATATTAAAAGTTTTTAACATGGATGAACCCGCAAAATATGTATTTTATATATTTAACCAGTGCAAATCTTCATTTTAACATATTAATATAAATATATTGTTTATTTAATAAAGTGCCAATCATATTTATGTTGAAGATGCCTTCTGGAATGTGCTCCTTAAAATGACATACCTGTAACCTGGATACTAGCTATTATTTATTCTTTTATATTGGTAAATTTAATATTATAGATTTTATTCCAGAGTGTTTTGGTTATTATATTTATTTCATTTGACTTTATTTATGAACACTTATTTATACACATGATATTTGAAAAATCAATGTATGTTTTTTATAAAACTAATGTGTTAAATTTATTATTCTAGCACGTGTGCATGTGTGGCGCAACTGTTCCCAAAAGCTATAAAGTGTTAATATAAAATAGATAACTAAAAACAAATGAGCTGAGCACTTTCAAAGGATCTTGCCTTCATAATCATAGCTTGCTATTACATTTAATGATATGCAAATATGCTAATTCCATTTCTTCAATAAAGCATAGCATGTGTCCTTCCTATTTATGGCATCCTTGCTTCATGAGATGAAGAAGGCCTCTGATTTTTTTTTTAAGGTCATGTCTCTCTCTACACACGATTGTGGGATTGTCTGGAATGCATTCGTGGTGACTTGTGCTCTGGTGCTGATAGAAAACTGAATAGGTTGAAGGATCGTTGAGAGCTCTATTGCATAAATATTTATGTGCTAATTGTGTGAACAAAGATGCTCTGCTTTCCCCATAATATGTGCCTTTACAATTATTGCTGGAACATGCAATATTATATACTGTATGGGAGGTTTGTAAAAGTGGAATATGGTCTTTAGTGTTGTTAATTAAATTGTTAGAGTTTGGAGGCATATTTGCATATCATTAAACGTAGTAGCAAGCTATGATTATGAAGGCAAGATCCTTTGAAAGCGCTCAGCTCATTTGTTTTTAGTTATCTATTTTATATTAACACTTTATAGCTTTTGGGAACAGTTGCGCCACACGCGCACACGTGCTAGAATATATATATTTCCCAAAAATAAAAAATTATTTGACTTAAATTTATTATTATTATCATCATCATCGTTATTATTATTATCATCATCGTCATCATTATTGTTATTGTTATTTAGATATAAGAATTAGTAATATTCTTCAGTTCTAGTAAATTAGAATTTGTTATTATTTGAACTGAAGCCGATTTTATCATGCTTAGCTGATAGAAACATTAAAGGATTTAAAAATAGGTAAAAAAGAAATATTTGGTTTTACCTTATTTTAAAAACATTAAAACATTTTAAATGTAGAATTCAATTAAGTTTTTGTTTTTATTCTTTTTTGACATTTCTTTTTCCTAAGTCAACTTTAATTACATTAGTGTTTTTTTTTTTCAATGGCGTATTAACAAATAAATGTGCAGATATTTTATATTTGGCAACAGAATAAACATCTTTTTGACTTCTTGATTAACTTGTAA
This sequence comes from Epiperipatus broadwayi, assembly GCA_028023455.1. Taxonomy (NCBI): domain Eukaryota; kingdom Metazoa; phylum Onychophora; class Udeonychophora; order Euonychophora; family Peripatidae; genus Epiperipatus; species Epiperipatus broadwayi. The sequence continues at coordinate 137,585 of JAQFVV010013186.1, forward strand.
TACCAAAATCAAACTTAAAGCAGATTTCAAGTAGACTTTCATTGAAATTTGACTGGTGTAGGTTGTTATATATATATATTAGTATAAGCATGATGTACTTATATATTGTGAGTGTGTGTGTGGAAGAGGAAAGAGGTTTCTTCAAGCACTAGTTTATATCGTTAGTGATAAGTTTTACTTCTTATTATTTTAATGTAACATTTATAAGAAAACATTGACTAAAATCCTAATTTGATCATAGTAAGTAAATATTAAAAACAAGCAAAAATTGTAGCTCGTACTATTAGGTTAGACTGCCATCATTTTGTCGTTAATTAAAATAGATCTGAAAATAAAATGTGTAAACAAATCTGAGGTTTAGCATATAATAGATGTTTTTCAGATAAAAAATTTCGTGTTTACAGAATATATCCTGTGATTTTTAAGTGGTTATAATATCTGCAACATAATTGATTTTGTTGTAAAGCAGCAATTTTTATATTCATTTCTCTTCGGTAAGTAAGGTTTTAATTTTCTTACTGCTAATCTTGGTCATTTTAGACTTTCTATAATTAAATGTAATAGTTTTGTTACATGGGTTCCCCTATTCATCACCATTATCATTGTGAACCATGACCAATTCATTGCAGGATGAATGTCTCTCCAAGTTCACTCATCTTCTACGATCTCTAGCTTCTCTTTTTCACAACATCTCTGCATACATACTTATTTCATCCATCAATCTCACATGTGGTATTTTTATGGGTCTTTTATAATCTTCTGAAATCCAGTTTAATATTTCAATGGCTATCTATTATTATCTCTTTTAGAAGTATGTCCAACCCAATTCCACTTCAGTCTTTTTTTAATGATGTTGGTGATACCTGTTTGTTCTCTTACCCCTATATCATCATCATGAAATATTATCATTCCATTGCAGGATGAAGGTCTCTCTAAGTTCAAACCATCTTCTCTGAACTTTAACTTCTTTTCTCCACATCACCTCTGCATACTTTCTTATTTTATCCATCTCACATGTGGTCTCTTTCTGGATCTTTTACAATCTCTTGGAATTAAGATTTCAATTGTCCATCTATTTTAATTTCTTCTAGAAACATGTCCAGCCCAACTCTATCTTAGTCCTTTATTTTTTCAATGAGGTGACTATTACTTCTTTGTTTTCTTACCCATATATTGTGTTTTCGATCTCTTCTTGTTACTTGTAACATGCGTCTCTCCATACTTTTTTGAATGATCTGAAGTCACTGTAAGTGACCAAGTCTCAGATCCATAAATTAAAACTGGTAAAACACATTTATTAAAAACCTTCTTTTTCAAACACCTAAGCATATTTCATTTTAGTATCACATTATTTCTACCAAAAGCACTTGAACCCTGTTCAATTCTATGATTAATTTTATCCATTATGGTTCCATCTATATTAATAATCGGACCAAGGTATTTGCAGCAGTATCAAATGGTAGTCTGGGTTGATGACCAAGTGAATCTTAACAAAATCCACTTTACAACTGCTAATTCTTGGCTTGGCTGGAAATTTTACATCCTTCTGAGAATAAAGCCTCAACTTAAGTTTGATTATAAAATTGTGGCATATGTATTTATGTATTATTAAAATCAATATTTGGATATTGGAAGGAATAATAATAAGAAGGAATTATGATTTTTTGTAGAGTAGTAGAGTTTCTGCTGGTCATGATTTTAACTATACTTAATTCCTTATAATAAATCCTTGATAAATATTTCTTATTATTTTATATTTAAAAAGCGGATAAATATTTTAGAATTACGCTTTCTCTTTTAATATTAGTAAAAAAAACCCCATTCTTTTCTTTCTATCAGGGTTATATACATTCGATTGATCCAATGGCCCATGCCCTTCTTTTGGATTTCACTGATAGAATAGCATCCAGGCTACATAAATTTGTATCTTTTGTTATCTCTATCCTTATTCATATGACACATGTCTCATTACTATGTTTACTTTCAGTTAGAAGTGTTGTATTGACAAGCCCTTAAAAGTTTGACATTTTATTGTTAATTAACAAGCATTTGCAATAAGTAGAAATTAACTCTACATTGTGAAGTTTTATAATTATCCATATTAACTAAGGCAGCTCTTATATTTGAAAGTTATTGGAAGTTCATCCAAATTAATATGAATTTTTCCGGTTTGTATTTTTATAAAAAGTGGAAAAGCAAATAAAATAGGATTCATTTTACCATCATAAGATTAATCTAACAAAAGAGTTTGATGCAATGATATAAAAAATTAAACCATTAAAGTATCACATGATTATGTTATCTTATGCTTACAAAAGCTAATAAAACAGTAGTTAATTTTTCCACACTATATTAATCAACAGGTACTAGAATGTTGTGTGTTAACCCAGTGCTTCCTGTCTAATATCCCTGGTCTAGCTTCAAAATTAATGTTTTTATCACTTAGTGGATCTGGGAACAATGCATCTGAATATTGGTATTCAATGCATTTCTCCAAAAACCACCTTTTATTGTTTTGAGGTGACACACCCCTAAAGTACCCAACATTTATCTTTTTGAGCTGATAGCTTTAAAGCTACCCAAAATGATAGAAAGTGGATGCTGGAGAATTGGATCCAAAGGTCTAGTTGTACAGCTTTTGATCCAAAACTCCTCAATGATGAAAACCATAAGTTAGAAATTAGTCTGGGGATAATGTTTGGAAAGGCACTGGATAGAGATTGTAATATATGGCCTTTCATAATTTATTAGTTACTATATCTTACCTACATAGTACTGTTGTTTGAAAAAAAAATTTACTGATAAAAAAGTTATTAAAATGCTTATCAATTCTTTAATTATATATTTATATTAAAACAAAATACACAAAATAATCTTATATTTTTCAATATATACATATATAACTATTAGAAACAGTTAACACTTAGACAATCCCAATATAAATAACAATCAACAATCTCAAACTGTTGTCAAAGCAACCTAATATTAATACACAGCAAATTAACTGTATGATTCTCATCTTTGATAGAATTTACAATTAAAATTTCTAAATTAAAATCTGATTAAAATCATGAAACATTAATGTTCCAAAATGACTCATGAACTGTCTATCATATGTACATATTTACACAATTACATTGCTTATTTAATAAATAATACTTCAGTTTTATAAAATATTAGCCCTACCAATGGTTTCACTCATGTTAGTAGAATAAAATAATGTAACACAATATGTAGCTGTTTCCATGGCTTCTATATTTATGCTTTATCTAAATAAAGTAATAATGTATGAATTATCTAATTATCAATTGCAATATTGTAAAAAAATAACTTTTATGCTCAGTTATGCTGCTGAATAATCAACTTTTAATATTTAATTTTAAATATACTTCTCACATAATAAACTAATTAGTATTATTAATGATTAAGGAAACACTCTGATATATATATAATACATTCAAAAATATGTCAAAAAACATCACTAAATTGATTAGTTAAAAATATATAGAGGGTTTGAACTCAGACTTTCACATGACCCTCAACTATCTACACTATCTCATGCTGCTGGCACACTTGGTCACACATGTCAAAAAGTGTGATCAAGAGTAGCAACAGTATGAGATAGTGTGGATAGTTAAGGGTCCTGTGAAAGTCTGAGTTCAACCCCCCTATATATTACATATTGGAGTGAAGGTGTAAAAAATCCTGTACTGTAAGAAAAAATTCATATATTAATTAAAAATAATAATCATTTGTAAATACTAATTAGTGTCATGAAATTGGTTCCTGACATGCTATTTTAGATGTTAGTATATATTTAAATATGCATTTTTTCATAAGAGTTTTATTATTACTAAATTTTAATCTACAGGGTGTCTCTTAAGTCTGGACACAGAGGCAAAAATACATATTTTTAAGAATTGAAATTTATTAATAATATTTTATTCAATTTTGAATATTAAGTAACTCTTCATTATGATTTGCAATGCAAAGGTTGATGATATTTGCAAAATTCATGTGAACTCAATGCAATAAATTTACATTGCCATCAATTTTAAAAAATTCACTGTTTATGGCATTCAATCAAATGCATTTCATCTGTGATTTTCAATGAGTACATTTTGCCACCATGGAAATGTCAAGTGAAATCCTCCTTGGATGGCATACATTAAAGTCATCTGCTATCTTTTGATATATAGTTAATGAAATTTTCTATGTGTTCAGACTTATTGGACATCCATTATTGACCAGAATCATTCATTTCTAATTTAAATAATTGGATATAATGGTTATTTATATATGGTAATTAAGTTTTAAGAAATATAGTTCCTAGCATTCTATTTGAAATACATATTTATGTGCTTATGGAGAGTTGACACTGATGTAATTCTCCAGGGTCCAATGGTGATGTCCATGTTTTTGGCTAAAATATTCTAAATTTATGAAATAGATGGATTTCATTATGCATTGCCACAAGTGCCTGAGTATATCTTTATTTTCATGCTTGTATATGGTTTGATTAATACACTTCATTAACAAATATTATTGACAGTAGGAGTAATTGTAATAGGTGTATTCAAGTAAAAAAGTTACTGGTGATGTTATGCAATGCAGTTTCTTCTTGTTCAGAGTCAGGAATTTCTTAGCCACAATGCTCAGAAAAACTTGTTAATCACCTTACCTTCTCTTTTTCATTCCTTACTCTAAGTTTTTCTCATATTTTTCACTATCCTGCCCCATCCAATTTCCACAACATAATCTTTGTCAACTCTATGGTCTTTATATCTAAATCCCTTTTATCTTTATCCAAACCCAGTATAAGAACTAATAAGCCACTTTCTGTATACTCACTTTGTTTATATTTATTCTCCCATAACTTCATTATTTATATACTTTCTACTAGTGAGCATTTACATTCAATTAAAAAATGCCTAATATTTTCTCTATCTTCATTACATAACTTGCAGACTAACTCACCCATATTTTTCCATTTATGTATATATTCCCTGGTGATGTGATGAGATGTGATACATTGTGACTTCTTCTTAAATGGAGTCAGGAATCTCTCAACAACTATGTCCAGAGAAACCTGTTAGCCACTTTCTCGTCCCTTTCCATTTCCCACCCTAAGTTTTTCCATAATCTGCTCCATTCCATTTCCACAACATAATCTTTGTCAACTCTATGGCCTTTATATCTAAGTCCCCTTATCTTTTCCCTGGTATTCTCCAAGCTGCACGAAGCGCCATCTCTGAATTAAAGTATGTATTGAGCAGTAACATACTTTAGCTATTTACCACAAAAAACTGAAGATATTAGCATGTATTGTATATATAAATAAAATTAAACTATATTTTAAGGACTCTTTAAAATGTTGTATTGGATAATTTTTAATATTGTTTAAAGTATATAATTTATAAAGCACTTAATAAATTGATAATTTGTTTGATTACTTCTAAAAGTATATAATTTATTCTATGTGATGATTTTTATTGTTTCAAGTAATGTTTAAATCACTGCAGATATATTTGCATTTATTTTTATTATTGCAAGGAAATATTTTTTTTTTTTTTTTTTGCATATAATAAATAATAAAGGATAGAGAAAAAAGTTTTTTTTAATACTATAGAAAAGTTACTCTCTTTTTATAATTTTATTTATTGTAATATTTTTTAGAAGAACAATAATGGGGTCTATGTCGTGTTTATTTCTTTTCATTTCTTATATTTAGCCTATCTTTTTATTATCATATCTATAATGGCGATTAATATTTTTAATATGCCATTTTAATTTTTTTTTCTCATTTGTTAAATATATTTAAAACGTACTTTATCATATGAAAATATTTTAAAGGAAAATGCCAAAAGTTTGTCAAATTTAGTATTAATTCCCTCATTGCACCCACAACATTTAAAATATTTTTTTGTCATATGTTAAATATATTTAAATAGACACCACTAGAAGGTTCTCAATTTCATAATACAAGTTTATTAAATTCAGTAGTATTTTTCTTGCTATACCTATGCCATTTCAAATTTTGCTTTATCATGTGTTATATATATGTAATCTTATAATTGAATATTTATAAATACAGTAATTAGGTTACCCTCTTTTCTTCCAAAGAGTAAGCTTGTGGTTTAAGATCTGTAGAGGTCCCTACTATCGCATTTTTATACGCATGTGCTTGAGGCTACAGCTTTAATGAATATTACTTACGTAATCAATGTGCGTTTAAATAAATTTATAATTATAATTAGATATATGTAAAGTATAACTTTAAAAATTTTATCCACTTAGAACCGCTTTCGACTATCCTCCTATTCTTTGCCAACTAACACTTTGAAAAGCTAATCGTTGTGTGAAGGTTAGCCTTTCAAAGTATTAGTTGACAAAGAGCATGAGGATAGGATAGTCAAAAACGCGCCTAAGTAGATAAAATTTTTAAAGTTATACTTTACATCTATTTAATTACTGTATTTACAAATATTCAATTATAAGATTACCTATATTGATTTAAAGAAAATATAGACAGCAGTATTATAATATTATATATATAAACTAAAATCCTAAAAGTTTATATTTAAAATCATTATCAAATTCATTATATAAATTGTCATTATTGAAATAAGAAATTACATACATTATACAAATACAATTTAAAATTTTTACCTTGCTCATCAAAAATTATACCTTTTTCCAATTCTGTTATTTTTTCATCAATGTTACCCTCTTTTTATATTTTTATGTGTCATTCAAGAACAGTTTATATCGCAAATTATAAATTATTTTGAAAGAATTAAAGGAAAAAATTATTTGCTAGTAAAATTCTATATAAAAACAAAGAAAGTCAAGCAAGAATCTTCAAAATTGGAGCAATATTTGTTGAGTTATCAAGTCACAAAAGAAATAAACTTTTACATTTATATAGTAATATAAATGTCTTTTTTATTTTTTATTTTCTCCTAATTGTTTTCCACATGCACAATAAAAACATTTCAAAGCAAAAACTTCCATTAAAAGTTATTGGATATTCAAGAAACACAGATTTAAATCTAAGGATACATATTTTTATATAGTAGTTTAAAATAATCAACATTTACTTTAAGATCAATGTTGTTTTTAAAGAAAAGTTTTAAAAAAAAGAAAAAAAAAGAGAAATATAAATTTGGTTATTTTTTTATAATTTAAATTTAATATAGTTAAAATTTAGTGTCTCTTGGAAGATATATCAATAATGTAAATCAAGGTATGTGTGTCTCTACTCTAGTTGGTCCATAGTTACAAATATCATTTATAAGCTGATTTTATTAAGCAGAAATTTATTGGCAGTTTGCCTGATTATTTTTTTGCCTCACACACACGTCTGAAATTTAAAAAATGATATATATATATCCATCATACTTGAAACTTGTGTGTGTTTTTATACCTTGCTGCAATATATATTATTTCTATTTGAGATACCATAGATGATTTTGATTTGCTTTGGGTAAAGATATTTTTTCTGTGAATAATAGTTTTGCCTTTCATTCGTGATGATTAAGAGGTCTATTTATTGTTGTTCTATTTTGAAGTGTGTGGGATCAAATGCACATTGTATAGATATAATTTTGTGATGGTCTGCATGGTGTGAACATTTACAGTAAATTTAAGCTGTTTTGTTATTGCTCGTTTTTAAATCAAAAGTGAAATATATATGTGCTCACGTCTTAATTTAAAACACACACACATATATATATAATAGAGTACTTAGTAAACTTTAGAACTGATACAACATAATCATATAAAATTTTAGCCAATATTTAAAACTACCAGATATCTAATGCCCTATATGCTAACATATAAATGGGACAATTGCAATTGACCTACATTTATATTTGAACTGTAATTAAGTGTTAAAAAACTTTGTTTTACTTATTGTTAGATTTGTTTTAGCATTTGTTTATTTTTGTTGGCCCTGCCAATGATATTGACTAAGAATCTCTGCTATCCTCAACCTAGAGGCAATTTTAAATGTCTGAGTAATGGTAGTGTTGTGCAAGCATTTATAGTTGGTATACTCACCAGTAAAGTTTCAGATTGATGTGATGTGATGTGATGCACTGATTTCTCCTTAAATGGAGTCAGGAATCTATCAGCAACTATGCCCAGAGAAACCTGTGAGCCATTTTACCTTCCCTTTTCATTTCCCACCCTAAGTTTTTCCCACACCATACATTAAGTAGCGACCTCTGGTGTTGGTGTTAGTGTTCCTATTGTCCATTATATATATATATATAGAGAGAGAGAGAGAGAGAGAAAGAGAGATCAATAAATAAAGAGATTTATGAATGGATAGGTAGATAGATTTATTTAAAATTTTCACTCTACCACATATTCATGAAACATATGAAGAAAAACATCTGAAAAGGGCAAATGATACTCCCATGAGTGTTAAAACACTGAGTACAATGTAGTTAAACATTATCTGTGCATTTTCATATGCAAAATCAAGATTTGAATTAAATGTGACTGATACAATAGAACTATCTTATAAAAGTATGTGAATCATCTTTAGAAAATTTGATGAACTTAATGCTACTATGTAACTCATATAATTTATTGTTATTAATATTGTCATGAGTTTGTAAGGATAAAACATTTCACGCTAAATAATGGTACTTTTATATCAGAAAATGCATTAGTAAATTGAAATCCATATTAAAACAGGCAAAACTCTCCATACACTAGTGCCACTCAGTGGATGCAAGAAGGTTTGTGCATAAAATCTTTATCTAGTGTCTACTCATCCAACATCCTCAGACTAGTTTTTAGCTTGTGGCTTTCATCACTGAGGAGCCTTGGATCTAAAAACCCTGCACCTTGAGCAAGCATAGGTCTCTATACACATTGCCACTCAGTGCAAGCCAGAGTAATCAATGGATGCCGGAGTGGCAAAATGAATAGAAAGTTTTGCCTGTTTTAATAATAATTTTGAGCAAGCATAAGAAATGGTGATTGTGTGATGTTTATTAGCAAACATAAGAAATGATGATCATGTGATATTTACTGGTGAAATCTATACTGTAAAAAATAATTTTATAAAATATGTCATAATAAAGATAAAGGCATAATGCAAAATAGAACCAAAAAATTAAAAGGTATGTCTAAAATAATAAACCAAATACTAACATTAATAGTAATTGAACATAAACTTTGAATTTAGGTCTACTTTCATGTTTTTTTAACATTTTTGTTATGTATTGGAGACATTCTTTATTTATTTTTTAATGTTGCAATAGGTAAGTGAACATTTTTTTAATTTTTTTAAATCTTTATTAAAAATACATAATGACATTTATAATTGGCTTTAGTTTTCTAAAAGCAAATAAATACTTCCGCTATATTTTATATTCAGAATGCTTTTCTCCTAGTTTGCCCTTTTGTTTCTTAACATCTTATGACACTCTGTATTTACATCTTCTACACATAACGACTTTGGAAACAAGTGATGGCAATTGTATTTATAACTGAACATCTTTATAAACATCCAGGAAAAACTAATCGTAAATTTATTCCATAAATAGTAATGAATGTTTTGATAAAATTATAGATTTCTATTCATATGATTATCAGATATTGAAGATGACTTGACATATACTAACAATAATGTGTATGTATTAATGATATTCTTGTAAACCACTTTTTTAAATGTCTTTGAAGATAATTATTTAAATATAAAATTATATATTGCTATCTGAATATTTTTAACTTTTACAACTTGATTCTGGATATACATTTTCACTTTTTACGCCAACAATTCTGAATAAAGTTTTTCTATATTTATCTACACATAAAAAATAAATATAAAATTCCATTCCATAGTCAATTTTTTCCAGTATTATTCCAACTTTAAATGTAGCGTTATAAAAAGAATTGGAAGCTCCCAAGAAAGCCCTCAATAGTGAAATCATTAATCCCACTATGGTTGCATTCAAAAATAAAATTACATTTATCATCAATAGCATATACAAAGATCTATCCGTCTGAAATTGCTTAGAAGCTTTCTCATTCATTGTCTTTCTCTGATCTTGAAATTGCTTATAAGCTATTAAAATAAATATTGTTAAAACGGTGACTATAAACAATGGTATGCATCGAAATATTATATTTCTTGAAATAGAAAAGATTTGGTTAAATGTTGTTGTAAGAAACTTTTTGTTGTTTTCTATTACGTAAAATGTATTATTATTTTTGGACTGTTTAACAACAAATGCATTAAAATACATAGGAAAATGATAAAAATAGCTAAAAATAATAGAGATAAAACAAACTTTATGAGCTAAAGTTTTATTTTGAAACTTTTTTGCATATAATGGTTGACAAAATGCAACATATCTTTCTAATGTAATAATTGTTGATATTAAGTTTGTAACACAATATCCAGCAACAATAAAGTATCGATTACAATGAGCAAGGTATTGAGACAAACTGTGTGAATATTTTGAAGTATCTGGTTTCCAGTTATCAAGGACTAAAAAAATCTGATTGAAGGTAGTCCACAAATTCATTAAGGAGCATGTCCTAAGATACAAATAGGTAATGCTTGTCATACTGTGATGTGAAAAAATTATTACACTTAGTGTGCTACCAAATAATGCTAAAGCGATGATAACATAATTTAATGTGGCAAATTCATCTGTAAGCCTTTGGGACTCCAACTTCTTTGTTAAATTGTTGGAGTTAATAATTTCTATTATGAGTGATGTATTGTCCATTATCTGAAACAAAAAAAGTTAATAAAATAATCAATAATATTAAAAATAAATAAATAAATAAATAAATAGTAGATACATGTTATTATGGTTCCCTAAAAGTAATGAAAAGTCTTGACATTTTCAAATAACTAATTCCAATTATAGTAGAATTGTTTGATTATTTGATTATGTTTACTATAACTGCACAAATAAATGTATTTAATATTGGGGAATAATGTGTTTCCAAGCATCATCTGTAGTTAAAATCAATTTAACATCGTAGAGTATCAAAGTGTAAAGCAGCCCTTAAATTTAATCAAATTATAAGCAGTGCTTAGATATTCTTTTTTTTTTCATATGTCATAGCATCAGCCAGGAGGCAAACCCACAACCGTCTGCAACCAACTACTTGCTTGCAAGGTGGCAATGATGACCTCTCGGCTCTTTAGACCAAAGCATTACATTTATTTCTGCCATATAATTTCAATATTATATATATATATATATATATATATATATATATATATATATATATATATATATATATATATATATATATATATATATATATATATATATATATATATAAAAATATTTGAATACAAGTATAATGTATATACTTAAGCTTTAGCTGTAATTAGAGGGGATTTGAACCCAGATTTTTAAGCTCCCTTCAGTCATTTACTCAATCTCATATAACCAATACACACAATGACATACATATGGAAAAGATAAATGATGCCCAATATATGTATTTAGTGATGAACCAGCACTCATCATTGGCTTGGATCATCATCTCCCACACACCTATATAATCAGTGCTCTATTCCTATTATGATAGCAAATTTTCAAACTTTAATGGACATACTTCAATCCTCTCCATTATCCAATAAAACAAACACTAGAATTAATTCCATACTTTTCAATATACAACATATAAATAAATAAAAACCATAGCTATTTTAAGTTATAGCTGCTAACTTTAGCAGCATTTATTGTCACCTTAAGTTAGCAATAGCTTTTATTTATATAAACACACATGTATATCTATGCATCATATAGAGATGAAAAATTTGGTAATAATAATAATCTTTAGCCAAGTGTGCTTTTGATACAGTGTACCAGACTCATGGCGAACAAAATAAACTGACCTGTGGATTCTTAGTTTGTTCGCCATTAGTTTGGTACACAGTACCAAATGTGCACATGGTGAAATATTTTTATTACTATCAAATTTTTTTTGTATGACACATAGGTATACATGTGTGTATAATTTATGTATATGTTTACATAATGGCCTAGTAAAAATTAGCGTATATGACCAAATTTGAGCATACTTATATAGACATACTTTACGAAGTATCCAGTGCGAAAATAATAATACTACCAGTTTTATTTAGCTTTATATTTTTTCAGTGCCTAATAATCAAAGTCTGCTTTAAAACATCAATTAATATTATTCGAAAAATGCTATAACTTATATATTCAAATAATTAGATAATTGGACATTATTCGAACTTTGTTAATGGCATTATTGTTGTTAGCAATGTAACGTCTCTTTATTTTTCTTTTCTAGTGTGTCGTCTTCTCTTTACATACTAGGTTGAACTTTTGCAGATGAAAACTGTAAAATACGCCTCAAGCTAAATAAAATTGGTAGTATTTTATGCACTGGATAATTCATACCACATATCTATATGTTTGCTCAAACGGTATTACTTTTAAAATTAAGGTATTCATAATAATTATATATATTTATATATTATTTTAAACCATTATCACCCACATCTTTCAAACGTAATACAATTTCAGTGATTTCTAATTATTCTTTTTCTAATACTTCACCACAAATAACATATCCCAGTAATCAATGTCAAATTATTCAGTCTCTCAGAAAATTTAGTTAAACGCTTCAATTACCCATCCATTTTCATTTTTATTAGCAATATATTTATTGTTATATTTGATTCACAAGTATCAAATATATTCCACCCACAACCTTGATACCATCCACTCTGGATAAATTTCGGTAATGTTTATCATTAATCATTTATTAAATTAAAGATTGTCTCTGGCCTAGATATAAATTCTAAACATCAATTAAAAATTAATATATGTGATTTTTTAATCAAACACTCACACCTGGAGACTTTTAATTTTGTTTATTCATTTTGCATTTTTTGTTACTCAAAACATACACATTCTGTAAATTGTTGTATAATCTCGATATTTTATACTGGCCACCTCTTAAGTGTCCAAGTCTTAGATCCATAAGTATAAATTAGAAAATCATATTTATTGATATTTTACATAAAAAAATTTCCATTTAAACAAGTTAATTGATATTCTCACAATTTAAATTGAGAATAAAATTTACAATTATTTTTATTTGTATTAATGATGATCTGCTCAGATATTTTTCTGTTCTGAAGATTTTGTATTGCCCATCTTTTAGTTTCATTGGAAATATACATTTATTATAAATATCTTTTTTCCAAATACAAAGGCATATTATATATTTTTTAATATTAGATTACTTTTGTAGGAAGAGTTTCAACCAAGTTCAAATCTATGATAACATTTATTTATTAGATTGTATTGCATTAGATCCTAAGATCTAGATGCAGTGCTCTCAGATCCAAAGCTCCTCACTGACGAAAACCACAAGCTAGAAACTAGGCTGGGGATATTGAATGAGTAGGCACTAGACAGGGATTTTATACAGAAGCCTTCTGGCATCCATTGATTACTCTGGCTTGCACTGAGTGGCACTACTGTATGGAGAGTTTTGCCTATTTTAATAACAGTTATGAGCAAGCCTAAGAAATGGTGATCATGTGATGTTTAGTGGTTTAAAAAATAATATTGACTATAACAGTAATAATATATTATAAAAAGTATTATAATACACAGAATTATGCACTTAACCATCTTTAACTGTCATTTCACTTCAAATATAGTGGAAGTAACTGTGACCAGTCATATCTCATGATTCCTGAATTTTAATATTAGTAGATTGTAGATTAATTATAGACATTTTATTTCAATTTATGAAAATTGTCTTCTTAATTTTTCTTTTATTATAAGAATCTTAACATTTTCAAGATCAAAATTAAAAATAAATTTACATGTTTTTTTCTGATTTTTTTTGCTGTGTCCCCAACTAAGACTGAGCAACCAGCGAACAAATACACAAAAGAATAATCTGAATAGCGAATAGTCTGCAACAATATCTCAACAGTTCACTAATGTTCAATTCCCTCGATTTACTTTCAGACTGACTGCTACAAAAAACGGTTCCCAATGGACTCAGTTTACACACACTTTGGTCCCAGTCCAGTTTAGTTGCACATGAACACATCATAGTATAGTACTGCAACTGACTTTAAGCTCCTTACAGTTTCCATCTCTGCAACAGTCCGCCTGTAACTCCACTTGAAAACTGCTGGAAACTCAACTCGTTATTTAGCTGCTATCTGGACAGTTTCCTCGGGCTACAAATTTCCCAATCTCTATGGGCCTATTCAGCTTTTGCCTGTGAATACATTTCCACTGAACCTGCATATTAACCAAAGCCCTGACACTAGATCTCTGCTACACCAGAATTAAACTGGAAAATCAACTGGAGATGCACTCGAATGGTCTACATATACCTGTTTTAGCTTTCTGATTACTCCTACAATTAATTACCTTCTCTATATAAGATAAAGTATTTAGATCGATAGCTAATTAAATTGTGCCTTCAGAATTCCTTACCATATAAGGTAATTTAGCCTCTTATCAAGAAATATTTGCAATCAACAAATATTTTTTGGAATTTTATTGATCGCCATTACTTTAATTGTTTAATTAAATTTCCACCAGTTATTAGTTCGCGATCTAAAAAAATGTCAATAATAAATTCTAGTTTTTCTGGAGTGCACAAACTTGTACAATGTTTTTATAAAAATACAAATCTTTGATCATGAAAAAACATGTAAGTTTACCTTCAATTGTGATCTTGAAAATATTAAGAGAAACCACAATAAAAAAAAATTAAGGAATCAATTTTTATAAAGAACAATAGAATGTCTATAATTAACCAACTGCTCATGTTAAAAGACAGGAATCATGGGATATGATTTCATAAATTTTACTTTTGTAATATTTGAGTTGAAAAAGTTTAAGTGATTAACTGAAAGTATTTCTGTGAATGATAATACGTTTTCTAATATATTATTACCGTTATAGTCATAATTATTTTTATATTACAATATTTATTACATAATGGACATTCTATTTTATTTACATACGTACACGTATACATATATATTAATAATTTGTAAAAGTTAACTACTTGAATTTCATTATTTTTTATCTATATTTTCTTTATTGCTGAAAAAGCTTGATAATTCCTGAACTCTCCTTCTTCCAGAAATATTTATAAAAACACCACACTAAATGCAATATATTTATTTCATTATTTTTCAGTTTATGTATTTTTTACATTTTACTTAAAAAAATCTCTGATAAACTGTTGTAAAAGTTATATAGAAATAATTTTTCTTAGTTAATTAGCACTGTTTACTTTCATGGTATTACCAAAAAATCTAGTTCATTACTGTTGCAGTTTGAAAATCGCTTTCAGAATTTGACATTCCGATGTCCAGAGCTTTAACCGCTATCAAAATCCTTATAGAATCAAACACCTTTCCATAAGTGAAAAATCTAATGCAAATTCCGAATTCCACCTGTTTTTTCCTACAACTTCTATTTACATTTGATCTACTGCATTAAAACACATTAAATTAAGTTTGTTTCTTTGTTAAATTTGTTTCTTTGTTGTTTTCCTTTGTTATTTGATTGTTGTTTGCTTCCAATGTTTTCTATAGTAGAGTAGTAATGATATAATAAGAGAAATAAAGGTCTTTTATAGAATTGAAAGATAGATGCATAAACGTAACATTTACCATTTCATTTTTCTTTGTTATTCATTCTATAAAATTGCGTAAAGCCAGGTTTATAATTTATAAATAATCATAAATAAGTATGTATTATTGTTATTATTAAATACGTATATTATAGATATTAATTTGTGCAATTTTACTTTGAGTAAGCAAATTAAAATATTCACTATTCTCATTCAAAATAAATAAAAATTTTAACGAAGAGAATCGTTCTTGACTTGATTTATAATAATTGGAAAGCAATATATCTAGGTCTGCAAATAAGATAATTTTTAAAAAATATCTAAATGGATTATGTCCCGTACATGAGAGATCAGAGTGACTTATGGTCAACATGGGTAGCATGAAAAGGTTGGCAGCAATGTGGGCTTTGAGCGTGCTATCATCAGATTTTCAATGAAATGGACGGCTGAAGAGGCATTATGGGGTGGAGTGGATTAAAGTCTGTCCATTAAAGTATGAAGATTGGCTATCTTAATATAGGCTGAGCATTGATTGTATATATGTGTGGAGATGATAATCTGGACCAACTGACGAGCGCTGGTTTAGCACAAAATACCTTTTTATTGGTGATTATTTATCTTTTCAACATGTATGTGATCAAGTGTTTCAGCAGTAGGAGATAGCGTGGATAGTTGAAGGTCGTGTAAAAGTCTGAATTCAAACCCCCTATATAAATATATCTAAGTATTTTTTATCACCAGTAAAAGCTCCCTCGTGAAAATTATTGTTTCTGGGGCCCCACTTTTTCGCCGCTCTCAACGTTCCAAGCTAAAATTTTTATAACTAATGCCTTTGACAAGGGTGCGTAACACTGAAAATGCATTTAGATTATATATTTCACAAACTACTATTTATTTCCGTATTTTTGGAATTAATATTTCTTGTGATTACATTTACTTTTTTATGACAGATTTTTTTCTCTTTAATATAATTTTACAGCATTCATTTTGTTTTAATTTACAAACTTTCTTTCACCAGATTAGGAGCGCTAGAATTTTGCTTGCAAAAGATGATTTTTACACATGCGACCCTGGGCATATTTTTATTATATATATATATCTCTGTCAATAATTTATCAATTTCTCAATCTTAAATAGATATATGAATGAGTAGATAGATAGAGGGTGGATAGATATACGTACAAATAAATGAGTAGACAACAAGAAAAATAAGAAGATTGATAGATTCAAAGATTAAAAGATAGAAATAGATAAATAGAAGTATAGAAAAAACAATTTTATTGATATGATTATTAAATGTAATTAAATAGACAGTTAACTCAAATATTATAAAAACTGCCTTGAGATTACTATTTCAAATTACAATTTACCACTGTATTAACAATTTTAAAAAAGTATTTCCTAATGGCTACTTTTCTTTAAAATCTTACATGAGCTATAAAAAAAAGCAGATTTTGGACTTATTTATTTAAGCTATGCGTAAATGAATGTAATTTGTAAATAAAATATACATCACTTCTCTTAATTCAATCCAATTTAGTGGATAGACACTAGTCTTTCTCGTGGTCAATTTTGCAAATCACATCTCTTTATGGGTGTAAAATGTGTGCCTCCACATGGAAACTATATATTGTCATCCACTTGAGATTTATTACATATCAAATTTTAACATCACACATAACAAATGAATAAAAATTATCTCCAGATAATTTAGAAAAGGAAAAATCCAGAATTACAGATTTGATCAATTGTCAGGTTTGTTCTTTGTAACGGTAGTTTCTTTTCAATTGAAAACACCATATAACTATTTCAATTAAACAATGACTCATATCTAAACTGAAAATGGAAATTCACAACAAAAAAAAGTACAATACTAAGTGGACGAAACTGAACTTCTGGACATTTTTTAAATATTTGTCCCTATATTGAATTTTGATCGAATTTATACGAATGAGAATCAGCTATTTTTTTTACCATACGTCAAAGCATTGTCCGGGAAGCGAACCCGCGACAACCGTCTGCAAGCAACTGCTTGCTTGCAAGGCGGCTTAAACAATCTCCGTCGGGATAAAATTTGAATATAGTCGACATTTGAGTCAATAATTATTATGATTGACCTTGTTTGTAAAATTTTTTCAATGCAAACTGGTACCTATAAAATCTGTACTTATGCATAAATAGAAGTTTCAATTCTTTTAGCCTAGCGTTGGGATATACAAGTAACGTTTTCAATGTTCAAATTTATAATTCTAAACACTTGAATATACTTTGTCATATCAAGTAAAGGAGGAGAATTTTGTTCTACTATTGTCTAAGGGTTTAGTACTATTTGGCCACCTTCTTCGACTTATGCTAATGATTATCATTTCTGGAATTGGCTTTCCTATAATTTAAAACGATTCAATCACAAAAATGAAAGTGGAAATAAAAGAAGCTACTGGAATACTTGATATTTTGAAAGGGGTTTTAATAGATTGCCACCCTTTGCCATGAAAAAATTGACAACGTAAAACAGCAACTGTTAAAGAGATGTCAAGGTGTGGTTTATTTCAGGTCAGAATAAAATCAGTAATGTATTTTAAAATTAAAATTTATCTATTAAAATTCAAAAAATTGCTGAAAAACTTATGGAAAATATTATAAGCTAAAAGAAAATGAGATGGACTGAAAAAAAAAACTTTACAAGCTCTCCTCCAATGTCTTGTGTCTTCCATATAGGTTGCTGAATGTGAAATACTTCAAATGATTTTCCCTAATACAATGATTTATATATAAATATTTTTAAATCCAAAAAAAAAAAAGAACCAGTAAAAGCAGCATACATGTGTTTTTTAAATTTAAATGTAATAAAAGTAATAGATACTTCAACTCAACAATGATGTAAGTACCTATGAGCAGATAAAATACTTTCAGAGATTTTAATAAATTGGGAACTATAAATTTATTTAATGCCCTTACTAAGGCAATAAACCTTAAGAATGTGCGCTTGAAAATGCGAAAGTAGGGACCTCTACAGGACTTAACCACAAGCTTATGCTTTTCTTCCAAAGTGTAAGCTTGTGGTTAAGATGTGTACAGGTCCCTACTTTCGCATTTTCAAGTGCACATTTGGGGTTTATTGCCTTAGTAAATATAAATTGGGAACCTAAAGCTAAAGCATATTTTTTCCAGGAATACCAACAACATTATTTAACAAAGACTGTTCCAGAAATTTAACATGAAAGTAAATCTATAGATATTAATAATTTTTATTAGTCATTCATTAGACTAGAGATTATCCAAAGAGGGATAGAAACCAGTCCCTATCTTGCATAAGAGTAGTGTAGTGAAAATCACAGTATAGAAATATTATTTATTAAGTGAATAATCTTTAGTCTAATAAAGAATTAATAAAAATTATTAATATACTTCCATTAAGTGGTTTGTGTCAAAGTTGTGACGGCGATAAATCTGACACTTATCAATTAAACTATACTGTTTGGCTATCTATATATACTGAACAATGATAAAGATATGTATAAGAGATTGTGATCTGGATTAACCAATGAATGCTGGTTCAACATAAAATGTGAATCTGGAGATCACTCACCTTTTTTACATGTCATTGGTTATACGTTTATGATTACATCCCTCCACAAGGTGTTAAAAGCATATAAAATCCAGTTCCTTTCTACATTTTATTGAAAGCAGTGTAGTAAAAGTTACATTACAGAAATATTAAATTTATTGATATACTTAAAATCTAGTGCACATAGTAACAAAATTTTAAAATGTATCCATTATTATTAATACAGCCAACTTGAAAACTCTTTGTAAGATTGTGCTTAGTAAGAATTAAACCAATAGTTGGGAATCACTCACGTCATATGAAACTAGATAGTAAGATTTTATAAATATTTTATAATTTTCAATTACTTCCATTGAAAAGGGCTAACCAAATAAACTAAAGACTGTTGCCATTTTAATCGATATCTTCAACCTTTTGTTTGAAAAGCGGTTTATAAAAACTTTGAAAGTTTTTATTTTAAATGTAGAAAGAGTATGCACTCAGTTAATAAAGTGGTCTTAAACAAAATAAGTCTACTATATTTAAATGATAATCGAAGAAAATATAAAATAGTTTACCGAATGTTTTGGAATAGAATGTATATTTGCCACTGTTTTTTTTTAACATTCTACATAGAATACAAAAAAATGTATCCATATTAACGACAATCTACTGACATTTTATAAAAAATATTTTCTCTCTCTCTCTCTCCCTATATATATATATGAAAAACAAAAACAAGTTAAAAACTTGCTAACGCTTGTATTTATGTCAACAGATGGCGTTCTACCAAAAACACCGTCAAGCGTATGTTTACACAAACGTCAGAGATGATAGCAAATAGCTTGAAATCATGATCTGAAAGTGGAATTAAAGTTAGAGATAGTGAATGCATGCTCTGACGTTTATGTAAACATACGCTTGATGGTGTTTTTGGTAGAATGCCATCTGTTGACATATATATATATATTAAAAAATTAAAAATTTTTCAACGATCTAATGTTTACACATATTTCCCTAAAAATATAGACAAAAAACCCAAGAATTTGTAAACTGCATATAACATTCTTCAACATTATATTAAAACATAATCTATTAAATAATAGTCTTAGTCATAGTAAAATTTATCTTCTGTTAATAATTAGATCTAAAATAATTTCATAGAATTATGGATATTACTACAAATTGTATAAGCAGCTTTCTTAGAACTGACACACTCCACTACTAAATACCTTACATTAATTAAATCAAAAGTGTTGACTTTAACCCTATCAATACACAATTATATAATATTTTAACTCCTACTTACCACTATGCGATTTTATGAAAAAAATTGTGTTATGAGAAATGTGTTTTTAAGCAAAAATTTAATATAAACAATGTAATAGGAGTGGAGGAATTTTAGGCCTATTTAGAAAAAAGGAGAATAATTCATTTCATTCTATTTCTTTCAATCAATTTCTTCTCTTTTTCTATTTTTGCCATCAAATATCAAGGGATCAACCTACTTCTCAGAAAATATATTTAAAAAACTACCAAATAGCTAGTACTCATCTCTTATTTATGACATGATTGCACCAAATAAGACAGACCTCAAATTGAATATTCTTCAGAATCTTCAAACATAAAAACACCATACAATTAATGAATCATGACATGAAAATTGTCTTTTAGTAATGACCCAAACACATTCTCTTCCACATCCAAAATAATATCAATAGATTCACAAAAAATGTTGATCCCCCAGTACTTAACTGATGTAAAAGTAATATTTAAAATCCTCCAATTTGCATTTTGGAACTCCACAAACCATGAATCCCATGGCTAAGCACTGTCCAAACTCTGCTTGTAATGTTACAATTGAACATTTTAATAAGGCCATTAAGGAATTTATCTACAGTTAAATCTCTTAAGATTTCTTAACAATATATATGAATAATGTATTAGCCAAAATAAAAACACACAAATATAAAAAAGTCCAAAATAAAAATGTAATTTAGAGGAGATAATAATGAGAGTTTAAAGGCAATTTTAAAATGCATGCATTAAATAAAAGGTAAACAATGTACAATTATCACATCTTCAAAATAAGTCAAACCTTTTCCAAGAATTGTTACAAACATTTTTTGAACTGAAAGTAAATCAATACCCTTTATCTTTTTAAACACTTTTATTTAGCTTAAAAATTATGGTTGTTTTTTATTTGATTGTTTATGTAGGTCAAATCTTGTCACTGATTTTTAACATACTTCTATGGGATGGATTTTTTCCAAGTTTTGTTACATATGTTAGACATCAATGACAAAGCAATATGACACTAAAATATTTCAGAGTTGTTCAGCTGGTTTTCCAGTCTGTTAATACTGGTAGGCTGAATTAACAATATCTATCACTTTAGTAAGGTTTTAATGTTGCACACTATGTGGCAATATATTTTGCAAATGTAATTTTTACTGAATATTATCCAAAAATTGTTTAGACTTAATTAAAATAGAAAGCAAAGCAAATGAAAGATAAAATTGTAATTGCTCTTGATTGTTTATGTATAATTTTTTTAAAACACTCATTTTCATGAACAAAGATACAGTGCTCTCAAATCCAAGGCTCCTCACTGATGAAAGCCACAAGCTAGAAACTAGTCTGGGGATATTGGATGAGTAGGCACTAGAGAGGGATTTTATTCACAAACCTTCCTGCATTCATGGATTATGAAGACTTGCACTTGGTGGCACTACTATATAGTTTAGTACTCTTATTAACAGCATGTGTAAGCATGTGTAACAGTGATCATGTGATGTTTTGATGATAAAACAGTTTTTGTAAATGAGCATGTGTGAATTTTACACTAAAATATAGAAATAAGGTGATATGGTTCACATTCTATCTTTATAGATGTAAATATGAATAGTTACAAAAAGTATGCTACTATATGGAGAGTTTTGCTTCTGTTTAAACACCTTGTGTAAGCATAAAGGATGATGGTCATGTGATGTCTAGTGGTTTAATTTTAAAACTAGCGATTGAATTAATTAATTTATGGATACATCATGCTTTTATTTCAAGTTAAATATACAAACCCAAATTGTGGTAAAGAAAAAAATATTTTTTGGTTTTTAGTGAATTTGTTATTTACTTAAAGCAATTTTTATCAAATATTTTTTAAATCTATTATTTTATTATATATTTCAGGTATTGCTTTCTAATCTGTGAAATATGTATCTTAAATGTCATGTGACACTGGATGTTTTCTCCAAGATAAGAATAAGTGATATGTTTTTTATACTCCTAAAAGTCCATTAACATTTAAAAATATTAATTTTCTCATAAAAGCTTAAAGATATTTTATTATCTACAAATTTTTGATTTTTAGACTGCATTCTGGTGATTTTAATCAAAGATATCTTTTTTATTTGGCATTGGAAATAATCGTGATATAAATAAATAAATATGTTGGGAGTTTTGAATTTTACATATTGTTCCCTTTTTTTTGGTCAGATTTTTTTTTAGAATTTATCTGGTTGAATTTTGAATTAAGCTTCAAGAAAAAATGGAAAAGAGTTGCTTCCTTGTAAAATAAGTAATTAATCAATCGAATTATACATAACTTGAAATAATAAACAACTGATTTGTATGCAATTCATAAATAAATCTTTTTAAGATGCCATTTTTAAAATTGATCATGTGACAATAAATGTTTCACAGCTTTATACCCTCTCTAGTGGTCATCATTAGAAATAAACTCATGAAAATATAAAAAATATTATTTTTATAAATTTACGCATATGTATACACCCATTATACATTTTCTTATTCATCTTTTTCTTTCTTATACCCACTATCTATCATCAAATAAACAACTCTCTTATACTATCAATACATATACATTCATATATATTACCGCTTCTTATCGGGATAAGGTTCATTTATAAATAAAAATCGATTTGATGATATTAAATCAAACTGCATACAAACTAGTTCTCTACTATTTCGAGTTATGTATAATTCGATTGATTGTTTATAAGTTTTTGACAACATTTTATTTATGGTCATATAAGTTACTGGGAAATGATTATAAGAAATGAATTCTAAAATAAGTATAAAATAAAATGAGTATGACTTTTAGAGAAAATATTTTTTAACCTCCAACCCTTTTCCTCCTATGATTGGACTGGCATGGATATTACTATTTTTAATGTCAGTGATGATTCCTTATTATCACATTTTAGAATTATCTTAATGTTTGCCAAGCAATACATTTTCTGAAAACATATATTGTATTAAGAGTTCAGAAAAATTTTCACCTGAAAAAAAAACTTTCAACTTATTATAAGCCACAAACATTAAAGTAATAATTAATTATTACCTTTAAATATTGTTATTTAGACAATTAGTATAGCTTCATTAATAATAGCAATTTATATACATTTAATAATATATTTTAGAAAAAGAATAAATATTTTCAGATTTTTAGGAACAAATAAAAAAAAAGTAGTCAAGCGTTGGTGGTCGAGTGGTCAGCACAGCTGCCTTACAAGCAGTTGTCCCGGGTTTGCGGGTTCGCTTTCCGGCCGATGCTTAGACCCATGAAAAAATAAAAAATAAAAAAAAGTAATAAAATAATATTAAAAAAATAATTCTTACCGCTATTGAAACCGAAATGAAAATGTATCTAGGAAACGACAATATTACAAAATGTGTTTCATTTAATTACTTTTAAAAATAGTACTATAATAAATTAAAGAAATTATTTAATTACATTTCTAATTTATATATTGCTGACAAATCAATTATTATAATAAGCCCTCTATTTTTATTCCTTTTATATTAATTAATAGTCGATTTACAATATGTATTAATTAGTATAATAAATTCTTTAAGACTATATAGATAATTATCAACTATTTCGATAATAAATTTTGGTATAAAACAATATTTATTAATTTGCTAAGCAAGACCTTGGATACAGTGTATCAATTCTAATATTCTCACGGATAAATGATGATTTCATATTATTTTCGGGAGATTCCGGGTAGTAAAAATAATACTAATGTATAATAAAATATATTCTAAAAGAATATGTAAACAATTATTAACTGTTTTGGTAATAATGTTTTGGTATAGAACAATATTCATTACTATGCTGAGAAATGCTTTCGATACAGTGTATTTTTGTCAAAGCATCACTATAGTGAATATTAGCAAATACATTAGTATATCTGCATACATATAAACATACAATAAACTAGTCTTACTAATTATCATAGATTTGCATACTTGCAAGTATAAATTGACTTAGAAATCAGTTATGTCATTAGATTAGATGCCAGTGCATGATAGATTTGCATATTTGTAAGTGTAAATTGACCTAGCAATGGCTATGTCATTAGATTAAATGACCACTGCTTGCTAAAGGGAATGCCAATGGCCTTTACTATCAGCAGGCACTGGCCATTTAATTTAATGACATAGCCAACTACTGGGTCAATTTATACATGCAAATATACAAATTTAAGTTTTATGTATGTTTATATACATGTGGATGTGCTAATGTATTTGCTAATATTCATACGCTGTATCAAAAGCCTGGCTCAGCAAAGTAGTACCAAAAATTTATTATTTGTTACATATTAGCTATATTATATACATATAATTGTAGTGTATTCTTATATACATACTTATATGTGTATGTATGTTAGTTAATAAGGTGCTTGACACTATAATAACATATTAGAATGGCAAGCATTCCAAAAGTTGTTTAGCAATGCACATACCTCTTTTTCCAGAAAGCTTGTCATTACAGTATTAAAAATATGTAATAAGTAAAACAGTCATCAAATAACTTACTGTAAGACAATTGCTGTGATAACAATCTTCCATTAGGTAAGAGTGGAGAAAAATTTCTTCCCAGATTTGTAAATTCCTGGGTAATATGACTTTGATCAACTTTTCTTTTCTGACTTAATTTAAATCAGTACTCTTCAACCTTTGGTTCGTGGGCTGGTGCCAGGCCACAAAAGTAGTTTTATTATACCACAAAATTTTGGATCTCTGATCCAAGTTTGAAGCAGCCTTATTTTATAAACATAATGATACTCAAAAGGTTTAATAATTTATTGTGTTTATACTTGTGTTTGCATGTTTGTGTTTGTATAATGGTAATGATTTACATATGTAGAGCAGTGCAATATAAAAATAGACTGAGTATCAAATGTACAGAAAGGTTTCAGTTGATAAAGCTATCAAAACATTTACTGGGCATAGTATCATGTGAAAATATAAACACTTAAAACCAATAAACACTTAAAAACAATAAAGAGGGATTTCAAATGGTGTGTCTGTATTTGTAAGCACAATGGTTATGCATGTAACACATGGAATTGTATGCAGGCAAAGAATAAAATTCTGATCTTGCCTATGCCTTGATACTCATGCTGTGAAGTCAGTAGTTTTGCCACATCTTGCATCACATTATTTTCAAGTCTATAGCTAGCAAAGGAGCTATATGCAATTAAATTATTTCTCTGTGGGTCAATAAATATAACAAGATAGCATTACTGGTGTGCATAAAGAATATAAACATCACTGATGCACACAAAAAATATAAGATGAAGACATGAAATTCATTTTATCAGTGTTCCAGACAGTAGCCTACAATTTCTAGTTTTAGATAGACAAGAAGCCAACTGTTATGATGACAAATGCATATTCACCTTCTGGAAATGATTTTTTTTGTTCTTTTATTAGGATGAATCTTTTTCTTACAGATACCTTTGAGATTTGGTAACTTTTGGGCTACAAGATAAAAATGAAGAATTCATATGCACCTTGTTTTGGAGATTCTGAAGCTATGGAGTATCTCAGGAAAGAAGTATTGATTTGAAAGATAATTTTGTGAGAAATACAAAGAAATTATCAATGAAGCTGTAATTTAAACTTGGTTAATGTTAAATTAGAAATTATGAACTAACACTGAAGTAATAATTATGTTGGATGTTGACTTTTTTTTTTACTTATTTTTTAAATGGTAGTCACTATTTCTCTTAGCCTTATTGCTTTCTTTAGTTTTTCTATTTTTTTATCAATGTAAAGTTTTTTGCTCTAACATTATTAAAACTGAAGTTATTGTAAAAATTGTGTCTCAATTCAGATTTAAAAAAAAAATTAATATGGCAACCTGATAAATGAAGAAGTTAATGTAAAAATATGCAGAGGACCAATAAGAAAATGTTTCATTTTCTTATTACAGTATTGTTATGTACTATAGTGGGAGGATATATTATTTACTGTAGCAGCATTCAAAGTAGTTTTATTCAATGTTATATATATATTGAGGCAGGTTTAAGAAATTAACCGAAAGTACTTCTTCGGATTTAAGGATTGTTTGTAATAGTTTGTAAACCGTTAAATTTATTATTTTAATTTTATATATATATGTAATGATAAATAATATTTTAATAATGAATAACTATAACAACACGTGAAAATTTTTACAAACGTGATGTGATGTGATGTATTATGGCTTCTCCTTAAACGAAGTCAAGAATATCTCAGCAATTATGCCCAGATAAACCTGTTAGCCACTTTATTTTACATTCTCCACTCTAAATTTACCCATAATCTGCTCTATCCCATTTCCACAACATAATCTTTGTCAACTCTATAACCTTTATATCTAAATCCCCCTTATCTTTTCCCAAACCCAGCATAAAAACCAATAATTCATGTATTTAAAGAATAATTGAACTGCCCTCTAGCTGCAAAGTTTGATAGCATTTTACAATAAGAGAGTGACCATCTCTTATTGTAAAATGCTATTGAACTTTGCAGCTAGAGGGCAGTTCGATTATTATTTAAATACTTGAGCTATCAGATAAGCAAACAAAAAATTTTCTTGTAATTTGTTTAGTCTGAGAGCATTAATATTTATTAATTATTATTGTGTGTGAAAGTATAATTAGTGGTTAAGAGTATTTGAAAGATTGAAAATTGTGTTTTTTATTTGTTTTAAAGTTTTTTCAGTTTGTTATTTATATATATAGAAATTTTTTTAAAAAGTTATTATTTATTTTTTGTTTTGTTTTATTATTTATATATTGTTATTTTATATATAGAATTATTATTATTTTTTTATTTTTAAAAAGTTATTTTGTTGATTAGTTTTTTTGTAAATTTGTTATTAAAAGATTTACTTTTAAGAAAAATATAACGTTTGAAAAACGTTATTTATATATAGAAATTTTTTAAAAAAAGTTATTATTTATTTTTTGTTTTGTTTTATTTATATATTGTTATTTTATATATAGAATTATTATTATTTTTTTATTTTTAAAAGTTATTTTGTTGATTAGTTTTTTGTAAATTTGTTATTAAAAGATTTACTTTTAAGAAAAATTATAACGTTCGAAAAACGTAAAATAAAAAAAATGGATTATATTTGTATTTCAAAATGTTTATATAATCGGGAAAAGGAAATTAAGCGTGCTGTTGTAGAATGTACTATATGTGATGGGGTATATCACTTGAAATGTTTAAATAAGACTAGGAAGGATGTAAAAGGTTTATGGTTATGCAGTCAGTGTATTAATATGATAAAAGAGGTGAGAAAGTGTTTTCAAAGTGTAGATAGTCGAAGAATAGTGGGTGGAGAAAGTAATAGTGTAATGGAGATGATTAGTCAAAGAATAAATAAGATAGAGGAAGAATTGAAGGATGTAGAAGTAAAATTAAAATCATTAGAGATAAAATATGAGGAGATAAAGGAATTATTGAGTAGGAATGATAAGGAAGAAATAGATAAGGAGGACCAGAAGGTATTAGAAAATGTTATGGATAGAGCAGAAAAAGTAGATTATGAAACAGTATTGATAGGAGATTCACTAATTAGAGAATGTGGGGATATAATTGCAAGAGAAAATAGAAGTAGGTATGTAAGAGTATGTTTGCCTGGAGCTAGAATTAGGGATGTAGCAGATAAAGTTAAAAAACAAGGTAGTAGAGATGTATATGTTATGGTGGGGACTAATAATTTATTAGAATCATCAGAGAGAATAATGGATGAGTATGGGGATTTGATTAGGAATTTGATTATGATTAAAGGAAGAGTAGGAATAGTTGGATTATTACCAAGGTTTGACAAGAGTTATTTGTTAGATAGGGCATGTTCTATAAATGAGAGATTGAAAAAATTGTGTGAGAGAAATAATGTTATGTTTGTGGATGTGTGGGATTGTTTTATTGGAAAGAGAGAGTTATATAGTAAAGATGGGTTGCATTTAGGAAAACAAGGAAGTGAAGTTTTAGGGAGTTTGATTTATAAAGAATTTTTTTCGGGAAACTTATAAAGGGGGGTGGGTTTTTAAATTGTAATATTATTAAAAAGAATGGATGGAATATAAGAAGTAAGCAAAAGGAATTTGATTTTGATATAAATATAGATATGGAGAAGGAATGGGTTTGTAAAATTAATGGTAAGAAAGTAATTTATAAATGTAATGGAGAAGAAAGAATTAAAAGAATTTATAAAAGAGTAGTTAGGAAAGAAGAAATTGTTAAAATTGGGTTTTTGAATATGCAAGGTGGTAGGAAACCAGAAAAGTGGATGGAATTAAAAAAAAACAATTGAAAATGAAGAGCTTGAGGTATTAGCAGTAGTGGAAACACATTTAAGAGAAGAAGAAGAACCTATTTTGGAACAGTTGGTATGGCAGGGTATAAATAGAAAAGGAAAAGAAAAAAAGGGTGGTGGTATAGGTGTTATATCAAAAAAATATTTAAATATTGTTAAATGTCAAGAACACTTGTGGTTTGAAATAAGGTTGGGTAGACAAGAATGGATGGTGGCTATAGTTTATATAGCTACTGGAGATAGTCAAATTATATTGGAGTGGAATAGTAACATATACGAATGTTTAGTTAAGGATATACAAAGTTTTAAAGAAAAGGGGAAGAGAATAATGGTTATAGGGGATATGAATGGACATATTGAAGAAATTGATGATGTAGATAATAAAAATGGACAGCTTTTGAAGAATTTTTGTCAGAAAGTGAATTTGAGTATTGGAAATTTATTAAATATTTATGAGGGACAATACACATGGTCCAGAAATAATATATTTCACACAATAGATTATGTATTGGTAGAGAAAGAGGGAATAAATAAAATACGTAAAATTAAGGTATTTGATAATGAAGAAAAAGTATGCACTAGTGATCATAATTTCATTGTAATTGAAATGGTTAGTAATGTGATGGAGAATAGAAATAAAAGTAGAAATAATAGTGAAAGATATGGATGGAGAGTAAATGATAAGAATAAGTTGGAAGAGTATAAAATACAAGTTGAAGAAATAATGGAAGAGTGGGTTGGGGATGAGTATAAGGATTGGTGTAAGGAAGTAGAAAAAGTTGCAAATAGGGTTTTAGGTGAGAATATTGAAAAGAATAAAAGTAATAAAAAAATTAAAATTAGTAAAAGTGTAAAAGAAAGGAAAGAAGCATGTAGAGAATATAAGTGTGCTATTAAGAATAAGGAAAGTGAAAAAGATATTAATGCTAAGTGGGAAAAGTACTTAGAAAAGAAGAAGTTGGCTAAAATAGATATTTATAGAGAGAGAATGAAATTGAATAGGAAATTGTTGGAGGATATTAATAAAAGTGGAAGAGATGGAAGTAAAAAATTTTGGAATTATATTAAAAGGAGAAATGTAGGGGAGAGAGAGTTAGTATTACTAGATGATGAGGGAACTGAGTGTAGTTCTAGAGAAGATTTAGAGAGAATCTTAAATAGTTATGTAATGAATATAGAAAAGATGTTAGATGTGAATGATAGAATATTAGAAAATATGAAAGAATATAGTAATGGGAATATTAGTTTTTCAGAAAATGAACTAAATGAGGTAGAGAAGAAATTGAAAAGTGGGAAGGCAAGAGGTTTAGATGGATGGGCAGCAGAGATGGTAATGAATTTAGGATATAGGGCAAAAGTAAAGTTATTATCCTGTTTTAATAAAATGGCACAGAATAGAGTTTTCCCAAGTAGTTGGAGTAATACAAGAGTAAGGTTATTATTTAAAGGAAAGGGTAAGGATCATAGAAAGTTGAATAATTATAGACCGATAGCGGTAACATCAGTTTTATATAAAGTTTTCTCGTATATGGTGGCTAGTAAAGTTGTAAAATGGATGGAAGGGAATAATGTAGTGGGTGAAATGCAAGGAGGTTTTAGATTAGATAGGCGTATAGGAGATAGTTTATTTGTAGTTACACAACTTATGGATATGAGTAGGAATGCAGATAAACAGTTATATATGAGTTTTATAGATATAGAGAAGGCATATGATAGAGTAAATAGAAATAGATTATGGATAAGTTTAGCAAATTTGGGAATGGATGAAGCTTTAATAGATATTATTAAGAAATTATATGAAAATAATTATTATATATATCAATTAGAGAATATAGAATCAATTAAAGTTAAAAATGGTGTGGGACTAAGGCAAGGATGCCCTATGTCACCTATTTTGTTTGTGTTGTATTTGAGTGAAATGGAAAGAGCAATAGAAAGATTAGGAAGAGGGATAGAGATACCGTTAATAGGTAGTAAGGGAGTATATATTTTGTCAGGTCTTTTTTTTTGCAGATGATATATTTTTGTGTGCAGAAAAAAGAGAAGATATGGAAGTTATGTTGAGGACATGTGCAAGGGTGGGTAAAGAGATGGGGATTAAATTTAGTGAAGAAAAATCAAATATAATGATGGTTAATACTGAGGAAAGAGAAGATGTAGAATTTTTATTGGGAGATATTAAGTTAAGTGTGGTGAATAGATATAGTTATTTGGGAATTATTTTAAGTAATCAGAAAAATTATTTGGATGAATGGGAGAAAAAATTGATAAATGAAGCAAAGAAAAGAAAGGGATTGATAAAGAAATTAACAGTATTTTCATATAATAAATATGATGTAGCTAGAATTATATGGAAAGGAGTTGCAGTAGCAGGGTTAACATATGGTAATGATGCATTATATGTTAGTAAAAAGATATTAGATTATTTAGAAAAAGCTCAAAGGGAAGTAGGAAGACATGCATTGGATGCAGAAGTATGGACAGCAAGGGAGGCAATTCAAGGAGAAATGGGATGGTCAAGTTTTCATATGAGAGATGCAAAAAGTAAAATGAAAATGTTTGGTAGATTGCAGTTTATGGATAATAAAAGAATAGCTAAAATAGTATTTAATTGGGTTATGAGTAAAGGGCAGGTAACAAGATGGGTGAGAAAGGTAATGCGCTATGCAAAAGATTTGGATAAAGAATTTATATCAGTATATTTGTACAAAAGATGGGATGATTGTGTTAAGAGGATTATTGAGTGTTATAGTAGTAAGGAATGGGATAAAAGAATAAATTTATTAATAAAGACTAGGGAGTTAGAGAGATGGAGAAATAGTATGGAGAGTAAAAAGAGTTTAAATATATATAGAAATAAACAGAATATTAGGTGTGAGTTAATATATGATAATAGTAAGGAAAGTAGTTTATTGTTTAAGGCTCGAACGGGATCTTTAGCTACAAAAGAATATACATGTAAATGGAAAAATATGGGTGATTTATTTTGTAAATTATGTAAGGAAGGAATTGAAAATATTAGGCATTTGTTAATTGAATGTAAATGTTTGAAAACAGAAAGGGTACATATAATGAAGTTGTGGAAAAATAAATATGAAAAGAGTGATTATACAGAAAGTGAATTATTGGTTTTTATGCTGGGTTTGGGAAAAGATAAGGGGGATTTAGATATAAAGGTTATAGAGTTGACAAAAATTATGTTGTGGAAATGGGATAGAGCAGATTATGGGTAAATTTAGAGTGGGGAATGTAAAAGAAAGTGGCTAACAGGTTTATCTGGGCATAATTGCTGAGATATTCTTGACTTCGTTTAAGGAGAAGCCATAATACATCACATCACATCACATCACTTTAGTAAAAATTTTCACGTGTTGTTATAGTTATATATATATATATTGACATTGTAAATTACTTTCTTACATATATATATATTGTGATCTTTTAGTTGATCTATTGTCTTTAATAGTCCAAAATTTTAAATTTTAAAGATATAACTGGCACTAATAGATTAATAAATAACTTTTAATAGAGACTTTAAAATAGATTATAAATACATATTTTTATTCGTGATTGTTTTGTTTTATATGTCTGTATGTAGTTTTAATAATAATACATTTTAAAAATAACTATAATGACAAAAAAATCAGTGATTTAAATATTTTATTAATATATTTCTATAAAGCTGAGTAAACAAATTATTTTAACTTTTAATTAAAATGTTGTTTAAATTTAATCAGTTTAAAATATTTATTAAATTTTTTATTTTTTTTTGTATGTTAAATTTTAACATAAAAAGTGAAATATTAAGTAGCTAAAAAAAAAAACTTTCAAGTTATTGACCAATGATATTTAAGCACACAAGTTTCATATAATGTTGGAAGGAATTTTGATAGGACTTGGCAGACGATGTAAAAAAAAAAGGAGTATGTAAATTAAATGGTTGTAGGAAATATTGCTAAAGTTTATCTAAATTATAAAATATTTTATTTTATATATTAGTAAGAAGTTAATTAATCTTAATTGAATAAAAATAAAGTGTTTAAAAGAAGTTCAACAAGATGATGGAATAATCTAAACCAATTTCTTCATCAAGGTCACAAATCATAATTTGGGGAAATCGATTTACAATTTCAAATTGCCAGTACAGAAAAAGTTGCCATTAAATATTATTATTATAAGCAGAAAAATGGAGGAGGATAAAAGTAATTCAATACAAGTAATTAAAAAAGTGGACAATCATCGCTAAATATTTCCAGTTTATCTTTGCTTTATTTACTTATTTAAAAAAACCAACTTAAGTGATAGTTTAATTTAAAAATACAAAAAAAAAAAAACCCCAAGATCAGAATAGCTAACTTTCATGAGTTAAGCAAGAAAAGGTATAGATAGAACTTTAATATAATAGATAATAGAAAAAAGAAGTTGAAGAAAATAATGTGGTATTAGTTAAAGTAACTTATATTGTTCAAATTAAAAATATAATATTACTATTAAATAATTGATGTATAATATTTTACAACAACAGTAATTTTAATCAAATGAATAGAATAATAGATGTTTATTCTTGAATAATAAATAAAAATATACAGGTGAGATAAGTCTTCTACTTATTCATTACATGTTATATTAAAGTAAACAACGTGAATGCCAGAGAATTCTAGAAGAGGAGATAATAAACTTAGGTCGGTCAGATAGATTGAAAATTGTATTAGGAGACTTAATTTCAAGAAACTTATGTATATTTATCCTAAAGAAAATAAATTCATGTGTAAAACATAGAAAAAAAACGAAGAATTTAAGTAAAAATCATTTGTAATCGGTACTTTAAAGGATTAACATTTAAATATATATATCTTTGACTTGATTGGTTGATTTGCTGATTCTATCAATTTTTTTAATAGTTGTGTATAAAAAATTCTGACATATAAATAATGAAAAGTGTCTGAAAGAGCAGCACCGTGAGAGATTTTAGTTTATTATTATTACTGCACCAATTTAAAATGTTGGGAAGATCTTTGGAATTGCTAACAAACCTAACCGTTTAAAATCCTAATGTGCAAAGAAGTATTGACTATCGTATTAAAGTATGTGAGAAGGAATCACAAAGAAGAAAAAAATAAACAATATTTTTTTTTCTTTGGATATTAGTTCTGCAATTGCCAACAGTATCTTAATTGTTAAGTTAATCTTAAGTTAATTAAGTTAAATGATTATATGTACTATTATGTATTATATTTTAATATTTGTTTTCAAGTTAATAATTTCAAACGATATACTTAAGATGAGAACGTAAGAAGCGTGAGGAAAAGAGAAGATTGAAAATGGGGTAAAATAATACTTTTAAGTTTTATTATAACGTAACAAAAATTTAAATTAATTTATTGTATGCTCTAGTGTACAAAGTAATTAATAATCAATGTACTATTATGATAAAGAAACGAGAGATGGTAGTTATAATACTAATAAAAATATATATATGAAAAAAATATATATGAAAGGATTAAATGTGTGAATGATAAAAAAAAAAGTTTTGATCTCAGTTTTAATATAAGAAAGTAAACATTGACGATTGTAAATAAATAAATATTTTAGTACAAATGTAGACTAATGCTTTGTTTCTATTCCAAATTATTTTCACAACACCATCATATCTAAATACATAAATTATGGGGAATATTATAAAGAACAAAACTTGATAAATTAATTGTTGATTAAATTAAATTATAATTACTTAAATGATAATATTTAAGAGCATCATAGTTTTAACATGAAATACTTATATCTTTAAAGTCACATAATTTGAATTCATTCATAAAATAAATTAGTATATGAGTTTATCAGAGAGATTGGTATAGGAATACCTCAGATAGCTTACATTTTAAGATAAGAGGAAATATAAAACAGTATAAGGTGATTAATTAATCTACTGAAGTTATTAAAAAATATTTTGATTAATGAATATAGTTTATGGTGATCATAAAGTAGTTTATTTTATAATTAGTATTCTTAATTCATAATTCTATTAATTGTTGGAAAATATGGTAATAAGCAATAATAGGGAATTTCTTCTAGTTGTTAAAAAGATATGCTAGTTATAAAAAAAAAAAGATCTAAATTGTATTGTAATGTTAGGGGTGGTTATTATTAAGATGGTTGGATCTTAGTAAAATCCCTCTTATTATTGGATTTTATTACTTTTTTATGTAATTGATTTGATATTCCATTAAGCGGTACATTTTAGGTATTTTATTAATGTTAAAACCATTATATTGTAACTTTCTCTTAAATCTACCTTAGATATTATGTAATAGATTTTTATAGTCAAGTATTGAGTCTCTTCTTATGAATTAATGTTTTATATAATTTATTGTTTGATGTTTAAGTAAGGCTGAAGATAGGTTCAAGTTGTATAATGGATCTGTGTAGAGTCCAGGGCAGACATGTTATCTTTGATCTTTTTATAAATCTAAGTTTGACAACATTAATTAATTTCTTCAGCTTGCAAATAATAAAGTTTCCACTTCTATTAAAGAAATTTAAAAAAAATTCTTTTCTCTTAAGTCCCTACTTATTTATTTCATCTATAGGTATTTTGATATTATTCCTGCTATGATGTATTACTTCAATAACCTATTATTCTATGTTTGTGATATTTTTTATATAATGCCTCCAAGTAATGTGTGGACAAATTTAATCGATAAAATTTGTCAGCATATCCCATGGAAGCATTATTTAAACAAATTGCAAACATAGAATAATACATTATTGGGAATAATACATCATACCATGCGTAATATGAAAGTTCAAATGTAAAAAAATAATGGAAGTATATAGTCATTATGAAAAAGAAAAAAAAGACATTACAATACTAAATAGAACAGGTAATTGTGAGTTGTGCCTTTTTATTATGGCCCTTTGTGCTATCAAAACCATCCTTTCCCCTCTGGGCATAATTTGGCACTTTGTGTTGTCATAAAGACCCAGCAGTATAAATACAAAAACTCCAAATCTAAAAGGAAAACACATCTTATTTCCAATGATGGAAAAATATATTATTCACTGTTGAAAGAGGAGAAATATGGAAAAAAAAACTTGAAAGATTTTTTAAATGGTGACAATTGTTTTAGTTGTAAGTTTAACATTATATTCTAAATATTTTGTAAAAAATCCCAAATATATAAAGTTTTAGCAAAAAATAACAAAGCACAAATATAGAGTTTTAGCTGTGAATGTATTTTTACATATAAAACTGCATTATTTACAAATGATGTGAGAGATGTATGATATTGTGGGGGAGAGTGGGAAGTCACTGTAACATAAAGTTTTGGTTTTATCTAATGTTATATTTTAAATATTTTGTTGAAATAAAAGAAAACACGTACCATATATAAAGTTTTAGCAAAAAACACACACACATAAAGTTTGGGCTATAAATGGATTTTTAAATATAAAACCATATTACTTATAAATGATATGAGAGATGTATTATATTGTGGGTAGAAAAAGGGCATTGTGATGAACTGAACTGTTTAATAGCTTCACAAATGGACCAAAATGGTCAGTTTATTTGACATGGATTAGTCATGCCAGAATTCTTGGTTGCCATGACATCATAAATGAAAACTTTGAATAAATATTACCAGATGCAAATGTCTCTGGAGTAATTAGTCACAGCAGGCATATATCAAAGTACCCAACTATAATATAAATATGATATAGAAATGTGGATTTAAACAGAACATAGAAATCTAATACACATTTCATTCTTGTGTCATGCACACATCTTGAAATATAAAAAATGCTATTGGTTTTATTGGTCAAGAAGTCATAAGAAGTTCAACATCCAAAACTGCGAGGGCCAGAATTGATCCTGGAACTTCCCAATTCCAAGTTAAATACTATACCAACTGCACCAAATTCGGCCAAACTCGCACATGTCAGTAATGTTATCACAGAATTAGTAGATAAAAGGACTTAATAAAGCCAATAGCACATAATCCTTTTGTTGGAAAAACCTTTTATTTTACAATATTTGTTAATACCATAATGAGCACAAAAGTATCCTCTCAGTTATAAAGAAAACAATCGTATGAATATCCTATGTGATTGTATTCTATAATTTCCCGTTTTATAACCATAAAATCAACTTTGAATTAATAATTGACTATACCTTATAAACCAGGGGTGGCCAACTTTTGTGTTCATAAAATCTACTTTTTATTTTAAAAATGTGTTGTGATCGACTTGTTGTCATAGGCCATCGACTTGTTGTCATAAGCGTAGACTAAGTGGAGGGAGGTGTGAAATACACACTATTTTTATATATCTACCTAGTAAAAAATAATTATTTAACGGGCCAAAAAAAACTCATGCCCGGGGGAAGCAACGTGAGTAATTATTAATAATATTTATTAATTCAAATTAGCTACATTAAATCAAGATTAAAAATATTTTTTCAATAATGATATGGCTTAGTGGACTTCATCTATCTAGAATTGAAAAAAAAAATTAGAACAAAAACAAAAATAACACAAAAAAAAACTTGAAAATCTTGACTTAATTTGTTTCACTCGTTACCCGACAGCTTTTGCCAGATTGGCCTCGCGATCGATCCAAAATGGCTTTGCGATCGACCGGTGGATCAAGATCGACTTGTTGAACACCCCTGTTATAGACTATATAATAACTGAAATACATGCTTATTAAATACCTGTATCATTATATGTAATATATAGGGTATATGAGCATATAAGTGTATCAGTGATATGAGATAGAGTGGTGAATGGTGGATCGTGTGAAAGTCTGTGCTCATATACCCTATATATTACTTATAAACTATAATAACTGAAATTATCAAGCTTTGAGCCGCCAATTAGTGAATTAGTTACTTCTAATAAAATTATTACAAACGCACAAACACTGGTATTTCATTTTGGATGAGCTAACTTTTTTTTTTACTTTTGGTCTTATATATATCACGTAAGATTTTGAGAAAGAACACTTTCGTTCATCTTTTAAGCTATTGGTAAATAATTTAATGTTATTTTTTCTTTCTTATGTTATATTGTTATTTTATTGCTCATATTTTTCGTAAGTTCAAAGAAAATATTTCTACATGAAAATAATTGCTTGTTTTATCAGTTTGTTATTTATTTAACTTTTAAAATTAAAATGTCCATATGTTTTTTAGAATGTAGTTTTCATAAAATAAAATTAAAAAAAAATCTTGAAGGATGGAAACGGGGAGAGGGGGTAGAGATAAAAATTGCCATTGCGTTTAATTTATTATTCTATCTATTTAACTTGATCTGAATTTCAAATTCAGTATAATTTGTTTCTCATTTTGTATTTAAATTTATTTATTTAATCAGAAAGCGAAGAAAATATAAACTAAATTTTCTATTTGCAAAATAGTTTGAATAAATTAGATAATGCATTTATAGAATTTATTAAAAATATTAATTGAAGTAAGTTTATAGATTTTAAAAATTGTTTAAATCATTTTGTTTATTAAAGAAAGAATTTTGTTATTTCATGTTACAGATTATCTTTAGCTTGGCGTTCAATCATTTGGCATTGTTCTTACTTTTGATCCCCCATACGATTTGTTTTCTTGCTAAAACGTTCTTTATTTACTTTTCAAGTATCTGATAATCATTACGTCACCAATTCAAAATATTTTGACATGTATTGTATGTGTGTGTGCGCGCGGGTTTTCCGGTAATATTTTTGTTCATAAAAAAACTATCATTAAAACAAATAAATAAATTTATGTACCAAATATAAATAAATATAGTAAAACACCAACATGTAAAATCTCTGGCAATGTTTTGATCAAACGACCATAATTATCATATTTACACATATTTCCCCCCATTTATGATATTTTCAATTCCATGCAATAAAGATATTTATTGGATGAATTTGCTCTAATCTAAAATCTAGATGTAGTTCCTGTGCACTACATTTGAGAGTAGTTATTGCAAAAGAATATGCACTTGTTGAGAACAAAACAACTCGGACTTTATGACAACCGATATGCAAATGATTGGTCAGTAATTATTATTTGTTAATTGCAGTTAGTGACCTCAAACCTAGTCATCATAAAATTATATTCAGACATTCGGTGTCGATTTAGTATGCGCTCACGGCCGCCATTTTGAATTACAAGAACCACCCAAACCATGCTGAAACATCCAACCGATAAATGACATCGATCAAAATGGCCATTTTCGTAGAAAAAAAAAACCAAAAATCGGAATTTTCATATAAAAAAAAAAAACCAATCACGTGACCAAAATATTATAACACAAAAATCGCAATTTTCATAAAAAAAAACCAAAATCGGAATTTGTCATAAAAAAAAAAAAAGCCAATCACGTGACTAAAATATTATAACAAAAAATCGCAATTTTCATAAAAAAAAAAAAACCAAAAATCGGAATTTTCATATAAAAAAAAAAAAAAACAATCACGTGACCAAAATATTATAACACAAAAATCGCAATTTTCATAAAAAAAAACCAAAATCGGAATTTGTCATAAAAAAAAAAAAAAGCCAATCACGTGACTAAAATATTATAACAAAAAATCGCAATTTTCATAAAAAAAATCACGTGATTAAAATATTAAAACACAAAAATCGCAATTTTCATAAAATAATCACGTGATTAAAATATTAAAACACAAAATCGTATATGCCAAAAGATTATAACTTATGAAATCTGAATGCTAAAAATGGTAAAAAATAATGATGAAAAGATTTTAAGCAATAATTATGTTTTCATTCATTTACAGAAATGGAATCACGAGACCAAAAAGGCGGTAAAGATCTTGAATACACGTTTACTCCTAATCAAAATGATGACTTAAAATTGATAGATTTAAAATACGAATTATACTATATGCTAAAAGATTGTAACTTATAAAATCTGAATGCTAAAAATGGTAAAAAATAATGATGAAAAGATTTTAAGCAATAATTATGTTTTCATTCATTTACAGAAATGGAATCACGAGACCAAAAAGGCGGTAAAGATCTTGAATACACGTTTACTCCTAATCAATATGATGACTTAAAATTGATAGATTTAAAATACGAATTATACTATATGCTAAAAGATTGTAACTTATAAAATCTGAATGCTAAAAATGGTAAAAAATAATGATGAAAAGATTTTAAGCAATAATTATGTTTTCATTCACTTACAGAAATGGAATCACGAGACCAAAAAGGCGGTAAAGATCTTGAATACACGTTTACTCCTAATCAATATGATGACTTAAAATTGATAGATTTAAAATACGAATTATACTATATGCTAAAAGATTGTAATTTATAAAATCTGAATGCTAAAAATGGTAAAAAATAATGATGAAAAGATTTTAAGCAATAATTATGTTTTCATTCACTTATAGAAATGGAATCACGAGACCAAAAAGGCGGTAAAGATCTTGAATACATGTTATCTACATCAATCTTTTTAAAAAATCATTTTAGTTTATTAAACCATTTACTTCTCCTAATCAAAATCTGAATTCTAAAAATGTTAAAAAATAATGATGTAAGAAAGATCAGTGGTTGCTAGTTTCAATTTTAGTTTGCGAGGTTATCAAACATATAACGGTACCCACATAACTTATAAAATCTGAATGCTAAAAAGTAATGATGTAAGAAAGATCGGTGGTTGCTAGTTTGAATTTTAGTTGGCGAGTTTATCAAACATATATGAACTAAAGGATATGAATTTTTAAACAGAAAAAGTGAAGGAAAAATTGATAAAAAATAAAAACCCACATGTTCAATTATAACTTCTACTTACCAGAAATTCTTGCTTTGTCCCACATAGATACTATTTGAATTTCGTCTCCTAATGTCAAAATGGCGTCTACTCTTGATCGCGTGAGATTCACACAGGCTGAAGAAATCTATAATTTGCATTGATACGTCGAACTCTTGAAATCGAGACAATCCCTATTTATTTACATGCAAGTGATTTTTATCATCAAAAAATGAACACAGAAACATGTTTAAAGAAAATAAATACATTTTATTATTAATTACAATTATTTACTTTAAAATTCTTTAGGTTTTTAAAAATCTTTATTGTTTTGTTTAATTACTTTAAAATATGTAAATTTTATATATTTAAAGAAATAGAAATAAAAACTCAGCGTTGTTGACATGTGCTCATATGCGACTTGAAAATGTCTATAAAAGACACTTTTGTTTCAAAATCTTTAGATTTTTAAAAATCTTTATTCCTCATGTTAAAAAAATGCCACGTCGTAATACATACACTAAAAAAAAAAAATAAATAAATAAAAATGTATTGATTATTTCAAATGTAAAAGTTATTTACTTTTAAATAAGATAAACACTAACCTTTTCACCGTCAGTAAGAATCTTTAGCATCTTTGAGAAATTTAATAAATGTATCGCTCTCATTTAGATGCTTTTTATCCATCCACCAACAAATTGAGTCTAGATGGGATTGTAAAAGATCCGGTGTCGTCCCTCTCATTTTTTTTAATATTTTAACTTTGGCTTCCAGCCATGATCGCTCAATAGATTGGGTATGAGCGCCTGTTACCGGATTGACATAATTTTGTTGGTGGTTGACGGTGAAATGTTGAAACCCTCTATCTTTCAGGTCTGCATAGGCTGGCCACTCATCTGAATGAATGACAGAGCCAGCCGTGCATTCCCTCTCAATAATGGGAATCAACGTAGCTTTGTCACGACGTGGCACTACAAAATAGCGACAATCGGTACCCTTTTTTAGTCCGAACACCCAGGGTCCATCAATTCGAGCCCCGTGGTTTTTTTTGTTAATTAGGGTTACCGATGTATCCTTGGAGGTACATGGATGATCGCCACTTAGGAGTCTTCCCCTATTATATTTTCTTCGGCCAGCAAATCTAGCTTCATCTATCTGAACTGGTTCTTCTTCTGTTCCTACTAACTGTCCTTTCTTCTTAACTGCTCGGGAACACACTTCCCTGCAAAAGTTAAACCAGTCTACAATTGTAGGCATAGATTTGCTGGCCATCTTCGCTGCTAGTCTAGTTGGCATATCTAGAATGAAAAAAAAAAACAAGCTCCATAATTTCACGTATGGTCAATCGGCTTGCAATCCTACCACTTGCATCTACATAGTGGAAAAACGGATTGCCTGTACGAATCGATCTAGTAGTATGGCAGTGGGAGCACCGCATCGTGGGGACCCAGTCACCCTTCCGATTCTTCCTTCGTTTTTCAACCATGACATCGCCACACTTTGCGCAGGGCTGCTTACTCTCTTCATCATTGAGAAGATCATTATCCCGCAAAAACGTAACGGCTTGATTTTCGTTAGAGATAATATTGTAATAAAAGTTTTGCAAAGCCATGTTAGTTAGGAGATGCACTTTGGTTACTAAAGACCAAAGATTTTGAAACAAACGTGTCTTTTATAGACATTTTCAAGTCATATGATCACATGTCAACAATGTTGAGTTTTTATTTCTATTTCTTTAAATATATAAAATTTACATATTTTAAAGTAATTAAACAAAACAATAAAGATTTTTAAAAACTTAAAGAATTTTAAAGTAAATAATTGTAATTAATAATAAAATGTATTTATTTTCTTTAAACATGTTTCGGTGTTCATTTTTTGATGATAAAAATCACTTGCATGTAAATAAATAGGGATTGTCTCGATTTCAAGAGTTCGACGTATCAATGCAAATTATAGATTTCTTCAGCCTGTGTGAATCTCACGCGATCAAGAGTAGACGCCATTTTGACATTAGGAGACGAAATTCAAACAGTATCTATGTGGGACAAAGCAAGAATTTCTGGTAAGTAGAAGTTATAATTGAACATGTGGGTTTTTATTTTTTATCAATTTTTCCTTCACTTTTTCTGTTTAAAAATTCATATCCTTTAGTTCATATATGTTTGATAAACTCGCCAACTAAAATTCAAACTAGCAACCACCGATCTTTCTTACATCATTACTTTTTAGCATTCAGATTTTATAAGTTATGTGGGTACCGTTATATGTTTGATAAGCTCGCAAACTAAAATTGAAACTAGCAACCACTGATCTTTCTTACATCATTATTTTTTAACATTTTTAGAATTCAGATTTTGATTAGGAGAAGTAAATGGTTTAATAAACTAAAATGATTTTTTTAAAAAGATTGATGTAGATAACATGTATTCAAGATCTTTACCGCCTTTTTGGTCTCGTGATTCCATTTCTGTAAGTGAATGAAAACATAATTATTGCTTAAAATCTTTTCATCATTATTTTTTACCATTTTTAGCATTCAGATTTTATAAGTTACAATCTTTTAGCATATAGTATAATTCGTATTTTAAATCTATCAATTTTAAGTCATCATTTTGATTAGAGTAAACGTGTATTCAAGATCTTTACCGCCTTTTTGGTCTCGTGATTCCATTTCTGTAAATGAATGAAAACATAATTATTGCTTAAAATCTTTTCATCATTATTTTTTACCATTTTTAGCATTCAGATTTTATAAGTTACAATCTTTTAGCATATAGTATAATTCGTATTTTAAATCTATTAATTTTAAGTCATCATTTTGATTAGGAGTAAATGTGTATTCAAGATCTTTACCGCCTTTTTGGTCTCGTGATTCCATTTCTGTAAGTGAATGAAAACATAATTATTGCTTAAAATCTTTTCATCATTATTTTTTACCATTTTTAGCATTCAGATTTCATAAGTTATAATCTTTTGGCATATACGATTTTGTGTTTTAATATTTTAATCACGTGATTATTTTATGA
This sequence comes from Epiperipatus broadwayi, assembly GCA_028023455.1. Taxonomy (NCBI): domain Eukaryota; kingdom Metazoa; phylum Onychophora; class Udeonychophora; order Euonychophora; family Peripatidae; genus Epiperipatus; species Epiperipatus broadwayi. Next base: position 181,208 of record JAQFVV010013186.1, read on the forward strand.
AAATTGCGATTTTTGTGTTTTAATATTTTAATCACGTGATTTTTTTTATGAAAATTGCGATTTTTTGTTATAATATTTTAGTCACGTGATTGGCTTTTTTTTTTTTTATGACAAATTCCGATTTTGGTTTTTTTTTTTATGAAAATTGCGATTTTTGTGTTATAATATTTTAGTCACGTGATTGGTTTTTTTTTTTTTATATGAAAATTCCGATTTTTGGTTTTTTTTTTCTACGAAAATGGCCATTTTGATCGATGTCATTTATCGGTTGGATGTTTCAGCATGGTTTGGGTGGTTCTTGTAATTCAAAATGGCGGCCGTGAGCGCATACTAAATCAGCACCAGACATTCTATTAATCTCTTGTTGTTTAGACAAAATGCGATGATAAAGTACATTTATTTTATCAGATCTTTTAGATTCTGTTTCAATGTCAACTTTTTAATACAGTATAAACTTTCTTGTGTATTAAATTACATCATAATATATCACATGATATTATTGTGTTTTCAATTTAAGTCTCATAGTTTTGTGGTTAAGTAGAGATAAAAGGTCACAGCTGGAGGGTTGCACTAGATCCTAAAATCTAGGTGCAGTGCTCTCAGATCCAAGGCTCCTCACTGATGAAGGCCACAAGCCAGAAACTAGTCTGGGGATATTGGATGAGTAGGTAGTAGATGGGGATTTTATGCACAAGGTTTCTGGCATCGATTGATTATTCTGGCTTGAATGACACTACTGTATGGAGAGTTTTGCCTGTTTTAAATCATAATATATCCAAAATAAAAACATCTACAAAGTCATCTGTACTTTTATCTAAAGAGCCTTTTTTTTCTTTTTTTAATCAAAAATGTATTTGTTCATTTTCTATGTTTCTTATACTATTTTCACAAAGCTTTATCAACACTAATGTTTTTAGGCATCAATATTTTTTCTATTTTTCTTCACAGCCTTCTTTTACATTCTCACAATGTGGCATAAAATAAGCAGTTTTATCCTAGTTAATCATCATCTTAAAGATTTGATTTAAACAACTTTTTGAGTCACTCCTTAGTGCTTAGTTACCATGTTTTAATTTATTGGCAGTTAGATATTTTATTGTTGATTAGATGTGATATGTTGGACTATTCTATCATTTATGAGTGAATGTTGAATGTATAGAAAATTTTTTTAAACTTTATTTAAACTTTCCAAATACAAAGAACTTGTTAGTAATAAGACACAAATAGACAATACATGGTAGAAGTTGAACTTACACCTTTAGATTCTTGAATATCGAATTTAAGGCAAATGCTCTACGAACGGAGCTATTCTGTCAAAGGCAACATATAGTAGAAATTTGATATATTTATATATGAGGGTTGGTTCAAAAGCCTCCTGAGTCCTTCAATTTTTTTTTAATGAGGCTAATTAGTTTATTGTTGATTAGTTATCCATAAAGGCAAACATAACTGATTTTAATGTTATCTACTTTATCTATCACTGTAGTATTTATCTTTTTTATAATCTCAAAACTTTAATATTTATTTTGTAGTTAACATGATGGGACTATTTTATATATATATTATAATGATCGGATGAAAAAGGCTTAATGTAATCTGCACTACAGGGCACCACTAGGCATTTGAACCTAGAAAATTTATATAGTAGGCAGATATATAAGTATAAAAAAAATTATTTTATACTGGTTGATTCCGATCATTAGCTCATTGTCACTAGCTCAGTGGAGACACGGAGATAATAATATATATCTTTAATGTATATCTTAAATATAAAAAAATAAAAGCCACTGCCAGTAATTAACCCTTTTCCCGCGCTCGACGAGACTCCTCGTCGACACCTAAAATCACTCTAACTTAGTTCGTTTTTATACGATAAAATTCGTTAAATACGTATTTAATTCGTTTTTAAAAGTTCTGTACGATGGTGACATCTTCCGATTTATTTTAGAAGTAAAAAATAAAAAAAAACGCATTTTAAACCTAAACAAAGAAGGAACATTATTTGTGATTGGTTCTTAGCATGCTCTCAGCCGAAAAAGACATTCTGATTGGCTGGAAAGAACAAAGAAACTGCCTGATCAAAGAAAATAAAGAAAAACGCTGAGATTTTCATTTCGAATACGATTTAAATTATTATTAAATAATATTTATGGAAATTAAACATAATTTTCAGACATAATAATAAAAACACGACGCTCTTCCGATCTATTGAAGATTTAAGTAAATATATTGAAGATGTAGTAAAAAGAAATATTTACTTTTCTATAACGTAAAAGTCGATCTTTTTGTTTACATTATAACTTTTATGTTGCCGATATAGAATATCTTAGAATAAATAAATAGCAATTTATTTTTGAAAGAACTTTCGTTTTCTTCATGACCTGAAAAATTAATTATATACTTTTTATAAACGTATCTGAGTTGAATTTAATATTATAGACGAATATGTTTTAACAATAGGCTTTGTCTTCAGTTTGTGAGTTGGCCAATTAAAAGATTTGATTTTTATCTCATACAACCAATGATTTAATTAGCGGTTTAAGGGTTAACACACAAACAATATTTATTGACGCACATATATAATCTTTTAGAATTTGAGGAATAGCATTTATTATTTTAGATTTTAATATTAACATTTAATTGAAATTATTATTTTAAAATTTTAAGATTGTCGAGTATGAATAAACTACATAGATTTGCATTTGAAAAGAAAATTTTCTATCCCTTATTTAACCTTAGGCCAAAAATTCACAGTCAAACCGGCGTCAATCCATCTGATACATTGATGTATTCAATGCAGCATGAATACAACAGCACAAAATACTATACTGTCAGGAATGTACATTTGAACAGTAAGTGGAGTTAGAGAAGACATTGTCTCTCAACCAAACAGGAATGCTACATCTTCTGGTGAGAAGAACAATAAACAAAAAACTCCATAGGAATGGGCCGCGTCTTCTGTCTTACTATCCAATTCCAATAGGCAAACAGGGGGTGTGCGGCATATACTGCGATTCTGCACGTAGCGAACCTCATACTACATCTACTAATTACATCAATATATCCAATCCATTGACCCAATTTAACTACGAAACAAATAACCTAAGATTACCCTCCCCTAATTAATTAATATAACTTTACAAATCTATATAGTCATTCACACCCGACTTAAATTTAACTTTTATATAAGTTTGCACAGATGGATTTATAAAAGTTTGTTGTTTAATGTTGTTGAGCATAGATTGACTACACAGATTACACACTCAAAAAACATCTCAACATAGACATACATGATCAAAATATAAAGTCATTGATGTAATTGCAGAGGGAATTCACTAGAAACCCAATGACATTCATCATAAGATGCCACATTGACACCAATATCTAACAAGACATCCGAATAAATACATTTTAGATATTCAACATAAGACATCATTATTTACTGAATGTCTATATATTTTAATCATATATGAAAACAAAAACGTAATTAAACGTGAATGAATCTATGCAAGCATCTATGCCCAACTTAAATTTAATGCATTTAAAATTTAAACAATAAATATTAATACAAATAAAAAATAATAAAATGGAAATGATTTTTTTTTAGCAAACAAATATGTAAAAATTAAACATTTACAATTAATTTGAAACATAAATCAGATAAAAGTTCCTTTTTAAAATCTAGATTAGCTGATCAAATCTTTAAAGTTCTTAATTACTTTTAGTTGTTAATTTGTAAAGTTCATAGCTCACATAGAAGAGTCCAGGTTCCTGTTTCTAATTCCCATGGCATCTCCATTGGAAGACCGATCTGATGTTCTGGAGGTGACCTTAGCTGGTTTCATTTCGGAATTATAGTCACTTCATTTTTTTAAAAAAAAAGAGTGTGATATGTGCGTCCTATCACATGTCTCAAACACAAAAAAGGCTGCACTGTCTGGAACTCAATATTTCTCTTTTTATAGTATCCACACAGATTCAACCAACAAAACATCACTAATCCATCATTTTCATTCAGGTATGGGCTGAGGCTTGGTGCTTCCATTGGTCAAGCTAATTCTTTTTATTCTCTTATCTATCTTATCCTCTGACTTTTTAATTACAGTATATAAGAGCCCCGAGGGCTAGTTTGCTTTTCAATTACTTTATAAAACAATCATTTCCGTTTACAAAAATATTTTATCTTTAAATCTTGTACTTTTTTTTATAAGAAAGTACGTTCAAATACTTTTATTTAAAAAAATATTTTTAAAGTTTTGCATTTGTGCAAATATATATATATACGTATACACGTTTAGCTTTTAGTTTTTAATAAATTTATTTTTATTTGCGAACTTAAAGTTTTTATTTTAAATTAATGTAACGGCATATTTATATGCATATTTATATATCGTTACAATATATATATATATATTAAAAAAATTCAAACTTTAAACTTTTCAAAGTCATACAACAGTTAGTAATAACACCCAAGCTTGTATAAAGCATAATGTTTAATTAGAATGATATCTTTTTTTACCATGATGCTGGTTTGACAGTCACAGTAACTAGCATGGGAATCAAGTTGGTAATATTTACACTTGTGGAATAATAGAATTGAGATATTGTTCTTATCAACTAGGATATTATTATCAATGTTAACAATTGATAAAAAAATGATATATATATATATTTATGGGAGACTTCCTGATTTTTCCATTTGTTTTTAAGTGTAAAGTTAAGAAGTGCTTTTCAAACTTTATAAATTATCTCACAAGGTTGATTAACAGGGCTATATGTCATTGTTATGTAAGCAGATTCTTTAATTTTTTTTCTTTTTCCCCTCTGTCTAACATTTTTGTCTTTTTCTAGGCAAATAAATTTTTATTGGTACGTCCATGTTTTCTGATCTTTAAAATATGACTTTACATTTATATAATATTTCATAATTGAAATTTGTGTTTTCCAATTTAATCTATTTAAAAACTTTAAACAGAGTTTGAATCTTTCTAAAAACGTTTCACTATTACAACTAAAAGATGAAAATAATTCAGCAAAAATGCTACCGCTAAAAACCTTTAGAAAAACATTTAGTATAAAATGTGTTAATATTTTCTCAGTTTATGGCTATAAATATTAATATTATACACGATAAAGCAGAAATAAAGTTTATTTTCTCCATGTGTGTGTGTGCTTAATTGAAAAAAAAAAAGGCTACATTAATCTTTAACTAATGTGTAAAGTTTGTATCTGGGCTGAGGATAATCTTTAGTTTAATAAATTATTATTGACAATCATTAATGAATTTATATAGATTTGTATTAAAGTTGTAGGGGGATAAGGTTGACACTTGTTAATCAAAATGTAAGAATTATTATTAATCTTTTTTAAAGGGTAATATCAAATTTTAAATAGTGATTATTAATGATGAAAATGATATCGAATATAAATTAGTCATTAGCAAAAAAATATTGCACATTTGAACATTGTAAGACATTTAGCTATATATATTTTTCTGAAAAAGAGGAAATAAATGCAAGGAACAGTCAAAAAAAAAAAAGAGGGAAAGAAAACAACCTTCTCTAATCATTTATATTAAATAGTTTTTTTTTTATGTGTCAAAGCATCGGTCGGGAAGCGAATCCCGGGACAACTGCTTGTAAGGCTGCTGTGTTAACCACTCGGTCATCATCGCTTGACTATATTAAATAGTTACAATTGAAAAATCATATAGATAGTTGAATATAAATTAATCACTAATAATAACAATAAAGTTGTGCTCTAACGCAAAGCATTATTATTATAAGTTTGACCAGCGTAAAGCATAAATCTATAATTTATTAATTAATCACTAATAAAACAGTAGTGCATATTTGATTTTCTGGAACGGGTCAAAAAAGTTGAATCAAGAGTCAAAGTTTTAAGACATTTGGCTACATAGATTTTTTTGAAAAAGAAGAAAGAAATGCACGGAACAGTAGAATAAGCAAATAGAGAGAAAAAAAACAACCTTTGCTAACCATTTATATTAAATAGTTGCAAATGAAAGAACATATAGATAGTAAAATGAAAAATTATGAAACATTTGAACTAGATTTTTATTAGAGAGAAAAAATGTGTCTTCGAAAATGGGAGGAGAAAATCAGAAAACATGACTAAAAGGGAAGAGTTATCCTTTGATATTTGTTGTTTTGATCAAATCTTCAAAAGATTAGGTAACACTAACCTTATCTACATTAGTGTATTATGAGATGAATTACAAAATATTTATTTCTTCATCATTTCCACCAAGGAATTGTTGTACATTTTCTTGCACTTACAAATTGTTAAGTAATTGATAATTCTAATTCTTATTGTTTTCCAAAATATTATAAATAGAAAGATATATTTAAAATGAGAGAGTAAAAAATTATCATTAGTTACTTTATTTTATATTAAGAGTCATGAATGATGTAATTAAGGTACTCCAATTTTTGTTTGTCTCTCTATCCTGCATCTAACTTTGAAGTAAATTACACAGTTTTTGGACATTGGTGCAAGCATATCATTTAATGTAAAATTGGGCAGTATAAAACTTTCAACTAAGCTTAAGTAAAAATAGAAATGGCTATAAAATCAAACCATACAGTTCTAATGTATAATATAATGAGCATGCTAATAAATTCCCCTATCTCCATACTGTTTTCAAGCTAATGGCTTGTCAGTGATGTGCTGACAAGAGCCAATAGCTCAAAAATGGCTTGGGGATAGGGATAATTCTAGATAGAAATTTTACATGCTTTCTCTTGTGGAATTTATTAGAAAAGCTTGTTTAGAGCTATAAGCATGGTCATTATATTAGATTTGTAATACAAGTATATTATGTTAAGTCACATAATACTAAATCATCCATGCCCTTTACTGCTGTTACACAATGCTTTATTTACACCCTCTTTTACAGTTTACAGTTACAATTGGCCCTGCAACCTCTTCAGAACCTTTACATCACAGTTTACAGTTTTGATTGCTCCAGCAATCTTCTACATAACTTTTATATCTCTTAAGTTCTGAAGAAGATTGCTGGGGCAATCAAAACTGTAAGAGATATAAAAGTTCCGAAGAAGATTGTTGGGGCAATCAAAATTGTAAACTGTAAAAGAGTGTGGTGAATAAAGCATTGTGTAACAGTAGTAAAGAGCATGGATGATTTAGCATTATATGGTATACATTTGGCAATGCAAGAAGAAAGAGTAGTTATTAAGTTAAGTCATCTGATGTATGATTTGATTTTTTTTACTATTATAGTTCTAATGTATGTATTAAACACTTACAGAAAGTTATCACTGATAGAAAACATACTTATTGATATGATAACTATCATTTAATTGCAATCACTGGTGTGTGGTTTGCTGCTGTGGTAGAGAATCAGTCTGTGGAGCATAGGATTACTAGATCGGTTACAATTCTTCCACTTCCGGTGCTAGAACATATAAGTTATCAAGCCTTAAAGGCATTCAGTTACTAAGCACTGAATATTCTATTCCAAGAGTATTAAAACCATACTTATTTTTGTTAGACAGGGTTAAGTGCAGTGATAAGGTGTAAGATTATGGAGCATAATGTCCTTGAATCAATTTCAACCCTGCTACTTCTGGGCTTGAACTTCTGGTAAACTTTGATTCTTTATTTATTTCATTATAATTTCCAAATATCCAAGATTATTACTTGAACAGTTTTATTCAGATTAAAACTGTTTGAACATAAAAATTCAGAATGTTGCCTCAATATTATTATTTACGATTAATTTTGTCTAAATAAAAATATTTTAATTAGTTTCATTGTAGAATTAATTATAATGATGTTAATTTTATTTTACACCATATTGTTATTGATATAAGAGTTAATATACTTTCTAGCGCATGATTTGCTCTTTGACCTCCATTTAAATTTTATAGAGATTTTTCGAGACAATAGAACAAACAGTGGGGGGGTAAAATTTTATTTACCGCTATCTCTGCCTATTGTTATTTTCTGTAGATACTTTTTCTGAAAAGTCATTGAAATAAATTCTTTTTCTGAAAGTGATTTCACTTGTCTGGAATTTGTGATATATTTATGGACTTAAAACAATGTGCTGAAGGTATTCAGGTAATAAACCATGTCAAATGCAATGACTGAGATAGTTGTTTAATATAAGCACTTTTTCCTAACGATTGACATATGGGGACATCGAGCATCACATCCCTCCCCCACTTTTTTAAAATAAAAAATCAATTTATAAATGTTTTTTTTATATTGGACTTTTATACATTTCTTTTATATTTATGTGTCATTTAGATCATTGGGTATATACAAAAGAATCTATTGTGAATTAAATTTCCAATTCATTCATGTCATCATCATCATCATTTAAAATCATTATTGCTCCATTGCAGGATAATGGTTTCTTCAAGTTCAATCCAGTTTCTGCAATAACTAGCCTCTATTCTCCACATGACTAATCAAACTCCTTATTCTACATATCAAACTCATATATGGTCTTTTTCTAGGTCTTCTACAATCTCTTAGAATCCACTTTAAGTTTTCAACTGTCCAACTATTATCATCTTTTCTAGCAACATGTACAGTTTGACTTCACTTCAATCTTCTAATTTTTCAATGATGTCACACCTATGTGTTCTCTCATCCATGTATTTCATTTTCAATTACTTCTTCCTCCATACTTTATTGAGTTGTCTAAAGTCTCTGTATCACTTTTCTTTTAAGTTTCCAAGTCACAGATCCAAAAATAAGAGCTGGTAAAACACAATTCTTTTTCAAACACATAGATATATTTTCAGTGAATAGTAAGTTATTTTTACCAAAAGCACTCAAGCTAAGTTTAAATATATGATTAATGTTATCCATTATGTTTCCATCTGAAATAATAATGTAATCAAGGTATTTATAGGTGTTAAAATTTTCCAATTCATCAATTATCAATCTTCCTTTTTTTCTTTTGAAAAATTCTATTCAACATTAGTTTTCTTAGCATTTTCTTTTAATCTTCCTACATTCTTACTTTCATCTGATAACTCTTGCAACATTTGTTGAAGCTCTAAAGAATTATTTTCATTATTTGCAAATTCAATTACATCATCTGACACATCTAGATCACTTAAATAATCTCCATTTATTATTACTTCCTTAGCTTTTCATTGTAACCTACAAAATACTTTTTTGCAAAACTGAAAAAAAGTTTTGAAGATGTGGTATCACTCTATTTTACACATTTCTTAATGTTAACCTTCTTAGGATCATTATTTAATATAATTATTGCTATTGTATATTATAAATATTCTTCAGAATGGCATATTATCTGGGCTTTATATTTTGATGACCCAGTGCTCTAATCACTGAAGAAATACTTAAAGAATCAAATGCCTTTTTATAATCCACAAATCCAAACATAATAAAATCTCATATTCATTGGTTCTTTCTATAAGTTCTCCCAATAATTGAATATGATCCACAGTGCTATAACCATTTTTAAAACTAGCTTGCACTTTTGGTTGGTTAAAATCCAAAGTTTGCTGTAGTTAAGTTATAATTAATTTGGTAAAAACTTTGTATAGATATGATAAAAGGCTGATAGCTTTGTAATTCGATCAGTATCTAGAGCTTTTCCATTCCTCATAAATTTCATTGCATGTGTCACTTCTTCATGTACAATCCCAGACAATTCAGAAGATATAGGGGTAGTAAGCTGTGCCTTTTTTGCTAAATAATTCTTGATAGAACTATTCTACATATTTCACAATATCATCTTTCTTTTTAGTAATAGTTCAGTATTTTCTTCTTGTTGCAAAAATAAGTCCCCCAACCAATACCAAAATGTTATTTTCCATATTTGAGACTTTTATTATTTTCTATAACTTACCTGAGTAAATCATAATTGCATTTTCTTATATCAGTCTTAATTCCTTTTCATACTATTTTACAAAATTCTAAATAATGAAACCTTAATGCATCATTGTTATAATTTTCTTGTCTCAGTAGAGATTTTACTGTTCAATTGTTGTTTTGTGTACTAGTTATGTGTATTATAATTTTTATAAGTGTATCAATTATGTTTCTATTGACTTCTTTCATATCTGAACCATGTTCAAAATCTGTTAACATTTGAAAACGATTTGCAAGTTCTAATTTAAGTTCATTGGATTATTTCTGAAGATTAAGAATATCAACTGTGAATATTGTTTTTCTTAAAAAAAAATTCTCTCTCTAGTTTTGCATTAACATTTATATTACATCTCATTAAACAATGACTACTTCCTGTGTTGAATTTATTTAACAACATTACAATCTTGAAATACATATTTTCTGTTAGTCAAAATCTGCTGCACCTTCATTTGGATGTTTCTTGTTCATTTCCATTTAGCATTTTTCTCTATGTAAGAATTCATCATTTGAAGTTTTTCTTTTTTTTAAATTCTACAAGTGTATGTTCTCTCTCATTTCTATCACCATAATCAAATTTATCCACAACCCTTCCATCTCTCAATTTTTTACCAGTTCTAGCATTAAGGTCTTCCATGCTAATTTAAAAATATTGGTTGGTCTGATCAAAATCCTTTTGTACATTCATATAAAAATCATCTACTTTGTTATCACTATGAGATCTTGTTGGGTATAAACCTGAATTATCTGCATTTGGTAAGTTGAATAAACTAATCTTGTCACTCTGCATGATATATCATCCATTACCACATTGTTGTTCTTCCACTTCTTATTTGTTATAAATCTTATTTCATTTGTCTTTCCAATGTTTGTACTTTTGTAGTTCTCTACATGTCCACTTTTTAAATCAATTATCTCTTCATGTTTTTTCCTAACTTCAACATTCATTAATGTTCCATTCAATATTAGACAATTCTTCTTTCAATTCTTGCAATATTCCTTCACTTGAAAGTGGTCTGCATTTTTAAGTACCTAAATAAACGTTATCATCAAATGACCTTTAATAAATATTGTACTTTTTTCAAGTCATTTTGCATATTATTGTCAAAATATAATTTTAATATATATAGAGAATATTTATCAAATATTACCAGATATATTTTTTACTGTTTTATTCAATTGTCTGTTGTTCTCTCCCTCTCTCCCTTTTTTGTAATTTTTTTTTCAAATGAAAGTGCCATCTGGTAGCTTTGATTCGCTTCAATTTCAGTTTATTAATTAGTTGGACATTTTAATCTTAAGTTTTTTTTCTCTTTTAGCTTTACTAGAGATATTTTTTGATTTTTAAGATTTTAGTATCTTATGTAGAATAAAAATATTATCAGATTTTATTTTGAAATAATTTAATTATCGAATTATACCATTTAAATTGTATTCTTTACACATTACTGGTTTCTCTTTAAACATTTTTTGCAAGCATGTATAAATGAATATAAGCTGAACTTTTTTCAAAGAGAAACCAGTAATATGGATTGAATACAATTCAGAGAGGATAATCTACTAACATGTTTAAGTGAACTTAAGTTGAAAATTTTTTAAAGAGAAGCCAGTAATGTGTAAAGAATGGAATTCAGAGAATATAGGTTTGCTCTTATTGTGAATAAATTATTTAAAAATATATAAAGCAAGGAATAGTTTTATCAAAGCCAATAAAGACAAGAAATTTCGGTTTAAAAATCCAATTAATAAATCTGAAATTATATATAAAAGAGTAAAAAATGATAGTTTTTTATTATTATTAACAATTGGTAGTGTTATACACTTTATTTTTCTTTTTTTATTATTTAATCTAATTTTTTTATTTCTTTTTTCAATAGTTGTATTGTCTTTTGAACTGTTTGGTTATTTTTCAATATTTGTAGTTATTATTATAATTGCATGTGGTTTAAGACCTGTAGAGGTCCCTACTATCGCATTTTATACGCATGTGCTTGAGGCTACAGCCTTAATGAATATTACTTATAATTATAATTACAATTTATTCACTAATTTGAACACTTTTTAGCAAAAACCTTTTATTATATGTATATGCATACACAATTCTACCTTTCGACTGTCTTGATGTCTTCTTCAGAAATATGATATAATGAACAACATAACTATATAAATATCATAAAAATGTAAACAATAAAATTATTAAAATAATAAAACAATATAAAATATATAACAAAGCATAATAAAACTGAAATAAATATAACAAACCCTAAATAAAATAATCCAGTTAATATATAATAAAATATACAATATATACATGTGTATTTATGTCTGTATATTTATTTTATATTTATTATGGTTTGTTATATATATACATATATATATATATGAAAAACAAAAACAAGTTTTATATACGTAAACTTGCTATCACTTGTATTTATGATCAATAGATGGAGCTTTACCAAGACTTCCAAAATAAGCATATTTTTGTTTACATAAACATCAGAGTCAATATTCACTGTCTCTTTCATTTGCTCCACCCTCAGATCAGCTGATTTTAAGCTGATTTGCTATCATCAGTGAAGGATAGGAGTTAGAAACTAGACCTAAACACTAACTCCAAGTGTTTATGCAACAAGTTCCTATCAGTTTGCAAGTATGAATTTTTTAGACATGTAAATGTCTTCAAACTTACCTTATCAAGCCAGATAGCTATATGGGTCTGATATCAGTTCAGTTTCTCCACATAGTCAAAGCATCTGCAATATATATCATTGCAAGAAACTTTAAAGGTACATTTATGAAAAACAAAAACAAGTTTTATATACGTAAACTTGCTATCGCTTGTATTTATGATCAATAGATGGAGCTTTACCAAGATCTCTACAACAAGCATATTTTTGTTTACATAAACATCAGAGTCAATATTCACTGTCTCTTTCGTTTGCTCCACCCTCAGATCAGCTGATTTCAAGCTGATTTTCTATCATCAGTGAAGGATAGGAGTTATATATAGCTATCTGGCTTGATAAGCTGAGTTTGAAGACATTTACTTGTCTAAAAAATTCATGCTTGCAATCTGATAGGAACTTGTTGCATAAACGCTTGGAGTTAGTGTTTAGGTCTAGTTTCTAACTCCTATCCTTCACTGATGATAGCAAATCAGCTTGAAATCAGCTGATCTGAGGGTGGAGCAAACAAAAGAGACAGTGAATATTGACTCTGATGTTTATGTAAACAAAAATATGCTTGTTTTGGATGTCTTGGTAAAGCTCCATCTATTGATCATAAATACAAGTGATAGCAAGTTTATGTATATAAAACTTGTTTTTGTTTTTCATAAATGTACATTTAAAGTTTCTTGCAATGATATATATTGCAGATGCTTTGACTATGTGAAGAAACTGAACTGATATCAGAACCATATAGCTATCTGGCTTGATAAGCTGAGTTTGAAGACATTTATGTGTCTAAAAAATTCATGCTTGCAAACTGATAGGAACTTGTTGCATAAACGCTTGGAGTTAGTGTTTAGGTCTAGTTTCTAACTCCTATCCTTCACTGATGATAGCAAATCAGCTTGAAATCAGCTGATCTGAGGGTGAAGCAAATGAAAGAGACAGTGAATATTAACTCTGACATTTATGTAAACAAAAATACACTTGTTTTGGAGGTCTTGATAAAGCTCCATCTATTGATATATATATATATATATATATATATATATATATATATATATATATAATAGTTTTATTAATTTTATTGTTTACATTTTTATAGTATTATTTATATAGTTATGTATTTTATTTTATGTTGTTCACTGTATCATAACTCACAGGATAGTCAAAACCTAAGATTGTGAATACATAAATGTCCAATAAAAGGTGTTTGCTAAAAAGTGTTCAAACTAGTGGATAAATTCATTTAGATGGAGGTAGTGAATTTGGTAATAATATTATTATTTATTTATTATTATTACTATTGTTTTAAAACTTGATTTGCTAATTCATAAAGGTTCATGGCTGTTAGTTCATGAGTAGAATAATTATTACAATTGCTGCAGGATCTTATAAAAAAAGGAATTAAGATACATATCAAATCTTTTTCCAAATTTTTCTATGTGTAAAAAAATAAATAGGTGGATGTGATTATTATTTTGACTTTGCATAAGCATTAAAATTGCAGAATAGTATTTAAAAATACATCCTGTAAAATACCTATCTTTTGATCTCTTATATAAAACCATCCATGACTATTCATTTATTTCATTAATTCCAGAAATTCCTTTGACAACATTTACTTATACTGATGGCCTGAGTATGTAAATCTCTCACTGTCATACTTTGAAACTAATAACTTACTGTTTATTTTTTTTTCTTTACAAAACTGAGCCAGGGACTCCAGTTTAATCTGTTGTTGGTTCCCCATTTTAGCTACTTAAATTATATTTTAGAGAATTTTTTCTCTCTAAAAAGTTTCCAATTAACCAGAGTAACCTTTTAGGTTCCTTTGTACACAAGAATTATGGCACCATCAGACAACAAGTAAGCATGATTAAAATTTTTCTCTGGAGCGCTGTTAAAAATAACTGACAGCCATGTAAATTTTTAGAGATATCTATTGAAAGACTTAATTTTAAGGGAACATTTTGATTCAGGGCAGCTTTGCTGACTGGATGAGAGTGTCTGATTGTTGGGAGGACCCCTGAGGGCCTGAATCCTAGTTTTTATATGGGGCAGAGCTGGGAAAAATATGTTCTGGGGATTGTTATCAGAATTGGATAGCTCATTTATTTGTTAGCAATAGTAGAGTTATTCATTTAGATTTTAATGCCTGCTTTTTAAACCTGAGATTTTACTTTTAAAGAAAGAATTTTTCCACAGTGAATTGTTTTTCATTGTACCTGATCATTTATTTCAAGTGTTGCTTTATCTTTTATTCATGCATTTGATCCTGGATCACTGACTATGTCTCTTAAAACGTTTTTACCAGATTTGGATGGCTCATTCATTTGTTAAACATGACAACGTTATTCATTGCAGTTTTGTGCTTGCATTTTAGACCCGAAATTTGACTATAGTGAATTGTTTTAGACTGTATTTGAACATTTGATTTCAAGTGTTGCTTGATTTTTCAACCTTACATTCTATATTAAATGTTCTTTTCCTATCTTGAATACTGAACTATACAAATCGATAATTTTAACATTTGACTATATGGATTAGTGCTTCTGGTTTTTATAGATTATCAATGTTCTGAAACATGATGGACACTATCCAATATGCGATTTTAATGGATACATTACTCTATGTACATCTTTGATTGCTCTATAGATCTAGAATTATATTGTGGTATAACACATAGTGCAAGCATCTGATTACTACATATATATTAAAGTTCTTGATTTTGAAAAGTAATGATGAATTTTTTATGCAAAGCATTGGAAATCCTGGAGATTTGCACTACGATTTTAAATTTAGCAATTATGACATTGGATTGTTAACAGTTGTACCTCATTGTATGGATTGTGCTTCTTTATCATTTGATTTTTACCAATAGTTAAGGACCTCATGGATTAAGGCTTCTAGTATTTTATAGGAAGCTGAAACATGATGGACAAAACTCATGTTCCCAAAGAGTTCAACTGTGATTTGAACATTGGATTGGGGATACTGTGTCACTCATCTTTGCAGTCTTGAGAACTGAGTCTGTTGCTTGGAGAGTTGCCAGGGCTTGCTTCCTGGTCTTGGAGAGGGACAGGGATGTGGGTGTATTAGATTCTAGTATGGGCTTCAGATGAGAGAGTCTGGAACTTGGGGAATATTTCTGGGGACTGAACTCTGGTTCTTACAAAGGAGCTGGGATGTGAGTGCTATGGGGATTAGTATGGATTTCATCTTTCTCATCTTTGGGGCAGTGGAGATGACATGTTGCATTGTGGTTTTAATCTCTTTGTTCTCTATGTGATTGATAGGTTGGTTATTAGACTATGTGATAATCTGTAGATGGCATATGATGTAAGCATGTGAGATTTACATTTTTGATTAGTGCTGTGGCATTGCTTGTCTTGCATGTCAAGATGAGAGAATCTCATGCTTGGATGTCTCAGGGCAGAGAGTTCTACTATAGTTTAAGCTTTCAAATCAGGACTGCTGGGTCACTCATCTCTGCCATCTGGATGGCAGGATCTGGTGTTTGGAAGGTCTCACAAGCCTGGGTTTTGGAGGGGATCTGGATGCTGTGGAGTTTAGTAAGAGCATTGGATGAGAGAGTCTGAGCTTTAGAAATCCCCAAGGCCTGGTTTCTAGTCCTTAGCAAGGGGACTGGGGTGTGGGTGTTGTGGGGATTAATATGGGTTTTCACTTTTTCATCTTCTGGGTGGTGGGGATGATGTAATTCTTGGTTGCTGTGATCTATCTAGTTGCCATTAAGGCCAGAGGTTACTTAGTAAACTATGAGAGAAGCTATGAATGGCAAGATATATGCATATACAATTCAAGGTTTTTCTGTTCACTCGGTAAATCAAGTTCTGTATTGTAAATCATAATTTGAATCTTGTGTATCACTACATATAACATGTAAATTCAAAGATTAATATTATGTTAATAAATCATATTTTGAGAAAGAAAAACTTATCTTTTTTGATGTGAATGATATATTCTATAGTATTATCATTAACAAATAAAAATTGGATCATTGTTTACATTATCTTTTTGATAACTTGTATGTAATCTCAATAATTATATTCTGTCAGTTGATGCAAATAAACTAAGGAATTATCTGCCGGAATATTTAGCATTATCATGAGCAAAGGAGTCATATATGATTATTTATTATATTTCTTAAACTGATTTTTTATTTGATATTTAGAGTTTGTTAAAATTAGATTTCCAACTTGATCTTTTGAATATTTGAATAGTTATTTCAGATTATTTATTCTGTACATAAATTAAAATAATAGAGGGGATTCTCTTTTATTTAAAATACGTCATAACTGAAATACAAGCTTATTATATACCTGTATCAATATATGTAATATATAGGGTATATGAGCACAAACTTTCACATGACCCACCACCCTCCACTCTATCTCATAACACTATACACTTGAACACATATATGTCTAAAAGATAAACAATCACCAATATATGTATTTCATGCTAAACCAGCAATCATCAGTTGATCCAGATTATCATATCCACACATATATGCTATAAATGCTCAGATATATATATATATATATATATATATATATATATATATATATATATATATATATATATATATATATATATATATATATATATATATTAAGATAGCCAATTTTCATACTTTAATGGACAGGCTTCAATCTACTCCATATTCCAACTCTTCAACAGTCCATGCAATTGAAAATCTGATGATGGAACACTCAAAAGCCACACTAAGGCTGAGATTCTTGTCACACCCAATGTAGATTATGTCCTGTACATGAAGAGTCAGATTAACCTTAGGTCAATATGGGTATCACAAGAATCTCATCCTCAGAGTGGCCTTTGAGCATTCCATCAGATTTTCAATTGGATGGATGGTTGGATGGATGGTTGAAGAGGAGCATGGAGTAGATTGAAGTCTGTCCATTAAAGTATGAAGGTTGGCTTTCTTAATATATATCTGAGCACTTATCGCATATATGTGTAGAGATGGTAATCTGGACCAACTGATGATTGCTGGTTTAGCATGAAATATATATATTGGTGATTATTTATCTTTTCGACATATATGTGTTCAAGTGTATCAGCGTTATGAGAGTGGTGGGTCGTGTGAAAGTCTGTGCTCATATACCCTATATATTATATATTTATTAAACTGACTTTCTATTTGATATTTAGAGATTGTTAAAATTAGATTTCCAACTTGATCTTCTGAATATTTGAATAGTTATTTCAGATTATTTATTCGGTATATAAATTAAAATAATAGAGGAAATTATCTCTTTTGTTTAAAATACATCAATAAATTAAGCTTAAATATCAATAGAGCTAAAATATATAGCATCATTCTATCATTTCCTAGTTTGTTGATGTTCACATAACTCTGTAGGTGATACAGTTAGTCCTAATTCAATTACACACACACACACACACACATATATATATATATATATATATATTAAATATTACATAAATATGTAATCTATTAACGTTATTTATAAAATATTATGTATTTATTCATGATAACCTTTGATTTTTATCCTAGGTCATTCATTTAAGATTGCCTATATAAAATTGCCTATATAGAATTTATATTCATTTAAATTTCAAAAAAGAAATAATTAAGTAACGGTCATTATATAAATATATACACAAGACAAGGTTTTTTTTATTCATCTTGAATCATAAATAATACTACATATTAATATATAGAAATTAGATGTTAGTCCTTGAATACAAATTTTCTAAGCAGATCCTGGTTTTTATTATCCTTTAATGAGAAACTCGGAGTTAAAACTTAGATATTCATCTGCTATTTTTAATTTGTATTATATATCATGCTATTAAATCTATTTTTTGTAAAAATAATGTTGTGTTTCCAAGCTAACTTGTCATCTTTGTTAAAATAAATTTAATATTTATAATATATACAATGGAATATATAAACAGAAGAACTAACAAAAATATCTTTGTCTCATTTTTTAATTTACATTTATTAAAACCAGAAATAAGTTTAAAAAATTTAATTCTTTAAGTAAAAAGAGATTATAGAATCAAATGTATTTCTAATGGGCATTCCAAAAAATATCCTAGATTAAGACAAAGGGCGTTTTTTTTATTGAATTAAAAATTTAAAATTTAGTCAAAATCAAAACGAAATTAAACAAAAATTATTATGAAACAGATATTTTTTAATATTCAATTTTAAAAAATTTATGGTAATTTCATAACATCAAAAAATATCACTTAATCAATCTGTAAGTTATTTAAGATTTTATTTTAAGTAATTATATATGGAAGCTTTATCTGCATTTTTAAAAATTCCTATACAAACAATGATTATTATAAATGTAGGCTCTGAATATATAATAAAACATACTAAAGAAAATCTTCCAATGTACATACCATAAAAATAATTTAACAGATCAAACATTTTAATGAACATACATATAAGGCTCTTTATCAATATCAAATGCATATTCACTAGTCATAACAAAAATAAACCACTCATATCTAATTTTCATTCAGTAGGAGCATGCTCAGACTTGTTATATTACTAGATCTGAGAATGCTCAGAATTGAAGTGTTGACCTTGATGCCAGATTTGAGCATGCCCAGTTGAAAGATCTTGCTTATTGCTACATCATCTGAGCATGCTCAGAGTTGAATGATAAAACTTATTGCCAGATGTGCGCATGCTCAGAAAGATTTTAAATCAATTATTTTCATCTCTCTGATTATTAAGGATTTATCTACTATCCATGAATAATATAAAATTTTGATAAAAGTGGAACGCTTTATCACTGGTTGATTAGCATTGATTACAAGAGAGGACATAAGTTGCAAATTTATTCAAATTACTCTAGAAAGCCTTCTTTGTAAATTTAGTTAATGATCATTAGGATAATATTTTTTCATTTTTTTATATGTGTTAGATTATTTGATATATACACTTTCTTATTGTAAACACTAACATTGTATCAATAGATAGTTCGACTTAAATCTATCAAACATTTTCAGCATTGTAGAATTTATTTTAAAATGTTATAGATAGGCCTAGAAATGTATACATAGATGATTCAAAAATATAAGTCCACATTATTTATTAGTAAAAGTTTTTGCTTTAATTTTTATTTAATATATAAATATTTTTAAACTATCAAACACTACAATCAATAAGTTTTTTAAACAGAATTCCAATATTTATTTTTCTTCTCTTTACAAAATATTATTTAAGCAGTAGTATTCTTTAATTTAATTATTACATAGAATTCACTATTTTTAACTTTTTTCTACAATTACTTTTAACAATTTCAAATTTTATTAATTAAACTTATATTTCGCATTGCCAAACAATCGTTTTCTAAAAACCAAACGATATATATATATATTATTTATTTAAACAATAAAACCCAATGAAAGAGATATTATAGGTTAATGTAGAAAATTTGTTATCAATTAATAATTAATAATATATATAACTTCTTTAACGAGCATTATAAGTGCATAATTATTGATATTAGCAATTAATGGTTTTCTGACAACATTAAATGCAAAAATTGTCTATGTTTATATAAATAAAATCTCTTAATTTCTGTTCTTTATTAAAATAATAATCCATAGAAAATATTTACTTCAATATATATATATATATTGTGTTATTTATAAAATATATATATATATATTGTGTTATTTATAAAATATTAATTTTTAATTTTACATAAATTCAAAATTATATAATGTGTAATGGTGATAATCGATATCACACACAATTACAAATTTTAAAATCTCTTAATAAAATATTTTTAAAATTAAATAGGTGCCCCTTTCCATACCCTCATAAGTATGAATTTAGTCATATAATTTTAATTTTATATCACCTCTTTCTAATTTAGCTGTATCTCATGCTATTTAGAATCTAGACTAGGTTATATACTCTTTTTTAAATGGCTATATTTTTGCTACTTTTTTGTGCAAAGAAATATAATGAAACATGTAAAGTTAGGATTAATTATTAACCAGTTGGTTGTTAATTATAAGAAAGAAATATAATTTCTACATTTTGAACCATCTCTCAGTCATTTTTGGCCACATATTCACTATTTTATACTTATTTTATTGTAAATTTCTAGCTTTAGTAGTATTTAAAATTTTAATTCCAAAAAAATCCATATTTGGCAGTGTTTTTCACAAAAAGTTTTATTTTCATAGCAGTATTATATTATATAGTCCCACATATTTTCCCTTATAAGGTGCCACAAAGCACTAACTGTCAACATTGATCATTGTTCTCTAGGTGTTTCTAACTATGAAAATCAGAAATCAAACCAAACTGTTTTAAATTTTCATAATTGATTTTGAATGTAAATATATGTTTCTCATAATTTTTTACATTGATAATTAAGTTTTACATTAATTTATCTAAATATAAAGTTCAATTTCGAAAATTTTTAAATTTTACAAGAAAAATAATCATGGGAAAGAGAATAGCACTTGACCTCTACTCAAGATAAGTGAATAATGCTGACCGCTATTTGCATATCAATGACATTTGGTGATAACTAGAAAAATGCAACTATTTTTCATAAATATTTATAAATTTTAGGATTACTTTTTACACTATATTAACTAATAATGGGGCTAAATTTAGATTTTTATTTAAAATATTTAATTTTAGACAGAGAAAAGATAACAGAAATAAATAATCAGAGATCGTAATTTCTAAGACACAAGAAATCTCCTGCAATGTCACATAATGATTAGTTGAAATATAATTCATTTGTTTTACTGCAGAATATTTTTCATATATGTTTTTCTTATATTTTTCTTCAGTTATTAGCAATATTTAAAATTTTTCATTACATTTAACTAATTTGAATGTAAAATAATTCAGTTTTTAGAAGCTAAATTAAAACAACTCTGATTACTGTACATTAATATATTTATGAGAGGAAATGGGATACATCCATATTTAATGAATGAAATGACTCTAATTTTTACTCCAGCTGGCCAATAAGAAAATTAGACAAATAAGAGGTTAAATGCATAGAAAATATGGAAATACTTTTAAAGAAAGACTTTAACCGCTATCATATGCACCTTGAACATCTATAATAATTAAACAATGTTTTTTTTAACTACAGATGGTCCTCTCAAATCTCAACACATGATAGTGATTTTATAAAAATAAGAACAGCAATCTTATCTTTAACCTAAATTCCAACTTATATAGGCCAATCTGAAGATTTTGGTTTGAGAGCATTAAACTCTTATTACTCTGTTCACTTTTTAAGTCCATTATTTTTTTTTACAAATTAACTTACATGAAATCTTGCAATGAGTTAATATTATGATTTTTATACTGGTAATATATAAATTAATATAATAGTGTGATTATTTATTAAGTACATCGGAAGTATTAAATTGTGATTTGCATATTTGCCAATTTTTTGGAATGACTGAAAAATTGGAAAAATGTGAAAGTCTGTTTTCTTTTATGGAAAATGGGAGGTGAAACAGTTGTAAAGCTTGAAATGGCTTAGAAGCAAATTACTCTCGAAAAATGTAAGTTTGCAAGTGGTTTAATGGAAGTATTAATTTCATCATATTCTAATAAAGCATGAAAAGTAAAGACAAATGTCAAAACAATGCTCACATTTGTTTTGGATGCAAACAGCTAATAATTCATTTGTAATGATTAGACATTTAAAACCTACAATTTCTGAAACTTTGTATGAAGTAGTGAAACATGTACATCCTATTTTGTGGCAACGTGACAGAATGCATGTTTCCTCATGACTAGTACTGAGACACAATACCTGAGTGCTTAATTAAATTTATCATGAATCACCTTATTCATTGACCACATTTACTCAATCTCACTTCAAATCTCTTAAATAAATAAAAATGTCTCAATTCTTTTTTTTTTTTTTAAGATCCGAGAAGTGATAAATACAAATGGCAGAGCCATTAAAAAGGCATTACTTTGTAAGTATTTCCAACCTACTTCAAAAAGTGATGAAACATGTTTATATTGGTTCCTTGCATAAAATAATGTATACTTTGAAAGTGATTCAATGTGCAACATTTAAAAATAAATAAATGTTATATATAGAGCTCACAAATAAGCTCTTAACAAACTTTAAATTAGGTCATGTGATATCTGATTTGATTTTTTGTAAAAAAATATAAACAATTTTTTATTAAAAAATTCTGGTTATTTTTGGATTCCCACTCATATATTTATTATATTGCTATAAAGTTAAAGTCTTTGAATTGCATGTTTTTTGGTAGACCCTAGTAATCATTTGGTGTTACATTTCAAATTTTTATTAAAAAAAAATAACATTTATTTTTTATTATA
Organism: Epiperipatus broadwayi; assembly: GCA_028023455.1. NCBI lineage: Eukaryota > Metazoa > Onychophora > Udeonychophora > Euonychophora > Peripatidae > Epiperipatus > Epiperipatus broadwayi. The sequence goes on from JAQFVV010013186.1 coordinate 204,155, forward strand.
CATTCTCAATTTTAAACTATTTCTTAGAAATTTATGTTAAAAAATAAAAATCGTTCTAAAATTAATATTTAATCTTTGCATATATAAAATAAAGCAAAGCTGTTATATGTAATCAAAACAATATATTTTTTCTATTTTACCATTGGTGATAAAAATATATTTGGATTGATATAAAATTTATAGGAACTCCATTTCTAACATCAAAATAATGTTTTGTAATGAATACAAAAAGTAATGTAATTCTATTTGTAATTATTAAAAAATTACAAAAACAAAATAATAACTATGATAGTTATCAAGTTATTTCTTAAAATAAACACAACTTTTTTATATTAAGTTATTCCAAACTTGTTATTTCTAAAAAAAAAAACAAAATATTATTAAATAAAATCTGAATCTAATCCTCATATTCTTATCAAAAATAAATACTTCACAAATATTTTGCAAAAATAATTAAATATATATAAACAAACTATATTAAGCATAAAACTTTTGTTTTCAAAATTCAAATAAAAGAGCTCTCACCATTACAGTTGATTAATTTGATAGCTAAAAATTGGAAATTGTGCCTTTTGTATTAGGTCAGGGGTCCCCAACTTTTTTGCACTTAAGAGCACATTCCATAATACCGGCCAGGTAGTGGGTACCATTTATTTTTTCAATGTAAATTTATACTTATTCTGTGCTAGTGCAGTGTGCAGAGAAAGACTGCGCTTGGTGGATTGAGAGATAGACTCTTTTATGCTGTAAAAGTATAGTATGCACTACAATTTGATTACAATATAATACAATAATTTATAAGAAAATTTAAAAATTAAATTTATTTGTATCAGATAAATAATTTTTTATTGTGTTCAGATAGTGGCAGGCACATGTAAAATCATCTGTGGGTCCCATAGTCCCCACAGGCATAGGGGTGGGGACCCCTGTATTAGGTGCTCTACATGATACTAACATCTAGATTTTTTGTTTCTAAATTAATAAATGAATATATTTATAAGTGTGTGCATGATAAATGGATGAAATAAGGAAATGTGCTGGGATTATGTGTAAAAAAAAGTTAGAAATAGGAGATGGATTAAACTTAGAAAGACTTTATCCTGCAGTGTATTGATGATGTTGAAGGTAATGATGATAATATATATTTTTAGTTCCAGTTTTTACTTTCAAATAAAGAGAAAAACTGACAAAAAATACTATAATAATACAAGAGAATGATTTTAAGTTAAAGGGTCAAAGAGTTATTAGTATTATTCACAGAGCCATATTTATTAAAGATAAAGTTAATATATTATAAATGTTTGTTGAAAGATCATTTTCAGTACTCAAACCCATATTAAACTTTTTAATTATAATAGATTCTTTTATTTATTTTCTTTCCGATTTTTAGTAAATTTATTATTCTAATATTATGATCTTAAAAAAATGCAACCTGTTTTTATTATATGCATATTAATTGATGACTTTTTATTATATCTATGTTCCAATAGAATTCTGACTTTTCACCAGATACTTACTTAATGTATTGTTTCATAATACTGTTCACATTTTATTTCATAAATACAGTTTATATAATTTTTAATGCAATTATCATTAATAATATATTTATTTCTTAATATTTCTGTCAGATTTTTTCTTTTTTCGTTTTTTATCAGTATTCTTAAAATCTATTTTATTTTTGTTCCATTATTTATTTTTGTCATAATTTTTTTAATTTTTCGGAATGTATTTTGGATATTTACTTTTAATTAAAAAGGACTTGAACACAGATTTTCAAGTTCCGTAGAATATACATATAGAGACAATATCATCATCATCATCATCATCATCAACCATTATCAATCCATTGCAGGATGAAGGTCTCTACAAGTTCAATCCAACTTTTCCTATCTTTAGCTTCTCTTCTCCACATCACCCCTGCACACTTTCTTATTTCATCCACCCATCTCACATGTGGTCTTTTTCTGGATCTTTTACAATCTCTTGGAATCAAGTTTAAAATTTCAATTGTCCATCTATTATCATCTCTTCTAACAATATGTCCAGCCCAACTCCACTTCAGTCTTTTAATTTTTTCAATGAGGTCAGTAATACCTGTTTTGTTCTTTTACCCAAACATTGCTTTTTCAATCTCTTCTTGTTACATCTCTCCATGCTTTTTTGAGTGATCTGAAGTCTCTGTATTGCTCTTCTATTAAGTGTCCAAGTCTCAGATCCATAAGTAAGAACTGGTAAAACACATTTGTTAAAAACCTTCCTTTTCAAATACATAGACATATTTCCTTTTAGTATCAAGTTATTTATATATGTATGTATATAAATATTAAATATTTACTTTTATAAATATATAATTATTTTTTAATTACTAACTTCTTTTTTCTCTTTTTTTAAGCAATTTTTTTTATTTTTATTAAATATTTGTTTTCAGTGAATAATAACTTAGGTTGTATTATTATATAGTTTAAATGATTTTTTTTGTTATATATTTTTTCTTTAGCAGAACAATAATATAAATTTCAAAAGATAGCAAAAAAGTTCACGTTTGCTGAGGGATAAATGAAATAAGAATATTTTTGAAGTGACATTAAAAAAGCGGTGACTTCGAAGAATTAATAAATAGGAGAGAATCTAATTCTTCGACTATTTGACAAGATTAAAGTGATGATGACAATGATATAAATATATGTTTGTTTTATTAAACATTACTTGTTTTTTCTTCTTGTTGTTTATTTTAACCCAACTTACATAGTATTTTGAAACGTAATAAAATAATCCAATCATCATTACGTTTTTCTCACGTCAAATGTAAATATTTAATGCTTTTGATGACAGCAAGTTCTTGTTTTAATTTTATGTTGGATCGATTAAGTCTATCGTCGAATTAATTTACTTTATGCACTCTTTTTAATTAAAAAAAGTTCTGCATTTAAATTTTTTTTTTTTTAAAAAACCAAAAAAAAAAAAAAATTAACATTTTAAAGTAATACCAAATTAATTAAAAATTTGTACTAATTATATATCTGCTATATATATATTTAACCTGCTTAAATGAATATATAGATAGTGTTTATTACATATTTGTAATTAAGACGAAGCAAATTGATATTTAAATGAATGCAAATGTCTTCAACACTATGTTTTCTAATCAATAGTAGCTACTGAATAATATAGATAATAGTTTTATGATGGATATGTTAAACTGGATGCCAACAGATTGTAAAAGATCTAGAAAGAGACCACATGGGAGATGGATGGATGAAATATAAAATATTACTGGCATGACTTAGAGAAGACAGGCTGAAAATCGAAGAAACTTGGATTAAACTTGGAGAGATCTTCATCTTGCAGTGGATCAATAATGATTAAACATGATGATAATAATATATACAGAATGTCACAATGAAAAAATGATTCAATATCCAATAACTCTTAATCACTAAAATTTTAAGGCTCTGGATCACAAGTTATGACATGAAATTATAATAGTGTGTTTTGTATTTTTATTCAATTGTTTTCAGTGCTCTTCCAGTTATCTCAAAGCCCTTGAGAACCATTTTAAAATGATCACATGAGTTATGGCTTCACTTACATATATAGTTTGAATTATTTCAAACATTTTAAAAGCAATTTTCCCAATTTAAAACAAAATTATATTTTACCACACTGTTGCTTTGTGGATTAAGATAATAAACTCAACGCTACATTTCATATTATAACTTATGACCCAAACATATTAGCACCTTAATTTTTTTGTGGTCAATCATTACATAATACATTAATTGATTCAGAAGGAACTGTGTAGAAAGTTTTAGAGAGAGAACAAATCACCAACTATCTTTTCATTGGAATACATTGTGTGCATATATATATATATATATTGTAACCAAAAGGAGGAGGGGAGTGGGGAAAGGAAAAGGAAAGAAAAAAAAAGGGAAAAAAAATGAAAAAAGAAGGAAAATTAGAGAACGAAAATGAGAGAGAGCAAAAAAAATGGGGTAAAGGAAAAGATTAGAAAATGGAATTAGAGAGAAAGATGATCATGAAAGAGAGAGAGAAGAAAAGATGAAAAGAAATGAAAGAAAGAGAAATGATACATGGTGGAGAGAGAGATGGAAGAAAAGATGAAAAAAATGATTTTAAATGGATGAAATGATAGAAGAGATGTGGAAGAGAGATGAGAAATGATATAAAAGAAATGAAATGAAATGAGAGACTCTTAATGACTCGGCTCAGTGGGGTTACGATAAAATTTAAGAAAAGAGATGATGATGATTCAGAGATGTACAATCAGATAGGCACCAAATCCAATATTAATGCAACTATAACCATTATGGCACCTTAATAATCTACCACTAAACAATTCAAAAGATAATTTAAATCGTTTATTAATAGTTATTATAATCGGCCTACCATCAGATCAGACACTCTGAATAAGAATAAATGATACTTTGATTGGAAAATATTATCTTTTAAATTATATCTAAGAAGGCAACAAAAGTAAACAATCTCAGGATTTTAAAACTAAAACTCTTGTGCAAAATTAAAAGTTTAAGTTAAGTTTCCTACTAAAGAATTGCTGGGATTAATAAACAAATAAATAATATCTTGGCTGACCATAAAATAACAACCTTATGGTACAATCTTAGAATAATAAACAAAACAAATATTAATTCACAATTTCAATGGATCAATTTTAAATTTAAATTAATAATGGCCTATTATCCAAGACATTACTCAAGCAAAGAAAAGAGCAAGGGTACTTTTTATGCCTTTTCCCATACTCACAAACAACTTACTAAAGACCTCAAATGCAGATGGATTATAATTCTTTGCACCTATAAGATTTAAGATGATGATAGATGATGTGCAGTGAATATAAGATACTGTGTAGCTTTTAAAATAATAGTAAATAAAAATATTCTTCTAAAGTACTTATATTCTTAATCTCATATTGCATAATCTCCAATCTAAGAAGATATACTGATAATTTTAAAATAATCATTTAAATAAGCATTTAACTAAGTATCTGATATAATGCAATTATCTGTTATTGGAATTCAACCTAAGAATCACTTACTTTAACATGGCTTTATAATCTTAAAACCAATATCAAATATATTTAATTAACTTTATGATATATTTGTGAACTTTTGAATTGAAGATTTAGAAACTTAAGATTTCGTGAACATGGAACCCAAGACAATAATATATTTTCATCTAAAAGTAAAATAAACAAAACAAAACTTTTTAAAATAATAACAATTTAGTTTATTGAAAACAATAAGAAAATGTTTATAATTTAAATGGAATACACACATTGCCAATATAACGCTGGAACGTAATACAAGTATTTTGACTTTTAACAATTTTATTCGGTTTACAATAGTATACAACTTCTTTAGCTACTGTTTTTGACTATCCCTCTTAAAACTGTTTTATCTTGTTTATTCTGATAAATAAATTAATAAAATAATAGTTATACATAATAGCTGGCAAAGGCTATTTAATTTTAATCTCATTTAACAATTGAAGATTTTTTTTAAAAAAAAATCTTTAAACTTTAATTATAATGTCTGTATCTAATAAGTATACTACTATTTTTTTTTAAATTAGAATAAGTCATAACATTATGGTGTCCTCTAGTAACCAGAATAACATAGACAACTAGGTTTGTATTTGAAAACCTAAGCTTAATTTTATAATCCTAAACTTAACAAACGCTAAGCTAGAATAAGTATATTAAGCATATTTTTTAGAAAAGTATCATTATTAATTACACTGACATAATTAATATTATAGCTAGTGATATATTTAAATCATACTAAGCTAATCTTAAAATAAACTAAATTAAGTGTATGGGGCATTCACTCATCAGAGATCAGTTATATTATTTTAAATAAATTTAGTCCACATAAAATTATTACCTCAATGTTTTAAAATTAAAGATGTAACAGACTTACAAATCCAGCAGCGAAACTCTGGATGGAAATATTAAAATTAATATGTGTGAATTGCCACTTATACCATATGCATAGTTTAACATACTTAAAAATAAATAGAACTTATTGTTGGTTAGCTTGTGGATGATAAAACTATCATATCAACATAATTCAAACATTGATATACCTATAAGCATTAAAAATAGCTATTACTACCTGAAGAAACAAAATTTCTCAAACACACATATCTTGTCATCACTAATCTAAAAACAAATGCAACATCACCTACTGTGGTGAAACTAGCATTAAGTCATCATGAATGATAGGTTAAAGTATAAAACTAAATAGGTTCTTCAGAGCTGGAAAAGAATGTGGTGACTTTCAAAAATACCTAACTTTGAGGCAGAAACTAAGATACATGGACCTTGTCTACAATGTATCTAGGAACAGGAAAGATGCACCAGGAAAGCATGATCCTCTCTCATGGGATTTCCAATGCTTATAAATGTGATCATCATCACTAAAAATACAATACAATAACCCTCTGTGGGCACAAGCACTATCAAATCATGGAAATACAATACAAGAAGGATGGAGGACTTTATCTATTCCATAAAGTATATTCAAAATTATTAACTAAGCCTAACTGTATGAGGCTAACAATTACAAACTAATAGCAAGATATATACTTTACCTGAATTAACTAAGTTATTTCTAAGAAGTTTAAAAATACAAAACATATATTCAATGTTCAAACCAACAAAGCACACTGTCAAGTGACTACTATGAAAAATACTTTAAAATTAAATGCATATAAAATTCTAGGCAAGGCACAATGCACACATAATAATATATTCAACACTAAAATATAATGACTAGTGGACTTTTAAAAAAATAGCAAATTAAATGCGATAATATTAATTCTCAATGCATATAACAATAATATTTGCAGTTATTATTAATGTAACATTCATAAAACAAATGAATGGATACTCTCTGATAAACTTCTTTGGTAGACTTAAAATAAAACTGAGTGAAACATTCCACATATAATAAACTAAGACTGTGATATTTAAATCTCTGTAAATGAAATTATCTAATACATATTCACTTATGAAACACTTAATAAATAAACTAAATTGACCTAAGAATGGCAAAATACTTGCTCATTCTAATAAACCCATTAAGCCTTAAAATTATAATCCTAGTTTACCTGGCATATTTATTCAAAAAGGTGTTACACAAAATATATAGCATAAATATCTTTATGGTTTCATTTTTTTTTTTAAACCAATAAAACAGACAATAAAAAATAATAATACAGCAACTTAAGTTCATATTTCAGCTCCATAATGATTTTTCCATTTAAAAAGATGTAGATAACTTATTCAGGTTAATTTATCTTTCCGAGTTCGAAGATTCAGTCAAAATATTTATAAACATGGCAATGATTTCCAAAACAAAAATGTTCAATAGTTCTTTAAATAAACACTTTCACTCTCTTTTATCTTTAAAGATAATTTTAAATATTAAAATAATAAAATAGCATAAGCATAAGCCAGCATTGGAAAAATAAATTCTTCAGCTGAGTACATTTTTTTTATATTTAGAATCCCGGATTCAAATGCAGAATAATAATAATGTATAACTTTATTTAACTTTCACTGCTCTCCTTTAGATAAAAGCATTTTTTTAAAATAGAGCTCTTTTTTTAAACATTATTTTTTTAAACATAAGAGTAGACTTTGTTTATAATTAAGGACATTCCTTGGTTTATGAACTAAGATCAACCATCATAAAGTTACTTATAAGTAATGGCAAATATAACAATTTATTATATATTTGATAGACACGAGTTCATTATTAATACTTGTAGATTCTTTTAAAGTTTTACTTCAAAACAACTTCTTTTTCATACTACTAGCATAAACGAGAATTATTATTTTAAAATACATATTTTCCTCTTAAACATGAGTCTGTTAAGAGCATATTTACATGTATATACCATGTATTGATAATGAAGTATTAAATTTAAAGTCAATTCTAATTTATGAAGACACTGACGCATTTTCATTATAATATTTTGAAATTTTGATTGTCTTTTAATTTCTTCCTCACGTATATTTTTAATTTAATAGGATATATACTAAGTATCCTACAGCTACAATAGTTCAGTGCAATAAAATGTTTAGCCATATATATAATTAATAATTTATGCTTTAATAATGCTTTCATTTTCAAATAAAGAAAAACGAATAGATAAAATGCAGATGAGATAAGAGACGCTAAATTTCCTTCAAACATTTTTTACTATAATTTTATGTTTCAATTGGAATTTAGATGTCAGAAAACTATTACCTTTTAAACTTTAGCCTTCCATAACTGCAGGACGATTTTAAATAATTATTTAAAAAAAAACATACTTTTATTTTGTTAAAGAAAATATAAAGTTTTAAGAAAATTACAACTTTTATTAAAGAAATTTTAAGATCCAGCCACAGGTAGAAACAAAATAAATAAATAAGCCCCTGAATGGATCTTGGATTAGTATTTATATCTAATAATCTTTAATACTCCCACTTTTGATCAATCACTTGGCTTAAACCATTGAAATTATTTTTTTAAACTGTAATATTCTTGACAGACCAGCTGTGAAATTGATTAGCTGCAAAGTCAAAAATTCATTGTTAACAAATATTATCTAATATTCTTAGATAATATTTTATAAAAACAATAGTAAATAAGCAATTATTTTATCTAGCGTCATGCTTACAATTATATTACATTCAAATATCAGCCTTTCAAGCTAATTGAGCACATGCCTTTTGAGAGTGTTAAATAAATGAATACTTTCCTCTTCAATCCAAGATATAGTATTTATGCAGGAATAAAAAGGATCCTCTTATTCCTACGACTCAAATTCTTTTATATGAGCAAATCTGAAGTACTGTTGAGGAGAGCGTGAGTAGAATTCTCACTTTAAATTACTATTTACGATGTTTTTTGACTGAATGACATCAGTGAAATTACTTAGAATTTACTAAATGTCATTCTTACTGAAAATTAATTATGAGTAAATAAGCAATTATTTTATCTAGCACCGTCCTTACAATTATATTACATTCAAATATCAGCTTTCAAGCTAATTGAGCACGTGCCTTTTGAGAGTCTTGAAAGGTGATATTTGAATGTAATATAATTGTAAGCACGGCGCTATATAAAATAATTGCTTATTTACTCATAATTAAGTTTCAGTAAGAATGACATTTAGTAAATTCTAAGTAATTTCACCGACGTCATTTAGTCAAAAAACATCGTAAATAGTAATTTAAAGTGAGAATTCTACTCACGCTCTCCTCAACAGTACTTCAGATTTGCTCATATAAAAGAATTTGAGTCATAGGAATAAGAGGATCCTTTTTATTCCTGCATAAATACTATATCTTGGATTGAAGAGGAAAGTATTCATTTATTTAACACTCTCAAAAGGCATGTGCTCAATTAGCTTGAAAGGCTGATATTTGAATGTAATATAATTGTAAGCACAGCACTAGATAAAATAATTGCTTATTTACTCATAATTAAGTTTCAGTAAGAATGACATTTAGTAAATTCTAAGTAATTTCATCGACGTCATTCAGTCAAAAAACATCGTAAATAGTAATTTAAAGTGAGAATTCTACTCATGATCTCCTCAACAGTACTTCAGATTTGCTCATATAAAAGAATTTGAGTCATAGGAATAAGAGGATCCTTTTCATTCCTGCATAAATACTATATCTTGGATTGAAGAGGAAAGTATTCATTTATTTAAAACTCTCAAAAAGCGCGTGCTCAATTAGCTTGAAATGCTGATATTTGAATGTAAACACAATAGTAATAAATATAAAATTTAAAGTTATTCCTCTCTATTAAACTTTAAAATTTTTAATTTTAATAATTTTTATTCATTCATTTGCTTTATTTTTTTTTAAATCAATATTGGAGAAAAATTATTTTTTTATTCTTATGTTTACATGTCATTCTTGCATGCCCATACATATTCTCACCTACATGTATCCTATAGATATGCACACACACTAATTGTTTAAAAGTTATTTTTAAAACTACAACAATAAAATATTAATGAATATTTAATTCAAAATAACTTTATAAGTAAAATGGTAAACTAAATTACATCTAATAAATATTACTACTGTTTTAATGAAAATTTACAGATTATTATTAAATAGTATTATTTAATACTATCCATTCCCATTTAATTACAATATCTAATTATTATAATTTAAACATTAAAATGAATTATACAATAATTACTTTAAACTACATTTAATATTATTTATCAACTCACACTATTTCTGATAGTTCTTTTAATTCAAATTATTATCTGGCATCTCTTATCAAACTAACTCATCTATACTTTCGAAATATTTAGATATAATTCCATAATATACAATTATCACAATACTACATAAGATTGTCCTATTTTACTCATTAACTGAGTTAACTTATTTTTTATCATTATTATTTTTTTTAAAAATCAGAAAATTTCAAACAAAAGGTTAAGCTAAGATAACCTCAAGCACCTATTGGAACTAAGTGAAATTTCAGTTAGGTACAATATATATATATATATTAAATGTAAAATACAATACCCATTATAAAACATTATATATATATATATATTATACCGGATACATCAATCTATTCTGATACAGTGTATGCCACCCAGACCACTCACGGGTCTGGAAAATTTTGTTTACTCGTGACTCAGAATAGATGATGATGATGGTTATTTGTAACTGACTAGACTCCAGGAGAAACAATAGATCTTAAAGTGTTTAGACAATTGAGACAAAAGCACAAAGACAAACCTCAGCTAAATTAAGTTTAAACATATTTCATAAATTTTATTATGAGAAAATAAATTATTAAATATAAGTTTATGACACAAGAGATGGGTTTAACTCAGGCGTGTACCAGACATACTAAAGGCAAAGCTATGACAGACTGACTGATCTTCTAATAAACAAATTTAAAAGGGAGGAAGTAAATTTCATTCAGCAGAGGATTCACATAAACATTGGTTTTCACCTTCAGATATTTAAACCATATGCCCCTGAAATAGATCAAAGATCCAGTGCCGATGAGCTTTCCGAGATCTAAGCATGGTCAGATCTCGGATGTCCTTATATCGGTATGAACCGCACCAATTACTACGTCTATAAATAACGGCGATTGATCCACCCCAAGAACAATCGAAAAATACTTCATTGAAATGAAGAAACAATTAAACTGGTGAATCTTGAACCAAACGATTGGCCAAAATTACTTTAAAAATTAATAATTAATGGTCTCACTAAGAGACAAGTAAATGATTAGAGAAACAGTTGGTCTGCCCCAGCAATTAAAGAAAAGAAAATGAATTACAAACAAATTCTGAGTACACTCTCTGATAAATTTAAAGCATACGTAATAAATACAAAATAAATCTATCGGAGAGTGCACATGAGTACGAGAATATTAAAAGTTGTAAACACTTTTAGCAGAATGGAAGTATCGCTCACCTGTAATTTAAGAAAGGGACAAATTCTTATCTTCCTGCTGATCACTTATAAAAATTACAAAGAAAAACACAAATTCTAATTTCCACGTTTAGAGATCTTAGAACGAAATTCCACCTGCGAAAAATTAGACAATAAAGCCGTCAGCCAAAAGATTTTTGGAGGTTTAGCAAAAGGGCAAACATAGAGTATAAAATTAATTAATTATTAAATACTAAATAATTACAGGTAAGCATTTTAAAAGCACGATCAAGCCAAAGCATTTATAAAAATCTTACATAAAATAGAAAACTCACTGCTACTAACTTCCAATAAACAAAAACAGAAAGCAAATTAGAATCTTAAAACTAAGATTCTAAGACACACTATAAAATATTGAAAAACACAGCAACTATTAAATATGAGGCACTTATTGATTTAAGAATACATATTTGTGGTTAGATTGAGCGGAGATTTAATGAGAACTAATTTACTTCCTGGGAAGAATAAAAAATCTAAAAATAATTACCTTTCGGTAAAAGCAATGTTCACGGAGAGTGTGCACTTTTAATTAGTTCATTTTCAGGTTCTTTTAGGCAGCAAGCAGCTAGATGCAGAGAGGTTCCGGCTTCTTTTTAGGTAAGTTCAAAGCATTACTGGAGCAAACTTGGAAGTCAGGGATCCGTCTTTGTGGAGTTGTAGCAAGCCATCCGGGTGGTTATAACATGTATAGAATTTGTCATTTTTGCCAGCTGAAAGTCTCCTAATAACAGCTGATGTCCTTTAATTCAAGAAATTTTAAATGTCCGCGCTGCCATAACTTTCACGTGAGAAAACCACTTGTCTATCTCTCAAAAATGGATTAACTGACACTCCAAATTTTCGGGGCTATTTATACGATGCTCCATTTCCCCGCGAAACACTTTCCTTGTTGTTCACATCCCCTTTGCCTTAGGCAGGGCAAATATTGAATCTCCCGCTCAATCTATTCTGAGGAATTTTACTCAGGGTTTATTGAAATGAAAACAACAACATAAAAATCAAATCTCCGCTTATCAAAATTGTTTACAATAATTAAAATAAAAGCAACAGGAATGCAATTAGCTAGCCAGCTTGTTTTTAAATCAAATGGATTTAAAAACAGGTGGTATATGAAAACTATTTTAAAATAAATCGTATAAATATTTTTAAAAAAATCCGCTTTACATATATTAAAACGCGTGCATACTTTGGATACACGATTCTGTTTAAATAAATACTGAAATTTAAACCTTTACGCTTAATGAAACTTATAAAAGCTTAAAGTAATTTTTTTTTTTCTCGATAACGCAAATTGAATCGGATTTCAATCAG